>VXBH01009932.1:499525-512935 GCA_013400035.1 Rynchops niger
AAAAGGAAATTACTTTTTCTCTTGTGAAAGAACAATGAAAAATATCAAGCATCTTCAGAAAGTTTACAGTTTCAACAAATATGAATTTAGTCTATGGAATCAATATCCCCAGAGAAGGGTAATTTCATCCTTTATATTAAATGCTTATAAAAACATCACCTTCTTTCTTGGGAAAGATAAAGGCTGACTATAGCTTAAACCACATTTAAATTTCAGATTCCTGACCACAGAATTCTCCAGATAAATAACAAGGGGAAATTAACTAGACTGAATATCATATTTGACACCTAAGACCAAGCAATATATTTAGCAAAATATGGGTTATTAAAGTCAAATTTGTATGATGGCACCTGCTTTTCACAAGGACTGTGGAAATCTTGCAATAAGGAGAGGGATCTCTGCACCTCAGAGGAAGGGTCAAAGACAGGAAAAGGAGTTTTACTTGACCTCTTTTTCATGGGAGACTTTTGGTTGTAAAATACTATCTGATCTTCCAGAATCCTGGCACATAGTGAAAGAAAGCAAAGGGTCATCTGTGAATTCAGTAGAGGAATTTTTCTGGAGATAATGTGTCCTACACCATTTTCATAGTGGAGTTGCCCATGCCCTACTTAACCCACTCGTAGAACTAATTGGAGAAACTCTCCAAGCAAAAATTCACGGAAGATACTAACTATTAAGCTATTTTTCCCTATGTTATAGAAATAAACTCTCTGTTTGACTATAAGTGGTAAGAGACTGTCCTGATAAGAACGGACTCAGGTTAACAGTACAGCCACAGCGTAAATTGATAGTTAAACATGTCTCATTTTGTCCCGGGGTTTCCTTTAGTACAGATTACAAAAACGTAAAGAACTTATTTTAGGGTAGTTGAAGAACCCAATCACCGAAGAAGCCATATGAAATCTGGTGATTCATAAGACGGAAAAAAATCCCACAACGGTTTGGAGAACAAACTACTGTAGATATTGTAAAAGGTTACTTACTGTACCAGAAATTCCACATGCTGGCATTATTTTCTCCTACATTTCCACTAAACCAGCACCTCCAGAAGAAACCTTCATGATGGAAAGTGGCCTTCTCTCCCTATGGGGAATAAAAAAAAAAAGCCGCCATTACCTTACAATTTTTAAATGGCTGAAAGGCTCAAGTTCAACTGAAATTAGATAGTGAGGCAAAAACCACCACCATCATTATGAAACACAGCCTGTCTGAATATAGGTTAGCTATAGCATATCTAAACAGTCATACTTCCTTTGAAAGAATGTCTTATTGCAGAAGTAGTATTGCAAAAGACAAATTCATATCAGAGTTGATTACAAGTGGTTACAAGGTGTTTTGAAGTAGGCTTGTAAGCCTTTAGAAGGTCAAAATGAGTCTATTGAAAAGTTCATACAGAAGTAAAGTCTTACAAAAAACACATCCAAGAAACATATATCATTCTCATTACAAATAAAAGTGTCCATACTAACCCCAGCATCTTCAGGTGCTTTTGAGCACCTTCCTATTTCTGTAGCAAGAAGCCAATAATCAGTTCCGAATGCCACCAAAAAAAGCAAAACCCCCAGAGCCGCAAAGAAGCCTCCGAAAAATATCCCCACACTCAGTTTCATTACCGCAGTTAACTTAAAAAACAAAACAAAATAAAACCAAAAACAATAACAAAAATTTAACGACTTAAGAGGAAGCAGTAAAATTATTGGGAAAGTAACTAAAAAGCTGTTTGGAGAATACAGCTCATATCTGAAGAAGTTTCTCTTCACTTGACTTTCTGCCTGTGCCCTTCTTCCCAATGCCCTGTAAGTCGATTTGTGTCTCCTAATTTGTGTCCCATGTGGCTGACTCAAGCCTGACAGATGAAAGGGCCTTCTATTTTAGGACACTGATGGCAGAGCTTCATTCTGTTTCTCTGTCTGGGTGAGGCCAGTCAGAAATAGCCGACCTTCCACTAACTAAGCAGGGATTGACTTGAAATATTATTGCAGCTGGTGCACCAACTTCAGTGGAGATGGTGATGGAGATGCAATGGCTCTGTCCGTCCATGTGAACTGCGTACACATGGTAGCAGCACATAGTAGCAGCAAGGACTTCCAAAGTTCAAGCTTGGTGGTGAATGTTTCCTTGGCTGCTAGTGGGGAAGGAAGCACACACAACACTTTGGAAGTTACTGTTAAGTCATGTTAGTAAATGAAGGCTGAGATTTTTTTATGGAGCTTCGAAAACCTGTTAGCCAAATTGCAGAGATGCCTTTGAAAAATCCTAACTTTTATTACAAATCCAGTTAGCTTTTAAAATCTACATCTTACTGTTAAAGAAATAGCTTTCACAACACTAAACTAAGCATTTAACTGCTTTATTTATTCAGATGCATCTTATTTGCCTATAGCACAAATGCATGCCAATAAAAATTCCTATTAAAATTCCTATTTCACGAATAGAAAACATTCCACTGACTTCCCATGCTGGGACGTGCTGGGAGCAAGAGAAGGGTGAAGTCAGTTTACTCCAGAACACATTTGTCACAAAATTTTATTGTAACAGACTTAAGTCTCCAGGTAGAGGGACTCCTACTTCCAGTATCCCAGTATCTGTTTGGACAGTGCAGCAGTGTGCTGAGGGAGAGAAAGGAAAAGACTGTTTCTACCACATCTCCTCATTTCCAAACAGATGGACCAGAGATGTGTGCTGAGTGTTTTTACAACATTACATGATCTGCTTAACATCATATTTGCATTTGTTACAAGTCATATTTTATTGAAACCTGACACTATACTAACTTCATACACAAGCACTTCTGACATTTTGTGGCCTTTTTGCACTGCACAGTTTCAGTGCATGCAGAACAGTAAATGAATTTTCAGTCAAACAGACTCTTTTTGCCATATTTCCTTTCCCTGACAGCCACTGATGCAGTTCACTTTGCTATAGCAGAAAGTGACGTTTGGAAACATCACTTTGGAAAGTGATGTTTTATTGTTCTTTGTGTCATTAAAGAAAAAAAAAGTCTTTGGGAAAAAGAAGAATACATGGAATGGGCTATAAAAGAAAATAAGGCATATTTTAGAAAAGCATTACTTGCAGGTTAGAATAATGCTTTAACTTTTGGTCAGCCCTGGAGTGGTTAGGCAGGTGATTAGAGGATTATTGTAGGTCCCTTACCAACTGAAATATTCAACTCCACTCCACTCCACTCCATTCCATTCTATTTTATTCTAAACGATTCTATTAGATTCGATTAGATTCTATGATACTATTCTAATAGAAATAGAATATAGTTCAAAATAGAAAAATAAAAAAAGGAAAAAAGCAAGGCAGAATTCAGTTCAGGACTAACATGCCCAAATTTAGACAATTTATATGAGCTAGATGTCTTTCCATTATCATCAATAGCAATCTAGTCAATACAGTCAGTAGAGCCTGGAGAGTGGTTCAGCACAACCTCGATTAGACTCAGAGAGCTCAGTTTAATCACTCAGGCAGACACCTAGCTCTAGCTAGTTCCCAGGGTCTCCTACTAGCTCTCAGCTGCCATTCCAGAAAGGTATATTTCTCTCCCAGTTTTAACCGTATCTGCCAGACCCACACGGGGGTCTTAGGCACCTTCTTTAACCTCAAATGTCACTAGAAGCCCACGTGATGCTGACTGAATCAAACCCGGACAGAGGGGTACAGTTGCCTTACTGTCATCTCCCACCGTTAGATGCTCCAGGATGTCTAAGGCACCTACATGTGGCAGGCAGGTATGACAAGGGACTCAGAGGGGACCCACAACTTTCTTGAATGACAACCAGAGGCCAGGTTCACACCACCTAAAAGTGATGCTAGATGCCTTTGTTTAGATGGCTGAAACCAGTCTCCATTAGCTGGTCAGGTCATTCTGGAGGCACTACTGAGTGTTTTAACAAGATGTCCATCGACTCTTAACAGCAGCACAGATTCCTGTTTCACACAGAGAGGTCTGAATGCAAAGGTCTTAATCTGGAACTGAAACCCACTCAGTGGGTTGGAGTTCCCAACCATTTTGCTGTTGTATGGGTGACCTTACAAAACGTTGTCCCAAAGCCCAAGACATTTAATTTAGTGAAATCCAGAGATGTAGATAGTCACAACATGTTCATGATAACCATTTAAAAAAACAGATAAAATTTAATTAAATTAATATAATGTCATTTGGCTCATCCTAAATAATGTTATTTTCACAAGTATATGAATTTATAATCTCCAAGATACCAATTGGACAGACCTATGTATGTGTGAGTACTTAAAAGGGGACAAACCTGAAGTTGGTGAATTCTGACAGTGAAAATAATAAAAATATTTTTCACTTTCATGCTCAAAGCTCTTTTCAAAGATGGTTATGCACTACGCTTCATACCTGTAACTAAGGAAACTGTGTCACACAATGGTGAAATGTTTTTTTCAATGTTGCCTCAGAAGTAAAAAGAGAACTCCAACCACTTGACTCAGCCACTGAACCACAAATAATAAAAGAAACAAAATAGCTGGTTTCAGTCTTATTACACCTACGTGGCTTCAGGTCAGAAATCTGTCGGTGACTCCGTGAACCCATTTCTGCATGAGAATAACTTACTGTCCTGAGTAGCTTCACTGAAATTAGTTTGCATGAAAAGTTTCACTGAATTCAAATGACAGCTGAATCACTGCCTGTGCAGTACAAGTATTTATTTTTAATATACTGCACATGCACTCTGGTGTCAGTTTAGCATGTTCATCCTGAGAGGATCTAATTTAATTAGTCTCTTTTATATTTATGGCACATTTTCCGGCAGTGTTATCTTCCAAATACTCTAACA
Organism: Rynchops niger; assembly: GCA_013400035.1. Lineage (NCBI taxonomy): Eukaryota > Metazoa > Chordata > Aves > Charadriiformes > Laridae > Rynchops > Rynchops niger. The sequence continues at coordinate 504,340 of VXBH01009932.1, forward strand.
TCTCCAGTATTATGCCCGGCTATGTCAGGAATGAATCAGAAGCCCTGTTAAGACTTGTTATGTCAGCTTAAAAATTCATGTTATCCACTACTTGAATGCTCACAGAAAGTCTCAGGGCACTTTTTCTTCAATTCAATTAAATTCTGAAGGTCCCTCAATAGAAGAGAGAACATTTCAAGGCAGGGAAAACAGGGTCAGGTTTATCAAGCCAAGACAATCATTATTCTGAATCTTAAGTAAGGTCATTCCTCAACTACTTCCAAAACTCCTAAATTTCTACAGAAAGACTGGCATTTTAAAATCAAAATGACTTAGCCAAATTTATCCCTACTATAATGACAATGAAGTAATTAAATCAGTTTTAATATACAATCAATTTGGTCAATTAAGCCCAACATTCATTGATTTTGTTGATTCATAGTGTGAAGATTGAAGGCCCCCACATAATGGATGGATTCCAACCTCATTTAACAAAGCTGGCAAAAGTTTTATGATTTTATTTCCATTTAATTTCCAGATAGATAGGGTTAAACTAACTCCTAAATCTGCCTATTTTATTTATGTATCTAAATAGCTCCAGATTCAATATAGTATCCAAGCCCCTCCTTGTATTTAAAAATAGAAAAGAACAACCAAAAAACCCCAAACCAAAACAATAGCAGGCTGTTTCTTTCTTCCTTTTCTATCTGAAGGAGAAAAAGCTTGATTAGTTTATGGGAGGGGAGGTTGTTTATTTGCTTGTTTATGTTTGTGTGTGATTGAGTAAATGTCGTGTGTGTATGTTTGGAATTGGCAGGCAGCTCCTTATCTGTGCTGGCAGATATGTCCACGATCTAAAAACAGCCCTTTAGAACTGGTTGCATGTCTCACTATACACCAAGAAACAATTCCAGCAGCTGCCTCAGAGCTGAGTCCTTCTGAGACCTCACTGCCCGTTTACTGTTGCAGAAAAACATTCTGAAGAGTGACGGGAGTATCTCACCCGCTGATTCAGGTCCTCATCCTGCCCAGCCTCTCCAGCGGTGCGGTATGTTATCCATTCCACCTACACGTCCAATTGTCAGCAGCGCACCAGGCAGACATACAGAGTATAGTACACCTTGTCCATTAAATCTTTGGCTGGGACTCATCTAGCCTAACACTAGACAGCTGCAGGGTAGCTGTCTCCAATTAAGCCAGTCACCTCAGGTTTCCTTTACAGTCATATTGGCAGTTTCAGGGCACAGTCCATCCGACCTATTTTTGGATGACTACTCCAATGTGCAATGAATCACGCCTTAAAAGCTCAATTACTTTTTTTTTTCCTTTTTTTTTTCCTCCACTGACTAAAAGGGGGCCTGGAACAACTACTGTGAGATACGACTACTTTAATCTTAAGACTACAGTAAATCAGGCCACATATATCAGAATCACAGAACTACTGAGGTTGGCAGGCACGTCTGGAGGTCACCTTGTCCAATGCAAGCAGCTCAAGAAGGACCATCTAGAGCTGGTTGCCCCAGACCATGTCCAGGCAGCTTTTGAATATCTCCAAGGCTGGGGGCACCAGAACCTCCCTGGGCAATCCATGCTAGTGCCCTCACAGTCACCCTCACAGTGAAAGTGTTTCCTGATAGCCAGCAGGAACCTCCCGTGTTTTGGGCAGTGACCACTGCCTCTGGTCCTGTCACTGGGCACCAATGAAAAGACCCTGGCTCTGTCCTCTTTATACCCTCCCCTCAGGTATTTATACACATTTAAAAGATCCTCCTGAGCCTTCTCTTCTCCAGGCTGAACACTCCCAGCTCTCTCAGCTTTTCCTCATAGGAGAGACGCTTCAGTCCCTTCACCATCTTGGCGGCCCTTCACTGGACTCTATTCAGTATGTTCATGTGTCTTTTGTACTGGGGAGACCAGAACTGGACTCAGTACTCCAAGTGTGGCCTCACCAGTGCTGAGTAGAGAGGAAGCATCACCTCCCTCAACTTGCTGGCAACACTGTGCCTAACGCAGAGCAGGATACCACTCACTTTCTTTGCTACAAGGGCACATTTTGGCTCATGTAAAACCTGCGCAGAGATTGTTGAGGGTACAAGTCCTCTACTTATGGATGAAATCAAGCCATTCTGGACACAGGTATCACCGAGTCGTTCATTCTGCATGAGCTACACTAAGCTCATGAAGAGATAGATGATGGTAACTACCCTTCTGATCTGAGGACAGAAGCAGCCCATATCCCAGCAACAGCTTCAACAGGAACTCTAATAAATCAACAAGAACAGTCTTCTTTATGAGCCATTATATCTACACGTTCTATGTATCCATGCATTATATCATACACTCTGCTTATTTACTGTGTGGGAGGTAATGAAAACTACAGCCTCTCCCTCCCATTTCTATTAGCACAATCTGGTGCAACACGCATCTGCAGGAACACGCGATAGACTTGCAGCCACCCGGATGAAGAAAGCTGTAGGGTGTATATCCCGTTTGGACCCTGCCTTATACCCTCTCTGTGCTCAGGACTTGGACACTCTGCAAAGCATCACAAGATTCATTCAGCCAGAGAAAGGAAGAGAAAATTTTAGTGACTGTGAGTGGGTGACTGTTTCATATATCCCATTCTGCATCATATCTTACATTAAATCGACATTGGATAAAATAGGTAAAAATATGGGAAGGCACGATATTTTTTTGATTGAGTCATAACACTACTGTTATGTGATGTCCTAACAGTGACTGTTGTGAAATTAATGCATGTCCCTGGAAGTTGGGCAAGATAACTAGAACCATCAGAGGCACAAGAAGATGCTTCTGAGTTCCTCACATCCTTGGTGAGCGCTCCAAACTTTTCTTTCAATTATAGGAAAGCCAGGCCAATACCATTAATGTTTCCTGCAGTGCTTTAAAGGAAAGGCTTATCCCTGCACGCAGTTTACACAGAAATTAATGAGTTAACTAATTTTAGGAGGTGTTCTAGGCAGTTTCCCATGGAAACAGTTATGTGTCTGCACCCCAGAAATAGTCAGAAATTAAGAATTGCACCCTTCTTCACCATTTTTATTGCTGTCTTACATGGGTCCTTCCACAGCAGGAAGCTATTATGAATCACGCTCTGAGGCAGTTAACTCCTTCCATCTACTGCACAGACAGTTTTTGGTACAGGTTTTTGGATTCTATTCAGGAAGCCTGAGGAACAGTCCTTTCTGTATGCTTCCAGTTTCTACGGTGCTCCTGAGGTTAAAAAAAAAATTAAAAATCACAGGCTCTGTGTGTTTGTGAAATAAGGGTACAGAAGTACAACACGAAGTGGACTGGGGTCACCAGGAGTCACCCAGGCCATCCTCTGCTTCAGAGCAGGATCAATAGATCAATATCTAAACCATTCCTAGTCTTTTTATTTTATCTGTTAAATATTAATTGAAAGAAACATGGAAAGCTACGTGGTCTTAGTCATGCTGCCATGGAAAACTCCAGAAGGGGAGAATAAGGCCTAACACCTGAAATAATTCCTTCCTTTAACAAGAGTTTTAGAAATGCAAGCTAAATCACTCTGTCATGCCCACCAGCACTCATAGCTTTAAGGGTGGTGTCAATTAAAAGGTTTCTTTCCACATTCCTTAAAGCTGCAGATCTTTTCAGAGAGGTTACACTTTAAATGTCTTTGAGATTAACATCAGTTTCCAAACTCAAGTTCATTTACCTCTTAAAACGTTCTGGACCGCTGGATTGAAACTTTTTCTACTAGGCTCAATTTGTATATGAAAAGTTGAAATGACTGTTGAATGTTACCCTGATGATCTGAAGCGGTAAACCAGAATGAAATAAGTCATTGTTAGATTCACTAAATTTGATGACAAATTATACCTTTGGAGGTCTTGACCTTACTATTTGTAATGCGTGAATCCAAGAATGTGTTCCATTTACCGCAACAAATTGCCATAGTTGTCTCAGGTCTGTCTTGCAAAATTATTTTACAAACTTTATTTAAGAATTTATACGGTTTAAAATTTTCTTCCTTATGGAAGGAATGAAAGGTTCTTTTTCTTCAAAACTTTGTTAGATTTCAGATGGCTTCCCTCAGCACTTTGGCTTGGAGCATGCGCAGCCACCAGGCTGGCTGAGGAAGGGCAGCTGCAGACTGTCTCAAGCCCTTGCTTGGCAGGTGACACCAAGCATTTACCACAGCGGATGGTTTTCGTAAAGGACTGCAGATGCCTCACCGCTTCTCCTTGTTAGCAAACTGAACCTCAGACGTTTTCTCAGACAGGGCTACGAAGACAATTAGGAGATTGGAACACCTCTTATGAAGAAAGACTGAGGGATTTGGGTCTCTTCAGTCTGGAAAAAAGACGGATAAGGGGGGACCTTATCAACACTTATAAATACTTAAAGTGATGGGTATCAGGAGGATGGGGCCAGGCTCTTTTCAGTGGTGCCTGGAGACAGAACAAGAGGCAATGGGCACAAACTTGAGCATAGGAAGTTCCACCTAAGCATGAGGAGGAATTTCTCTACTTTGAGGGTGGCAGAGCACTGGAACAGGCTGCCCAGAGAGGTGGTGGAGTCTCCGTCTCTGGAGACATTCAAAACCTGCCTGGACGCGTTCCTGTGCAACCTGCTCTCGGTGACCCTGCTCTGGCAGGGGGGTTGGACTAGATGATCTCCAGAGGTCCCTTCCAACCCTACGATTCTGTGATTCCCCCAGACTAGTTCTCCTCCCATTCATAATTTGAGGCAAAAACAGCCCACCCAGCAAGGCTGAGGACAGATCGATCTCCAGCAGCCTGATGCTGCCATTAAAGTAACCTTTTTTTTTTTTTTTTTACCTTCTCCATTTATTCAACATTGATCTTCAGAACAGCAGAACTAGACACCATGTTGCATTAGTATTCAGACCAGACCAAATAACTGATACAAAAGTAATAAACTTTTCCTGCCTTTCTACTTCAGGTAGATGATTTTTTTATTAGGTATTTCTGATATCTGATATCAGATCTGATATCAGATCTTCTGATAAGAATATATTTCTCATCAGAAGACAGAGTTTGCTTTTTTGGGCCACAGAATAGCAATCAAAACTTACGGTCACTGGTTATCTGCTATGACTACCAAATTCATCTCATAATGACTGACTGCCACAAGAAAGAGGTGCACGCCCTAAGCATGCATCATGCTTTGGTTCTAGCTGTGCTTTTACACTCAGAGTACTTACGTATCGTGAAAACTGAGTATTCAGATCATGTTGTGTCAGTAGCCTGCATAATTTTCCTGGTCCTAGCATTACCCATAAAATCAATAATTTTTATTCTATCTCTTCTTCCAGGTCATGGAAAAAGGTTTAGACATAAGAGGACCATCTAGAGATACTTAATCTTCAGGGAAGATTATCCATTCACAAATACAGCCTGGAGACACATCAAACAATTCTGAATCCACATGCTATTTGCCATTTCTGAGTACATATTGCTCTACTATCTTTAAGAACCATCCAGTAACGAGTCAAACACCTTAAAGTAGCACCAAGTCAAATACCTGAAAGGAATGTAAGTGTACTATATACCATCATTTTAATCAACCAACCATGTAATTCTGCCCCCAACAATATTAGGCTGGTTGTGTTTTCAATAAGACTCTGATACATGATCTTCATTGTATTTCATTCCTTTGTTAGTTAATTCCATTATCAGCCTTTATCTTAAGATTTCTTTATTTGTGAGCCTTTATCTTAAATTTTATAATTGCAGTGACAGAACATGAGTGAGGTAGTGTTGCATGAAAAGGGGCCAAGCGGTTTTGGCAGAAAATAAACCCCCTTGTGTTCTAACACTCCTCACCAAGGTGGGAGGCTAGGTGCGGCTAAGTTTAAATTCTGAGTGATGGCCAATTTAGCACTATCAGTCCAATAGCGTTTAATATGTATTAAACTATTACGATTTGGATACACTAATAGTGGACTGCACCTTCAGTCTAGTCGTGCTCATGAACTAGCACGGCCACTCTTGAGTCTTTGGTTGTGTTCAGTGAGAAACTGAAACGACTAGCTACTTAAACAGTGCAGTTTATTCAAACAACAGATATACAGGTTCTTTGGATCGTCGGTGGTAAATACACTGTCTGCAAAGCACGTGCAAATGAAGGTATTGTTACATACACAAAACACACGACAAAGTTATAAAAATACAGCCTGGCTATAAATGTAGAAAAGAGAGCCTCTAGAGAAATTTCTAAGTTTCCCGAGAAAGCACTCAGTATAATCTAAGTCTTACCCAAAGGCGTCCCTATGGAGGGGAAGAGAGGCTCAGCCCGTCAACTGATCCCAGAAGGCAGTGATGTAATTCTTTGCGATGGTGTCTTCCCTGGGTATCCCCCTCTCTCGGGCTATTTTTATACTATTTGATATCTTCAAGGTGGAGTTTGAGTGATTTTAGTCATACATATTTTTATCATGATCGGTGTAAATTTTTCTCGCTTCACAATTAAAGGTATAGTTCACGAGAAATTCAGGGCGCAGGCTCAAGGAGGAGTGGTCGCACCTCGGAGGCGGGTAGCCTTCGGGATGAAGTTGTGTTTTGGTATTATAATGACATTATAATGAGCAAAGTTCGCACAAAGGACAGCATTTCATCAAAATTTGACAAAATGTTGGCTCCGAGTAGCGTGTAGGCCGCTTATCTGTTCTGTAGCACCATCTCGTTCCCATACCTGCTATACATCACAAGGGAAGGCCACGGAACAAGCGCGTTCCGTTCCATCCCTCGTGTAGTTTCACCTTGTACAGGGGATCGCAGATGTTGCACTCTTCGCATGCCAGCTGCGGCTGTATTCTACCTCAGAAGCCTCTTGATTTTATGACTTTCCTTAATGTGTGAACAATGCTATACTTTTGTATTCTTTGGCCAATTTAGTAATTATTCCACAGGTAGCAGGAACCATCTGCCTTCAGTTCACAGGAAACCAAGATATTTGCCATGTTACTGTGTGTTAATGCCATTTTTTTATATACTATGCAAAAGTAAACATGTAGCATGCACAATTCTTTAGTAATCTAATCAGGTGTTTGCCAGTACAAAAGCAGTAAGTGAAGGAAGAGACACCTATGTTTTTCTAAATATTTTTTTTTCCTACATGAACGGTTTGCACCGACAATGTTATCGGAGCATCAAAAAGTTCAGTTAATCTCTGCTTTACAAGCCGTCCTGCATGGAGGTAGCTTGAAATAATAGACATAACTAAGAAAGAGTTTTCATTGTCAGGCAATTCAATATTCCTGTCTAGGATATTTTGTCCCCATTATATTAGATCATTTTGATCTTCAGAATCGCAGAAGAACGCAGAATTGTTAACTCTGGTTTCTGAGACTTACAGCAGAGACTGACATTTACGTAGAACCTCAAAAGTTTCACTTGGGCTCAGTGCTCACGTAAAAGTCAATCTGCCTTATACCCCAGGAACAGTACCTAAACCCTCGCAACATCATCCACCTCTTTAACAGTTTCCTCCGATACATCTTCAGGCCTTTTCCATTTCTTCTATCAGAGTCAAAATGACCAAGGGGGTAAAATTATCGCACTATCAATCAGACAATGCTGTAATGTTTCAGTACCTTGTAACCATTTTGTCCATGTCAGAAAAATTGCATGCAATTGCAATCTCCATTAATGTTATATTCAGAATTTTTAAAATCTCACTGAGTGGATTTGTTATTCAAAGTGGCCTTAGAGAGCTAAATTAATGGCATGTATTGGTTAAGCCAACTATAAAATATCACAGCCACTGGGATATTAAACAATTCTGGAGACTCTGACAACATCTTTGTCCCTATGGATATGCTATGCTAAGCTTTGCCTTGGTATCTTATAAACAAGCCACGTATCTAGTCTTATTTCCCTTTTTTTTTTTCTTTTGGGGGAGGGGGGGAGCGGGAGGGTTGAGCTTACTTCTTCGTAACCATAAGGAAAACCACATTACCTTCTCCTTTTTTGTGACCTTAACCTGTAGAAAACCCTTGATCCCGTAATACTTATTTCTTCTGAAAACACAAAGATAGAACTATGGTTATCCTATTATCAGTTATTGATTGATCATTCTCAAAATTTATCAACTGGTGCTTTTAAAATTTAAGTAATTATTTTTCTAAAGCTTCTCCTTAATGGTAATTAAAAACAAGTTAAAGCATCCCCTGTTTGCTAGTTCAGTTGTTCCTTGTGCATTTTTGTGTTGTTTTTTGGTGTTTTTTTTTTTTTTTTTTAAAAAAAGTATTTAAAACTGTAGCCCTTTCATTGGTCCCTGGCCTAGCCGCTATATAAAACAAATTACCTCTGCCTCCAACATAAAGGTATTTTACATGTAACAATCACTTCCACCTGTGCATCTCAAGAGATTTAAGACTGCTGTTTTACTTCTTCGGATGCGAATACGTTATAACATAGTAGCCATCCACAACTCCACATCTCCAACATCCCTGACTGTAAGGGGAACGCAGCAGAGCGGCGCGCCGGGCAGAAAGAGGGCCGCCCTTCTTGCCTGGCTCAGTGCCGCAACCACCAGCCACGTAACAAGGCAGGAAAACGCTCTGCCACCAGAAACACTTGATGAAGGCGCCGGGCTGAGCCCC
>VXBH01009932.1:515004-525218 GCA_013400035.1 Rynchops niger
AAAAAAAAAAAAAAGAAACAAACCAACAAAAACCAACCAAAACGAAAACACACACACACACATAAAATCCCGCAAAAAACCCCCTTACTGAAATAACATAATATATAGTCTTTAAAGAAAGTTTGTATTGTGTATCGTTTCCTGAGCCTCAGGAAGATGTCATTTAATTAATCTAAAATCAAAAGGGTTAACTTGGAAGTTGAATACAAAATGAGCAGAAATTTGCACCATGAAATATAGATATATTCTCTTACCTGCCTTTAGGTTGGGCAGGAGAAACAGTCTACTTGGTTGGTTTGGTTTCTGGAACAAATATTCCAGGAAAAGGTGTGTTAGAACAAGCTTTGCTCTTTAGCTCACTTTCAAACAGTGTGGTTCTCCATCCCTGTAATACCTCGCTGACACCGAGCTGGAGTACACACCGAAATCAAACAAGGAGTGAGTGGCTTTTCACAGGGTGTAAGAGTGTGGTGAAATATCATAATAAAGAACTGTTGTGTGTGATGCAAGCTTCCTGTAACCAGGCAAATATAGGGTATTTAGTAGTCAATGTAAGAAAATAAAGATGGAATGAGAAATAACTACCCATCTATGATAGTGGTTGATGGGTCTTGCTCTACCTGCTTGCTTATGACAAGTCCAGTACTACCAGGATGTATTCTGAGACTCGTTCTTTTCTAATGTCTCTATTGATGACGTGGATGAGGTCACTGAACCTCTCTTCAGGTTCGCAGATGGCACCTATGACTGTGTTATCAAAGATGTTCATAAATTGTGTGCTCTGTTTGCTCATGGTAATGTGTTCAATAATGATTCTAACCTTGCAAGTCTCAATTTCAGCCATCAAAAGATACTTAATGACAGACAGCGAGAATTTACTTGGTGATACGTGTTGTTACAGTTATTCAGGCTTTGGATGTAGTAGGAAGCCTAGTTCAGCTCAAGCAGTCGCTGGTAAAAGATGATCTTGCTCCAATAGATCTTCTGTAAGATTCTGCTCTGGCACTGTATGCTGTGCCAGATAGTAGTAGTGACAGAACTACTGGGTCAATGTGGTTACCTTAACAAAAGATAAAAAATCAAAAGGAATAAGTAGGAGATCCTTGTACTGTTCAGAATGGGCAGTGTCCTTTGCCCTCCTGTTACAAAACATTTTTCATTTACGCTTTTCTTTTTTTCTTTTTTTTTTTTCTTTTTTCATGTTTCTGTCTCTTCACTACATTCCTTAAGTTATACACAAAGGCAGTCTGTAGGTAGGTTTAGATCTACCATAGCTTCTTCCCCATTGTGGTTGAGAGTCAAAATACTGTAGGTTTTCCAAATATACTCTCTTTGCACAAGTAAAATGTGTTTTTAGGTTATTGAAATTACAGACCACTTTGAATTTAAAATACTGGTACCAAATACTTTTCTTGTTGAACAGATCAAGTTTAATATATATTAAAGGAATATTTAAATGGATATCTTCAGAATGGTTGTATCTGGAGGGAGGGAAGAGGATTGCTGTTTTCATAGTTTTAACTCCTCTTTGAGGCAATCCTTTATCTTTCAGTTTATGTGTTTTTGTAATGTTGTACAACTGGGTGCAGAGGTTACAACATACCACGTTGGCCATGAAAAATTTTCTTTTAATCTTGTCTTGATATGGAAATAATGAATTTTTTTTTAAATAAAATATTGACTGTTACTAAGACATCATCTTTGTAAAAGTGATCTGTTATTAAAAATTTTCCTACCTTCTTTTCAGGATTTATTTGGTGTGAGCATGGTTGTTCCTTTAATGAACCTTCATATCAAATCTCTAGGAGCAAGTCATACAGTTGCCGGAATAATAGGTGAGTTGCAGTACTTGTCTGATTCACCAAAGAATAAGATAATGTGAACTGGATTATGCCTTACTGCAAATTGGACATAATGAAAAATAATGCCAAATTCCAAGTAAAACTGTAAGGGTAGCCATACTGTGTTAAACTCAAAGGGCTGTCCAAATTTGCATACTGACTGTACCCAAAAGCAGGTCCTTGGGAAAGAGCATTCTTGGATCGAACAAGGAAGTCTTGCAGTAATACTTGTATGGATGCTTTTCCAGCATCCAAGAATTCACAGCTCAGCAACTTTTAGTTTTATTGTTATTTATAGGCTTTGCAAACAGAACTTCTGCAGCTGGTTCTCCTGGACTTTCCAAAGCCTGTGATTGCCCCCAGTTTGATTACATTCCTTGCAGCTGGCTTTTGGCAAAATATTTATCGTCTTTAAGGAGTATTTACAAGTAAATTGTGAAAGTTCAGAATTTTATCTTAAAAATAAAATGGTAAGATGAAGTTCTGTGGTTTTAAAGTTCTTATTTATATCTTATGGTACTGTTTATGGTTTGCAATGATACAAGCATGATATTCTTTATAATTACGTGTGGTTGACAAGGGGCTCTGTTATTCAGGTTTTCACTACCTTGCTTTTTTATTTTGGATGAAATTAGCACTTTTCATGAAATAATTCTCGTTCTGTTCTGAGTTGTCAGAGTATTATTTTAAGCAGCAATTCATCAAAACTATGTTTTCATTTCAACAGTCTGCTTTGATTTTTAACTTTAAAAGAAACTGGGTTTTGAGATGTATTCTTTTAAATGAAAGAGGCTGGCAGATGGTTCTCTCTGCTTCTTTTTGCTGCTTCTCTTCTGTCACTAACTGCTGCTAAACTTTTAGCCTCCAAGATGAAAGAGTAGGGTTTATAGTTTCTTCAGGGCTTCTGTTGTGCCTTGTAATAAGTTGAAGTGCAAAGAGGAAAGTATTTAGTGCCTCCCAGTAATTAAATTCTCTCCTGATTTTGAGAAAGCAATTATAAATGCCAAGATCTGTTTTGTTTGATACACCATACAAAGCAACATCCTTCTTCGTTACATAGTTGTAGAAGTTTTCAGCAGAAAATACTTTCTTGGTTATGTGCTAAACTCCATCTTTGGTTTGTCCTGCTCCTTCTTCCTATTCTGCTAGTAAATTATTTCCAGAGCATCTCTCATGTTTCAGCATTTAAAAAATTTGTGCTGTTTTCATTTAAAAAAAGATCAGTTTAATTTTTAACATTGGTATTTTACTTGTTTGTTTTAGGATCTCTCTACGGTATAATGCAACTATTTTCCAGCACATTTGTCGTGAGTTTGCTTGGTTTTATTTTCTATTAGCTTTTGATTTTTTACATCCTTATCTAAGCAAGAGCGCAGAGACTAAACATCAAGGCTGAACCTCTTGAATGAATGCTTTACCTATCAATACCTTAGATCCCTATATTTAACCAGGAACACCTTTAATATTACCCTAGTACCTTCTAACTTTCAAGAGAGTAGATTTTGAGCATCTCATGAAAAAACTGTTTCAGGGTTTGTTATGCAGGCCACCCAGGGTAATTTGCTTTTATAATCTTATGACAATGGTCTGCTTTCTTAAAAAACTTCCGGTTTGGAATCAAGCTGATTTGTAAGCATGCTACATGCACATTTACTGTTTGCCCTTCTCATAAATACTTCCTACCTGTCTGCACTCAGATGACAAATGCCTCATAGCTAAGATCATTACTTTTAGGATGCTCAACCAGTGTCTAGTACATAGCGACCACTATTGGAAAGAAATATTTGTGGTTTGTTAAGATAACATTTTCAGAGCACCCCTACTACTAATATTTCACAGTGTTTATTGCAGGATTGTATTTTTAAGAGAGAGATGTTATTTAAAAAAAAAAAAATGTGTGTATGATGTTAAGTAGAACGATAATTTCAGCAGGTGCACTGCCAGCAGGGCAGAACTCTGCTCATCGCTTACAGATTTTGACCATTTAGGAAAGTGGTGTAATAAACTTCTGAAGCGTTCATTGGCACTCCTTTGATCTCTTTTCTTAATTTAATTTAGAATTATTGCTTGTTCACTGTATGTAGTTAAATGGTATAAAAAGCTAATCTTAATTTTCTGCTTTATGAAAGGGCTGCTGGAGTGATATAGTAGGAAGACGGTATTCCCTGCTTGTTTGTATTCTTCTCAGTGCACTGGGTTACTTCCTACTTGGAACATCCACCACTGTCTTCCTGTTTGCCATTTCTAGAGTCCCTGTAGGTGAGTAAATGCTTGGCATTCTGTGTTTTAAATTCCCTGTAGTCTCAGCTTGAGAATTACTGCTACTGAAATTGTGGTATGTGGATGGCTACACAGTATCATCATCCAGCAGCACCAACTAAACCCTAGTAATGGAAAAAAAAATCTCTACAAGTCAAACCTTTTCACTTTTTTTCTGAAAATAATTTGAAATGAATACTCAAAAACTGACACAAGTTTTATGCCACCTTGAGTGGCTGAATTTTTTGAGAATAGGAGTGCAGCAATTCCATGAATGAGGCTATTTTAAAGTTAGTCGTAACAGGTACACAATATACCAGACCACTGCTGGAAATCTTGGCCTACACTTGCAATGCAGAATGGAATGATGTGTGCATTTTTGGTTTTTTTCTCATGCTGAAAATATACCTCAAAGTGATACTACAAAATCTGGCTGAAATTTTCGGTCACTGCTTCAACAGAATATTTATGTTGTGCAAAAGCATGTACATTTGCAGCACTGAAGCTAAGTTTGTGCCAGGATTTGTATCGGAGTTCTTATAATAGCTGAACACCTTTTTCACGTATTCTGGTATAATAAGCACTGCTATTACTGTGAACACATCTACCAAAGGGCACTTTCATGGTCCATACTCTTGATTTAGGAACTGTTTATATTTTTTCCTAATTTAAAGACAATTTTCTAATTAATTACTTGGTTGATATTTGATTACTTAGTAGAGGTAATAATTTTTAATGCTAACAGCACTGTGACTGTGACAGCATTGCCCTGGTCAGAGGGAAGGAACATAAAAGATTGCATTATTAGTATTCCTGCAGTATGCTTACCCTTCTGTACTTATCTTTTGCCACCCACCAGTCTCCCGTATGAATTTGTTATGTTACAATCATGGAAATCTCCATACTGAGCAAAGCTGGTGCAGCGCTATGTTCATAAAGAAACAAGCCGTTCCTACTCCACTATTACCCACCCACTAGTTCATATTTTAGCAGCTATTTTATTCCTAGTTTGCTCCAGCACTCAGCTAAGTTACTACTTCTTTCAGCAGGGCTGCAGGTTCACTCCTTCAACACAGATGCATGAATAATTTTGATTCCTAAGTCCAAATCCTTGAACAGCCAGGACGATGGGCATGGCCCAACGTGCTGCATGACTCTAGCATTGAAGAATTTGTGGTTTGTGGAATCTTAAAAATAGATTTTGGAAATTAATACATCAGATAGTCCAGAAGATCTTAAATGACAGAAGTTGAGTGTTACATGTTTATTATCTTGTTTATATTATGTTGCAGGTATTTTCAAACACACACTCTCCATCTCTAAAGCCCTGCTTTCTGACTTGGTTTCTGAGAGAGACCGCCCTTTAGTAATGGGACGCTTCAATGCAGCCTCTAGTGTGGGCTTCATTCTGGGGCCTGTTGTTGGTGGCTACCTTACAGAGTTGGAAGATGGCTTTTATCTAACGTCTTTCATCTGTGCTTCTATCTTCCTTCTGAATGCTGGTAAGTTGTATGCTGTATTTTGCATCTTGGGTCCCTTCATTCCCCGCTTTTGTCTTCTTATGCCATTTGTAATACCTTGAATTCATGGTGTGTTTATCGTCTATGGCATACATGTTCCGTATACTGACACTGCCCTTTGAATTTGAACCTGGATGGAAGGGTGAAAATTTTAAAACAGCTGACCTCCAGATTGTATTGTATATATCACTTTTACATTCAGACACAGGAATGGGAATTTTTAATGTGCCCAAAGATGAAGACTAGAAATCAGAATTTTGACCTCGGCCATTAAATTTGTTATGTTCTGAATATGGCACCTCAGTGTGTTCCTTCCTTGCTTTCACCACATTTAGAATTGAACTGATACTGTGAATAAGAGTAGATTTAATCTTTGTCATTTTTTTAAAGTGAAATGATCATTGGAAGACCTTTTTTAAATTTTGGTCTTTACACTAAGTAAAATGTTACCATCAGACTAATGTCTTCCATGTAAAGTTAATGCAATTGAATTAAATCAGCTAATTTCTTCCTCTATATAGGTCTTGTCTGGATGTTACCCTGGAGTGAAGAAAACGCTGGCAGTAGGGAACATCAACAAGGCAACAAAGGAACCAACGGTTTCTCAGCAAAAACAAATTGTGACCTGCACTCAAAATCAGCAACTAATGGAGCTGTGACAAGCGGTAGTCTTTTCCAGTCTCCGTGGGTCCAAGTTGCAACAGTGCTGAAGAGGATTAAAGGAATCGCGTGCTCTGATCTGTGGGATATATTTTTAGTGCGGTTGCTGATGTCTGTTGCTATACTGCTCTACTACAGCAATTTTAGTCTGGCCTTGGATGAGAGATTTGGGGTGAAACCCTTGTTTGCTGGATACCTAATGAGCTATAGCAGTGCACTTGGAGTCCTGGCTGGTTGTCTGCTCGGACCAATAACGAGATTGTATCAGCACAACACTTACAGAATTTTGTTGCACTCCAGCACTCTTACCTGCACGTTGATTCTCCTGTATGCGTCAGCACTGAGCATATGGATGGTCGTTTTGTCGTCCACATTCTTAGCCTTTTCAACTACTATAGGTCGTACTTGTATCATCGATCTTGAATTGACCATTGGTGGGAATGAGGCCAGTGGTACGCTCCTAGGTGTTGGACAGTCTGTGACATCAGTGGGACGTATAGTTGCCCCACTGCTTTCTGGAATTGCTCAGGAGTTCAGTCCTTGTGGCCCTCCAAGTCTAGGGGTTGGACTAGCTTTAGTAGCTATTCTGATAATGAATGCCAACAAACAAAAATATTGTAGCCATGGAAATATTAAGTTAAAAAATCAATAGCTGCAAATTTGGATTGCATCGACGTATCTTACAGGAGAGGCAAAGTGAATCAACCTGGGGTGATGCTGCCAGACTTGTACAATGGTAACAGGATCTTTTAAGAAGGCACATTCTGTTCACTTGGAGGCAAGTACATATAAATATTTCTGATGCAGGGATGTAAACTCTAGACAAATGTTGTTCTAACTGGTACCACTAAAACACTTGTGAGAGGGACAGCTGTTGCTGTATTGTACTGCCTGGGATGTTTTTATGGACTTTTAACCTTCTTGGAGGGGAAAAAAAGAATGCCATGAAATACACAAATCCTGGTTGTAGGTCACATTTGAAACAGTGTTTAGATTGATAGATTGCTAAAAGACAGAAATTGATTCTTATTATTTAATCAGAAGTGAATTTTTATTATTTAATCAGAAGGAAAATTTGCAATATAGCTCATTAGCCGTAATTTCTTATGCTGCAGTCTGCTGCCATTAGTCTGCTGTGACAGTAGCTTAATTAACAGGGTGTTTGCTTATGTGATTTTGTTAAGCATACTTTGTCTACAAAACTTGCTGCACAGCATGATTAGGCACCTTGGGGTAGGCATCCAACCCCTGCTGATTCCTGGTCTTTCCCAGGTAACAAAATCGAGTGGATGCTAATTTCATATATTAGGAGGCCAAAAATGGGACAATTTTAGAATAATACTGGGTGATTCAGACTGAAACTGAGACTGAATGTAAGCTTTATTGAAACGAACCGGTGGTTTCTGTTTAGTAATAACTTCTACTAAGCAACTTTGTCATAAATTATTTGTTAATATTTCCTGTGCCGTTTTTCTACATTTTAAGAATAAATTTGTTTCTTAATTCTTTTGAATGGCTGTTAAAGGTGTGCTGGAGCAACTGGCAGTAGTTCATGAATCTGGATTAATGCATAAGTGACATTTCGGTGGCAAGAGAAAAGCTGTTTATTTGTTGGTATTTTAGACTTCATTTATCTGCGCTGCTTAACTCATGAGAGGTTACTTACTCTCAGAGCTATACTGAGCGTAGTAGCACTCTCCTGCACTGTTTACTGTTCAAGCTCATATTACTTGCCTGTCACCACTGTTTGCATTTCATTTGACACATACAAAAAATGTATTTTGCACTTGTATTGTTCCATATGCTTTTCCTGGTATTACTTGATGAAAGTACAAAGTCAACAATGTATAATTGTTGCGGATTTTTTTTTTTTTTTTTTTTTTAAATTAAAAAAAATGTAGTTATCTCCATGAATCCATCCGTGCAAATCATGTTGCTGCTTCAGGAGAGTCATAGATGTTGTTTTTAATTTTTCATTTTTATTTTCTTCTTTTCCTTTCCCAGTGCCTGCTATCATTTAAATCCTTCTTGAAACCTCAGTGATTCCAGCAGCAGCACGATGGGAATATGTCTAGAATTCTAAGGTGTTTTAATTTTAAATATTGACATAATGAGTGTTTGTCTTATTACTGCTATGATTTCAGTACATATCCTCAGAGTTCCTTATTGTAATAATTTGTGTTTCATTTCTCCCTAGGAACTTGAGGCATTTTCAAGTGTCTTATCTCCTCTTGTCTTACTTGGTAGATTCCCCAAAACATTCTTGCCCTAAAATTCTGATTTTCTTTCTTTCCATCTTTCAAATTTTTATTTTTTTTACCTAAAAACATCCTTCTGTAACTTTTTGCAACTATAGCAAGGTGTGAAGGAAAAGGGTAGGAAAAAAACCCTCAAACATTAATATACATAAAAAATTGAGTCATTTTTCCTATACTTGTTGATTATATCAAGCAATGTAACACCCTTCTAAGTTGCTGATTAAAGCTCAATTCTGTAAACACCATAAAATTAAGTTTATACTAACATCTACAGCTGCCTGAATATTGCTTATAAAAACTTCAAAACTTCAGTGGTTTTGTTCATACACAAGCGAAAAATGTTTTTCCGCCAGCAGCAAATATTTTTGCTTTATTTTGAAAAATAGTTATCCATATAAGCTAAATAAAAATGAAATTAAATAAGCAAATTGAGAAATGTGTGGAAGGCTGTGGTCTCCGGGCCATGTTGGAACTGATGTTACAGGAGAAAGGTTTTTTACTTGTAGGCCAAAATGATTTCTGAAGTGCTGCAGAAACATTTCTTCTTTATACAGCCTCATTTAAAGAGAAGTTGCACTATTTTTCTTTTATTTTAAAGGAATAGAAATAAAATGAAGTGACATTCCATGTCTATCATTTTGTCACTGTGTTTTTTTCCCCTCTTTCTCTGGTGAAACTACAGCACAAAATAGAGGTGTTCAAGTCAATAGGAAGTGCAGATGGTTTTGGTTTGGTTTTGTTGTGTTTTTTTTCCTTGAACCCATTCCTTAAAATGATGATTTGAATCTGCCTACTTTTCATCTAAAAGGCACAGGAGCCAAGGATTCAAGCATGAAGTGGCTCGACAGTGAACGAAAAAGAAGAAATCAAAGAAAATAGAGAACTTGCCAGTTTTGAAATAAAGTGCTTAAAGCTGCTCTTCCGGTGCCTGGAGACCATGTTTGCATCCCTTATGTTGCCTCTTAGTTGCCATAACTGTGCAAGTTCAGAGAGTGATGAGTAAATGACATCCCTGGAGATAAGGGGATGGGAGCCCCCCCTTTTAAGTTGAGGGAGGAGCAGTTGCAGCTATTTTTGGCTACAGTCTAGTGGCCTTTCCTGAATTAACTCAGCAGTTCCTTGAATCCACTTGTGCTATGTGAAGACAGTAACAAAACAGGGATCTGAATATGGACTAAAGAAAAAATGTTTCTACCTGCAAATCACTGCAAATTAAAATTTTTCTCTTGCTTGCTGCTACTTTACTTTTGGGTTGGTTTTCTTGGGCTTGTAGGCAGGGCTGGGGGTTTTTGCTTTTTATGTTTTGAAAATGTCAGTTTTTTAACTAACTACTTTTCTGACATTTATGATCAGCTGACATTGAAAATGCTGTGTATACAACATAGTAATTTATTTCTGTAAGGCGGCTGGTGGCATATGATGTGTACTGATTTTATTGCTTTTAAATGATGAAGTGAATGTTAAGATTTATTCCATGTTGGTGTCTGCCGCATACATTTGAAGAGAAGCTTTATAAACATACCAGTTCTGCAAATTTCAGTTTCTTCTCCTGTTTTCTCTGAATGTACTCACCGCAGCACCACCACAGAGGTCAGTACCATTCTCATTTTCTGAGAATAGGTTGATCACTGAGCAGATAATGCAGAAAAAAAAAAACTAAACAAAAAATACCCCCC
>VXBH01009932.1:529238-542154 GCA_013400035.1 Rynchops niger
ATAGGAAAAGGCAAACCTGTGACCAAAACCAGAGCAAGACTTGAATGAGAAGGGCTCCTTCAGACGCAGCCTGTGTCACCTGCTGCTGTCATTGCTGAAGAGATCAACCAGGATAGTTCCCAGAGGTGATGAAGGTCTGACCCAGCAGTAGCAGAAAAGAGCCTGAAAAGGGTGGGAGGAGCAGGAGTGGGGAAGGGAGAGAGCACTTGCAAGGACACAAGAGTTCCAGGAGACTCATGATTCTGCTTCAGTGTAACCATGCTGGAGAGCTGCCTTGCTGGTTGTCCTCTGTGGATCTCAAAGTGCTTTGGAAAGGTAACAGCATGCTAGCATGTTTTCAGTCGCCAAGGGCTTAAGTCTGCATTTCATAAAAACAACCTCCAATTTGATGTGCTTGTACCATGGGGCACCCACTTTAAGTACCAGTGATCTGAGTATGCACTGTACTAACGGACAACCAGCAGAGCAGTAAGGCTCCTGAAACCTCCATTCATCATTTAAAATTATGCCGTAAAAAATGACAACCATTTGGGAAAAAAAAAAAAAAAGGCTTCTTTCCCCAGATACAAGCCAATTGCTTGGTCACTACCAGCACATGGAAGAGAAATCTCCACAGGGAGTAAACTAAATGCTGATGTGCAACATTTTAAATTTATTTATTTATTTGGTCAGAATTCAGATGGGTCTGATATAAAACACCTAATC
Source organism: Rynchops niger (assembly GCA_013400035.1). Taxonomy (NCBI): domain Eukaryota; kingdom Metazoa; phylum Chordata; class Aves; order Charadriiformes; family Laridae; genus Rynchops; species Rynchops niger. The sequence continues at coordinate 529,944 of VXBH01009932.1, forward strand.
TAAACAGTCTGATCTCCAAGGAGGACGTGGTTTCAAAACTGAAATCCAAACTTAAGGCTTCTTTCTTATTCAAACATGATCCCAATAATGCCACGACATAATTTTACTGACGAAACATATGTTCCCATTGAAAGACAAATTCAAATTTGTTTTTAAAGCTGGCTGGCTTTGTTCAAATCCAGTTCTATTTCCAAATGGGAGACAATCATTAAAGGATAGCTAAGTATTGTCTTCCACAAAAATAACTTGTTGAGAACAGCCACGAACATTTGACCGAAATTTCTAGGGCTCACACAGCCATCCCTCTGCAGCTTAGACTTTGCATTTGACACACAGCAGAAACTTCCATCGCTGGAACACAGGAAAGAGCCTAAGAGACCTGTGCCAATAGAAGAGTTTAGGAACGCTTGACATTTCAAATACACACCTGAAATAAACATGTTGGAAAAGCTGCTAGAAGGAGGAAAGTCTTAATCCCCATTTATAAAACTAATTTGTCAACCCCGCCTTCAAACCTTTGAAAGAAATCTACCCTGTGATTTTTAAAAGGAAATTCTGATTTTTAATAGTTCTTTCAAAACAAGCTTAAATAAAAAAAAAATGAATCTTATTGCCCACAGATTTAGAAATGCGCTAACGAAAAAGAAAAGTTAGGATTTCACAGTGTACATTCTTCAATGAAAGTTATCAACCTTGTAACAAGTAGAATGAAAATTACTTCTGCATTGTGCTGAAATGTGTATCTGTGCTAGAGCAAGCTCAAAACTTAAGACAGATTAAGTTGGACAGAAATTGCAAATTCCTGAGAGCTACAGTGAAGTATCATTTATTTTAACGCACCCTCCCTTGCACTCAAATGGCAACCATTTACGCTGGGATGAAGAAGTCCGTGTTTCTTATGGGTATTATTAAGGTGCACAGTGACTTCAACTGATTCCAGGACCCTGCTGTGCTACTTTTCTGTACAAACAAATTAGACGGAACGTTTTTGTTCCTTGGAGTGCATAGCTCAGACAAAGAAAAGATTATCTTTCCCCTTTTACAGATGAGGAAACAAAGTAAAACAAGTTGACCGGGGTCACAAGCACGAGTGAATGAGCTTTCTGGAGTCTCAGTGGTCCCTGACTCAAACAGGAGACTGCTCGCTTTGTCTATGTGCAGCGCTCTGCAACTATTCTACTGCTGTGTTTGCACTGCAGCTGAGAAACTATGGTGCAAAAAGCAATTTTTGAATAAGAACGTTCTTTATCCACTTGAAATTGTCTCTTTTTAGGGCTTCTGGTGTCCTGCTAGGTGCTCTCAGCTCTTGTTGACATTAGTGAAAGCCAAGGTCATTCATATTTCCCTTGGCAATTCTCAGTACCTTTCAAAGGTTACGTATTGCCAAAAATTCAGAAAGTAAAAATTCAAGCTATCCAGGTCTTCTCTCTATAAACTGTATTTGCAATTCTGCTCCTACAGCTTGGTTCCTGCTCTTCTTCCTCCTTTTCTGCATTACAGCTCTTCGAACAAACTGGGCTTCAGCAATATCTTTATTCTTCTTACAAAGTCTGTATGATAGGTGCATTGTGCAATTTTCAGTGTTATTCATATTAAAGCTCTGGTTAAAACAAGTATTATTTGATTATAAATAAAATCTGAAATTATACAGATTTTTTTTTTAAGAATCCATCCCTCACTGGACTTTCAACAATGATTTTCAATGGATAACTGGGTATTGAACCTGCATGACTTGGTTCCACAAAAGACGATGTGATAAGGCACATTTCCATCCTACCTTAATAGTGGAAATAATGTAATTAAAGCATTGCCATAAGTAAGTTATTTATAAAGGAGATTTTTTTTTTTTTTTATGTCTTCAGCTTTGCAATTATTCCCGTATTCCTTTCACTTAGTTAATGGCATTGACTTTACCCACATGGAAGTGGTTAGATCCACACTGAGGCTTGGCTGGGTTTTTTTAAATGGATCCCATAGTCTGATCTGACAGTTTAGAATCCTAATTTGGTATGATGTCCATGGTTTAGTACCAAGAGTTCTCTTTTTGCTGTGATCAGTACGGCTGGTTCTCAGGCTTATTTCTCTGCCTGTCCCCTTGTGATGCCTGCCTAACTAACCGTGGTGGTGGCAGAGGTCTTGCCGACCCGTGGTCTGCAGCCAAATCTTCCCTGCTCAAAGTGCCAAATCTTGGTCTCGTCAGCAGTGGTTGCCTGAATCCGATGGATGGCTGACGCAAGGTGCTCGGCTCCTGCTGCTCTCCTTGTCTGTCCTGGCTCCCATCAACTTCGTTCTTCCACTCCACCCTAAACTCAGGCAGTGGCCTCTGCTGTCTCAGTCTCTGGTCTCTCAAGATTTTCCCTGCTCTGGGTCTTAGATTGAGCACTGTGGTAGCGGCATCCATCTCAGAGTCACTGCTGTCACCCACTGTTAATTGAAAACAAAATTAAAATTTTAGGTGAAGAATATTACTGTTTCAGGAATATTTGAATAACAGCACACTGAGCACTAGCAGGAATAGAAGAAAGTTCCCCTGTGTTTCCCAAACTCAGTGCTTTCTTATTAGAGCATGTAATAGACACTTATCTCTGCCAGGACAGAGAACAGATTTCAATTACAAACATCCCTCCCCTCAAAACTGTGATTTTTAGAAAGTCCCCACTCAGCTGCTCCTTAATCACTGAGTGCCCCCCTGTTTGAGTTGACATTTCCCCAGTTCTGCCTCTGGACATAGAAAAATCTGACTCTCTCTGAGCTACTTGGGGTCGAGTCCCCGCTTACATGCAAACAGGATACAGAAATGAGATTTCTCACCCTCACATCCCATGAAACCTGATCTGAGAGGCATTTCCAGAGCACGACAAGTACAGGGGCTATAGAAACTCGGCTTTGGAAAAGGAGAGTCAATACTTCACTGAGCAAAGGATCTCCCAAGGTCAACGTGGGAGGAAACAACCCATCCTTAATACACCTGAATGTAAGATATCAAAGAAAATCCACAGGGCAAATCGTACAGGTTGCAAGTGCTGCAGACTCCTTCACCCCCTCAGAGCAGGGTAGAAAATGGTCAAGGGAAAGCTGGCTTAATCATTTAGGGAATACTTTTAAATGATCTCTGTCAGGTAAACCAAGCTGGAAACATTCTGGATGTGTACATGCGCGTGTATTTTCCCCCGCAGACTTTTTTTAAGTTGACTAACATCTTCATCAAAACTGCACGCTTCAGTCCTTTGTTAATTATTTTAACAATAATTTTTGAATGCCCCAGATTTGTTCTTAGACTTAAGTCAGATATGATGTTTTAAATATACCAAAGCAAAGAATTGTGTATTGCACAACTGTCATAAGAACAACCTCCATTAGTAGCCTACATGTTATTTCTTTTAAAAAGGTGATGAAGGGGGTCAACAAAATATATCAACACATAATTATCCATTCACCCAGATAATTATATATCAAGGAAGGTCTTCATCAGACTGTGTTTACAGGCTTTTTCCCCCCTAAATATGTCAAATAATATATTTTTTGACAATTGAATAATCTGGAGGCACATTTCCTCTTTAATTGTAGGTGACAGTAGGTGACCTCTGCAGACATAACTACAGAATAAAAGGCATGCTACATTAAGGAAAGCAAAGATGTAATTATTAAGAGACAAAAATACGGTCCATTACTGAATTTATTTGGAAGAGTGGAAAAATAATTGGGGTGGGGATCAAGACATTTTAGTGATTCTGCAGAGATTTAATCTTCCCAGCAAGAGATCTTGATGGTTGCTTGTCATGAAAGAGAATGCTCATGAGCACGGTATAGGCACGGTAATGCAACCAGTAATGATAAAAAATAATACAATTGAGCAAAGTTTTCACATCAAAGGGTTTTCTGCCTCCAGATTTTTTATTTTTCTATTAGAATTTAAGAACTCCAATATGAAACATTTGTGAATTTCGGCAGGAAAAAAAAAAAAAAGAGACATTTTGGTTGTAAACCATAGCATAGAGTAGGGAAGTGATTGTGCCTCTGTACTCGGCACTGGTGAGGCCTCACCTCGAGTACTGTGTTCAGTTCTGGGCCCCGCTGTACAAGAGGGACATTGAAGTGCTGGAGCGTGTCCAGAGGAGAGCCACCAGGCTGGTGAGGGGTCTGGGGACCAGGTCATACGAGGAGAGGCTGAGGGAGCTGGGCATGTTTAGCTTGGAGAAGAGGAGGCTGAGGGGAGACCTCATTACCCTCTACAACTACTTGGCAGGAGGCTGGAGAGAGGTGGGTGTTGGCCTCTTCTCCCAAGTAAAAAATGACAGGACCAGAGGAAATGGTCGGATGGTGCGGCAGGGGAGGTTTAGGTTAGATATTGGGAGGAATTACTTTACTGAAAGAGTGGTCAGGCACTGGAACAGCCTGCCCAGGGAGGTGGTTGAGTCACCATCCCTAGAGGTGTTTAAGAAACATCTAGATGTGGCACTTCAGGGCATGCTCTAGTGACAGAGATTGTAGGGGTTTTTTGGTATGTGTATGGTTGGACTCAGTGATCTCAAAGGTCCCTTCCAACCATAAAGATTCCATGATTCTATGATTTTGAGAAGTTCTTCATGAGAACTACAAACCAGACCTCATCTCCTCACTCTCCTCTCTGGTTTGATTCTCAGAGCAATGTCTTCTACCCTGACCCCAGTGAGAAAAGAAACCAAATAGCTCATAATCCAAGGGGATCTGGATATTATGGAATAAAGACAAGGAGTATGAGCCATGTCAGTGTTTCTGGTGTAGAATTGTTTCAGACTGCTGCTTGCTCACATGAGGAGATGTGCTGGGAGGACAATGCCATTATGGCATCTCAACTGAGATGCCCCACAAGACTGCTTGCTGGGGCATTTCTCCACACTCAAATACCTGCTTCAGAACCCATTGCTTTTAATGCTGTAAGACCCCTGCTAAATGTCCAGCACCTAGAAATATGCTATGAAGAGAAATATGCACTAGAATGAAAGCATGTGAACATAAACCATGTAATATTTATTTGAAAATTAATATGCTTATTTCTCTATAACATCTCTGGAAAAACCTTCCTTCTACGTAGGCAAAATGACTGCAGCACAGTAAGAGAGAGCAGAAAATTTGTCATTACCTCTGGAAGATGTTTTATTTCTCACTCGTAGTTTCTCTGGGAGTTTAGTGTTTTTAGGAAGTGAAAGGAATCTTTTTGTATTTGCAGCAGCCTGTGCAAAGAAATATAAGAAACTTTAAGTTATTGCAGACTGAAGTACCTGTATCAGGTATGTTAAGATCCATGACTAAGCCTTGAACGGTTTTATGTAGCTGAAGGGCTAGAGAGTAGTTTGGGATTAGCTAATACGTGATCTTTTACTACACACTCAAGTTAACACCAATTGCTGGTTGAAGTCTGTGCTAACTAAGGTAAAGACCGAGTAATCTCAAGCAGCTTAATCAAAGCAAAGCCTAGTGATATGCCCTCTGAGATCAAAGTTAATAAATGTATGGTCTCTAACCACAGCCTTACCTGTACAGGTTTTCCTAAGGAAGGCAAACGCTGCAAGCATGGCATCACTTTTGAGTTCCAACACTCAAGTTTGGAACTTATTAGTCAGCTGCAAAAATTTGGTTGTGACTGAAGCTCGAGCACACAAGCTAATCTGTATTCTGATCCTGCAAGCGCTTTATACATATAAATGACTTTATACAGTTGACTAGTCACACTGTAGTTGATGGGGAAGTTAGGCACCAGCATGATCATTTACCAATTCAGGGCACAAAATCCTTGTTTTCCCAGGACTAAGCTCTAAAGGCCCTGGGCACAGGGCACACCACATCTTTCCTGCAACATAATAGGTGCTTTCCAGGAAAGGTTGCTTTTTTAAAAAATTCAAAAATTTCTCAAAGGTATCCTTTCTTACATTTGTTACAAAGATTTTTTAAAACCATTACAGTCTACCAGTTCTCCCCTGCTTGTACCATTCATTGTTGCACACTCAAAGGGAACCTGAAAGGAAATCTATTTTCCATGAGACATTTTTCCTCTCTGGATATCGTTGTGCTGCTCAGGACCACTATGCTTCCCTCTGTGGAAGATTTATCCAAGGGTAATTATTTTTAAAATCACAGCCTGTGCAGACACCCTGTTTCTCTCCCTGCCTCCAAAATGTCTCAATCCTGCTCAGTCTCTTAATTATTCCACGTGGTAAGTCATTCATTTGTGTGACAAAGACAATATATGTAACTCTGGTTGAGAGGGGGAAAATCATTCAGGAACAGACTTATTGTCACAATTAAAGCCACAGTAACCTTAGTAATGATAACAAATGAGATACAGCACTTGTTGGAGACACTATTCCAGCCTCGGCTGCTGAAGGACGACTGTATCAATGAAGGTAGCAGTCACTAAGTACCATGAAAATACGTATTTATAGATGGGTAATTTCCCCGATACCTAAAATAGGAAGATGATAAGGGAGATCAGCTTCCCTGCTGAATCAGCACGCTCTGTTCAAAAATGGTCTGAAGTTTACGATGGAGGTATTGCAGGATTGCCTCAGAGAGCCAAATGTCATCATGCCACGTCATTTCTTGTAGGCAGAGGGGATTTTCCTGTTCTGTGTCAAAACCTGAAGTCCTGACTACATTTTATGAATACTAAAGAGCCCACAACATTTTTTAAATGAAGTGCTCACCCTGACTGACTCCACCAAAAGTTCTCCTCTTTCCCATATTTTGGAGTCTGACTGTCTCAAAATAATTTTTTACCTCAATCATCCACACTTCATCAAAACACTGATAAAGAATACTGGCCATGCCTTAGAAGTTCACTGTGTACGGAGCCTGTTCAGTTTCTCTGAGATAAAATTATGGCAGCAGATCCCACTCCCATATCATATTCTACAAGACTGAAGCTTAGCTGAAGGGGTCAAAAGAAATTAAGGGGCCCAAGTGTGCAATTCAAAGTGTAAGTTGTGCAGTTGCCTGCCAAATTCAGGATTACTTTTTTTTTTCTGCATTTCAGAAGATTTTTTTCTGCATGATATTTAGCTACAAAGAACTGTTTCCTGTAAAACAGCTAAAATGAAAGTACCGGTCTTTCTCTTGACAAGCTGTTGGTTTTCCTCAGGCTCTCCCTAAGGCTGTGCCGGCGACGGATCAGAATTTCTTTGGCCTGCTTTTCATTTGCATCTGCAGCCAGGCTATGTCGGTTATATGACATTGTCTGAAATATAAAAGCAGTGGTTACGTTCTGGAAAGCACAAAGTCAAATGTGTTGAACTATATGCACAGTGCAAAACAGCCTTTTTGCTCTAATGTATTAATAAGCATCATAAATCCTGGCGAACAAAATTGTATTGAAAAGCAAGCACGGTAATCATGCCAGCATTTTTTCAGTCATCTGCTTCACAAGCACCTGCTACTTTCTTTTATTCTTTCAACCTACTGATATTTATAATGAAAGATAAGTTGGAAAAAGCTGGCTTAATACAGTGTTTACCCCCACATTGTACTAGCTCAGTCAATATGTCAATAGAGGACGCACATTTGAAAGCGATAAGACGAGTCACCTAGGGGGAAGTCATTTTTACCTCCAGCAAGCTGAAGCTTGCTCCACTTTTGAACGTTTTCCAAGGACTCAGACATTCAAACTACTTAGCCACAGGAGGATAAATGTGAAATGTCCTTTTGCTTTTATTTCACTGTTTTTCCAGCTCATCACCTCTGTTCTTAATACAAACAACTTCACAACTGGAGGCAAATAGGAAATCTAATCTCATGTCATGAAGTGACGAAAATACTGATACAAGTGGGACAATGTTGGGTTGAATTTGCACCTATGATCCTTTATAAGTAATGGAAGTATATTGTAGATAATAACAAAACAAAAACATTATGTTTTTTAGCCACGGTATAACATCATGCTATTTAAATAAAGGAGTATGAATATGTTACTGTACATATGACAGGACATGTATTCATCAGCAATAGAAGTAAATATCAGCATTAATTATTATGCTGTGCTACAGCAGATGCTACACTAGCCCAAAGATATGATGATAACCAGTAAAGTCAAAGGGTAGTGGGTTATTTAAGTATGCAAAACTTCATCCTTACTCGATGTCGTATTTGGTAGAGATTCTTTGTTAATATTTCCCGCATGTTTTCCATTTCAGTGGCAGAAAGTGGCTTTATCTTTCCTTCATGGTATTCACTGTGGCAGGATAAAAATAAAAAGGAAAACAGAGGAAAGAGAGAAAGAGGAAGAATGTTCTTAGTTTTATGATTGGGAATTACATTTGAACTATTTCCTTTGTTAGAGCTGGAAACAACATTTCAAAACAACCAAAGAACAAGTGAAAACGTAACATGTAGGATGACAATCTTGATCTCATTTGAGCCAGGGGTAAGGCTCAAAACTCACTCTCCAAAATTTGATATAAATTACACCGAATTGTAAATTTGATTAGGGTGCTTTTCAAAATGTCCCTCAGGCTTCTCCCGTAGCTATTCGCAGCAGATGGGCAGGCACTGGTTCAAATCCAGCTCCGCTCTACATGGCAAATCAATGTTCCTGTGAACAGCTGCCCTTGTAAAACTACACGCTCCGGAGGAGCACAGCTCACCGAGTGCTTCGCATGTGAGCTGTAGGCAAAACACTCCTGTTTCATATCCGCTTACTGCTCAGGTCACATTTGGACACAAAGTGTCCTAAGTCAAAGTGATTATCCTGCCTACTGACTGGGCTGTGAAATGAATTACGTGACCCAGCCGAAATGCTCGGCCGTGCTGGCATCGCTTGCTTACCTGAGAGACACTGACGATGGGACTTTGCTTATCATTCCGCTCTCTGCCATCTCAATGGCGTGTTTGATTTCCAGCTTCTTGTATAAAGAAACAATGCTGGATTTGGGCTGGTTCTCCCGGATTAGAAGTCTTCGCAGGTACTTATTGTCAAACTTTTTAAACCTGTATGTGAGGCAAACCAACCCAACCAGTTAATTTTTACTGTGCATAGTTAAGGAAAGACAATATACTGTAGCTAATGCAATTGTGAAGGAGTTTATTCCCTGGGAATGTGTCTACTCATATTAACAACCTACTGCTGAGCAACATAACAAAGGGTCATGTTCATCATTGCTTCAGATAGATAGTCTTAACCTGTGTTTTGCTTGATATGTTAATGCACAGTCTCCCTAGCAGCAGCTTTTAACTTTTAGGTATTCTGTGTTATTAGACAATATTATTTTTAATTCTCCATTTTCACTGAGACAAAAAGAACAGCAAATATTTACTGTAATAACAAACAAAAGGTCTAAATTTGCACTGACTGCTTTTTCTTTGAAATTTTAGCCTGGTCTTGTAAACCTTTGGAAGTTTTCCCTTCCTGTAGAGTGACTGCAACCCTCTTGGATGCTTGGTGAAAAAATATTGATTACAGCTGGGGTGATTTTTTTTGTCAGAAAATATTTTGCCCTCTGGCCATTCTGAAATTATTCTTGAATTTGGGTCTGAAGGTCATGAAGAGGTAGGACTCTCCTTTGCTCCATAATCTGTTAATTAAAGATCTCTGGAGGGGAACCAGGGTGAGTAAAGGAAAGCTGTGTCCATGTCATCCATGTGTCACAAAAGTGTCCTCAACTGTGCTGCCCTGAAGTCATTTCGAGAGGGCTTTTCTTGGCCTTTCCTGCTTGTGCTGTTCCTCTTTGTAGAAAACACTTAAATTCCTGTTGGAGCAGCGACTAGAAGGTGGGGGAGCAATGCCCACACTATGGGTCTAAGGCATTTGGGTGTAAAAGAATGTGCTTCTGAGGAAAGGGAGTTGGATCCAAACCAATGATGATGATGATTCATCAGCCAAACTGAAAACCTGAATTATTCAGGTATTGCCAGTAGTAATCTTCTTAGCTGACACTAAGTCTTAAATAACAGCATCAAGAACTGTGGAGCTGCCTGCCATTAGGATCTCTCATGCACCTCATGCCAGCTAGCGCCTTGATCCTCCTAGAGAAAGTCTCAAAGCTATTGTATGTTTCCCATCAAATAGAGACCTAACCCTTCACTTAACACCGCAGAGACATATGATTTGCAGGAGGAAAGCTGGATGGTATGAAAGGCTCAGCAGACATACAGGAAATGCTCTGAAACAGTCAGAAACAGGGAGAGGACGTGCACCCTCTGAAGGTACCGTACTTTACCCTGGGATCAGAGGGTTGCCTTTCTTCCCAGCTGGAGATTTTGTTCTACTTGCTTGCGGTTTGGTAAAAAGACATTGTTCTGCTGCTTTCCCTTCGTAACCCACACATTCTAAAAACAACCATTCGCTTGCAAGATTAAAATGCTGAAAATGAAATCTGATGCCCAACGGCCTTCATTTGTTGCTGCTGAGCCAGTTTAGCCTTTCCTATATAACAAAAGTTTCAAATGACATTCTTACTTATCTCTCCAAAAGTTGTGACCCCAGTGTCCACACACATCTTCAATTCCAGTCTTCACGTGGTCAAAGAACTAAAGGGGAAATGTTGGTTCGTTACATAAACTTATAGATATCGCTTGGCTCACCCTTAGATATTATTAGTTTCTAACTTACTTCAAAACAGAAAAGTCTAGTCAGAATTCAGGACGATGTTTCCATTTCACTAAATGCAGTCTAACCAAACTCTGAGCCTGACTCTGCTTTGTTCCCCTGGAGCTTCCTTAGCTCACAGCCCCCAAAAGCCATAAGTTAGTTGCTAATTTCCTCAACATCAGTGTTGCTCAGCTGCCGCCTGAATCTGTCGGTAACTTCGTCCCCCCCCCCAGTTTTATTTAAGTTCCCTAACCACTTAGGGCTATGCCTGAGACTTCTCATGGGACTTCTCCAGGCCTGACAGTGAAGCAGGTATGACTTTGCAGAGGAGAGAGCCTGAGTAGGCAGCAGCTCCCCACGTCAGCATTGGCCTCTCAGGATGCACAGGACAGAGCTGAGATACCCAGCACCAGGTCCTGAACTCCAATTATAGGGGATTGTGGTCTAGACTTACCTCAAAGCATCCAAAGCACCTAATATTAGAAACATACTCTTCCTCTGTTTATTATGAATTGCAAAAGAGTGAATCAGTTCAGCTAAGATCTCACTTGATCCCCAGAGGCAGCTCATTTGCTCTTAATCCAAGTACCACAGTAGGGATCTCTCAAATTCAGGGGGAAATCATGGTAGATATGTCCAAAGGATAAGCTCTAAAAGGGTGCACTTTTAGATACCTAGATTGACTTCTTTGTTGAATGGGGCCCTTATTATTCCTCATTTTTAGAATTTAAAACCACCTGTCACAACTATGCTGTAAGGAGAAATACATTCAAGAATATGCATGGCTAATAAACTGCAATAATTGGAGACATGCACGTACCAAATACAAACACATAAAGGGGTTGATGATGTGACAGTTAAGTAGGTTTAAGACTGTGTTTAGGAGGAGTTTACATTTGTTTAATTAGACTAACTCAAATGCAATCTAATATAATTAAATTGCCAAAGCGTTCCTAATGTAACCAAGTTCTAAAATAACACGTACCTTATATGTGAAAGAAACTACGGAAAGTTAATTTACCTTAAGAGGTGAACAATTAAGAAAGTGAAGATTCCAAAATAATGATACTAGCCTTCTATGATGGCATGACTGGGTGGATAGATGAGGGGAGGGCGGTAGATGTGGTCTACCTTGACTTAAGCAAGGTGTTCGACACGGTCTCCCACAGCATCCTCATAGGGAAGCTTAGGAAGAGTGGGCTTGATGAATGGACAGTAAGGTGGATAGAAAACTGGTTAAAAGACAGAGCTCAGAGGGTCGTGATTAGGGCACAGAGTCTAGTTGGAGGTCAGTGACGAGTGGTGTTCCCCAGCAGTCAGTACTGGGTCCAGTCCTCTTCAATATATTCATCAATGACCTGGATGAGGGGATAGAGTGCACCCTCAGCAAATTCGCCGATGACACAAAGCTGGGAGGGGTGGCTGACACACCGGAAGGCTGTGCCGCCATACAGAGAGAGCTGGACAGGCTGGAGAGTTGGGCAAAGAGGAACCTTATGAAATTCAAGAAGGGCAAGTGTAGGGTGCTGCACCTGGGGAGGAATAACCCCATGCACCAGTACAGGTTGGGGCCTGACCTGCTGGAGAGCAGCTCAGCTGAAAGAGACCTGGGAGTGCTGGTGGACAACAGGATGACCATGAGCCAGCAATGTG
>VXBH01009932.1:542266-565928 GCA_013400035.1 Rynchops niger
GGAGTCTCCGTCTCTGGAGACATTCAAAACCCGCCTGGACGCGTTCCTGTGCAACCTGCTCTCGGTGACCCTGCTCTGGCAGGGGGGTTGGACTAGATGATCTCCAGAGGTCCCTGCCAACCCTATGATTCTATGATTCTATGATACGTAATAATGATAAATTTGGTAATTGATAAAGGTTAAATATAAGCTTTACAGTTATTGTCCTTATAACAGCTATCAAAAAGAAGTCTAAAAAAGTGCATGTGTCTCTCCATAATACTTGTCCTACTGAAAGCCACTAGGAATTTCATCTATATGAGGTTTTCATCTATGACACTGAAGCTGCAGCATACCCTGTTATAAATTTCTTCACCAACAGCAGGCTGTTTTTTATTTGACCTTTTGACATCAAGAAACTCCACCAGTGGGCGAATCGTTATTCCCTGTGAAGAAAAAAAAAAAAAAAAGCACATAGTACTGGGGCTTTTTTTTTCCATAAACATAAAGAAAAAACAAAGCCTTTCAGTATTTTCCATCTCTATCAGAGCACTGAAAATGGCTGTGGATCTTTTTAGCTCTGGATACCCTTTCACCTTCCTAACCCCAAAATCCAGCCTGACACAATAGTGAATTCACTCTTCTGATTAGCAGGTGTAGCACTTAGCTATGAAGTCCTTGTCAACACACAGACTCCACTAATTCAACAGGAGGAAGGAAGGGGTTCTCTAGAGCTAAGAGGTCTGAGAGCGGCAACCTGACAAACCCCATGAGGAATACAACAATTACCCCATCCACAGTATTTTTAAACTTTTTTTCAGTCCTGTTATGTGTTATAAAAACTCTCATTTGTTTTCTGAATTAAAAACCAGATCTGCCGTCATTCCAAAGCAAACATATAAAGTCCTCTTTTTAAGTGATTACTTCCAAAACAGGTATTCAAAGATGTGTCAACACTAGTACTACAATTGCTATTCAAGATCACGATACTAAGACTTTTTGTAAATATGCGTCCTTGCCTGACTATTCTCTGAGAAAGAACAAAAAGTTTTGGCTATCCCAGAATGATATCATGGTTTTGAACAATTATTTGTGGAAGAATTGACATAATTTGTTTATTTGTATAGGTGCACTGGCACAGAGGAGAGGAATGAATCTCTCACAGTGTTGAGACCAGTCCCTGCTATCCCAGACAACCAGGTCACATGTTTCTTTTTGTAAATGCTTTATCTTAAAAGTAGTTAGGTTTCTTTGCCCCATTGCTCATACTGGAACACTCATCCTGAACCTCATTGTTCTGATAATTAGAACGCTGCTTCTTGATTGCATCATGGCCACTTTGTACCACTTTGTTCTTGTGCCAACATTTGTCTTTTTAGTTTTAACAGTGCTCCTCCTTCTCTGGTGTCCACTCCCTCATATAAACAGCAATTATATTCCCTCTTATATTGCTTTCATTTTGCTAAGGCCAAGGCATCCTGGTCTCCTTTCACGCAACAGGCTTACCAGTCCCATGATCACTCTAGAACATGACACTATTCTCTGATGGAAATAACTGTCTCAGTATGTTTTAAGATCATATTTATCTTTCTTCTGTCCCCACTGCACTGGTGGCTTAAACTCTACTCTGTTATGAACTAGTACACCTGCAGCTCTATTTTTTTCCAAACAAAAGGTTCCCATTTCATAAGAGAAATCCCTAGCAAGAAAATCATAACACAAACACACCTGCACTTAGTACTGTTAAATTTCATTCTATCTATTGTCCCTCAGTTATTCTCTTCTTTCTAAATGATAACCCATCTCACCATCACCCTGAGAATACCTTCCAAAGCCTGTCATCAAGAAACATCAGCAACAAAAAACTCCTACATTTATGTGTCATGGACAATAATGAGAATATTAAACAAAACCATCCCCAGGAACCATCCTTGAAGAATTCCGTTAATAACATCTCACCAGCCTATTGTCTGACCAGGGTGGTCAAACACTGGAGCAGCTGCCCAGAGAGGCTGGGGAATCTCCATCCACAGAGATATTCAGAACTCAACATGGCCCTGAGCAACACGATCTAGCTTTGAAGGTGGCCTTGCTTTAGGCACAGGGTTGGACTAGAGATCCCCAGAGGCCCTTTCTGACCCAAAGGACAATATGCTTCTATTGCCCTTTATAGAGAAACTGTCAGCTCCTTCCTCATCCTAATGTCAATCTAAACCTCAATTTAACAAGTAAAGCTAACAATGTCCTATGTAGCCCCCACCCTCAAAGGTTTTACAATAGTCCAGTTAGATGAGATTACTCTATAAAATAAACTGCCTTATCAAAGAATGATACCAGGTTTCCCTTGGTAAACCATCTTGCACTTCACAACGCATTCTGTTTACCTCCATATTTTAAGTTCTTCTAACCTTCAAAATCAGGTTTCACAGCTTACATGCTAAGGTCAACTAACTGACCTTCAGCTGCTCCAGCCACCTTTTCACCTTTCCCAAGTATGAGTGCAGATACTTGCTACTTCCCATGTCAGCTTTATTCATGCAAAAGGCAGACTAAAAATATATTTTTTTTCCCACAGGCCTGAAATTCCATGTACTAGCTTCTCGCTTCTCTCTCACACTCTGGAAAATCACTAGCCCCATATGTTTGTTTGAGGGGCTTAGCCTCCTCTACCTTTTGCTGGTTTCAGTCACTTCCCTCTCTCGTGGTCACTCTTGACCAGGCCTTCACGGCCAGGTTAACACCGGAGACAAGTTCCTCACATTCTTCCGCACAGCTGGTGTTTTTGGACGGATGTCCAGCTGGTTTGCACCACCACTGCCTAACACTCTGACTCAAACACTCCAGTTCACTTCTCAGGGCCCTCAGGGTCTTCCATCCCCTGCTCACTCTGCACCATATCCAACATCGAACTCCTGAGTAAATGCACAACTTTAAACATTCTAACAAGGAATTAGTGCTAGGGCTGTACCCAGATTATCTTTTATCTCTACTACAACCTCACTAGGTCTTAAATGCTTAATACTACTTATATGTTAGCATAAGTACTTAATATCTGGCATACTTTTGCTAACAGTCTGCATAGCATTTTTTTAAAACTATGACCATGGAGAGTACCTTCAAGTGTGCTCCTTCAAGTAAGTTAGGACATTTGTTTTTCAACCCACTGCTTATTAACCTGTCTGAGAAAGAAGTTGTTCAGAAGAGGAAAGGCGTTACCTGAATGAAAACGGTAAAGAATATCACCACAATAACAGCAGTGATGAACAATTTCTTCCTGGGAAACACAGCAGGAGGAAGCAGAAATACAAGTGAAAAGCAAATAGCTCCTCGAAGGCCTCCATAGGCGATAATAAATTGGTCCTTAAAAGTGAGAGGAATTGTCCGGAACACATTAATGATCTGAGTCAGAACAAAAACACCTGGGGGGAAAAAAACAGAAATACAGGGAGGAGGGAAAAAAAAGGGAAATCAAATTGCACAGAAATTCCCCACAATGCTAGTACTGGTTTTAAAACAGTTTTATTTGCTTATTACCTATATATTACTGAAGAAATTAAGTGTTGCTTAGCACCTTGAAAACACTATGGAAGAAAAATTTAAAATGCCTAAAGATCATCATCTTAAACATATTTAGTGAGCTACCCCCCTCAGGTCAGCTGGATTTAGGACCTGAAGGAGGTAATTGATCTCCACGAGACAGCTATCTGCTAGACTCTGCATCTGCAGAACAGCAATAATTCTCTGTGGCAGTATAGACCACGATTCCTAATTTTTTTTTTTAATAGGATTTGTGGTGCTTTTGAACACTTCGGCTTGTCACCTCCATCAATCTCTGCTTTGAATTCTGCAAACTCCTATTCACTCACTTAATTTTACTTGCACAGAGAGGAAGGATGCAGGACTGGGGATGGAGGGAGCAGATGCCAGTGCATGCTGGTTTGCCAAAGGCAAAGGCTCCAGACACACAGTGGACTGGAGTAAAGGTATAAAGGCAGGTGAAGGGGGCAAGCACGGGGGTCAGGAGCTGGGGGGCAGTCAAACCGCTTAGCTGCTTTTCAGCATAAGGTATTAATTGTGGGGTTGCAGGTGCAGAAGGAAAAATAGTCCAGATTTCTGCACTGGAGGGAGACTTGGGAGCTGGAAGCAGTGGTGGCAGAGGCAGACCAGAGCATGAGCTGTCTCTACGAATGGAGAAACCGAATCATTGCATAGAAAACCATAAGACCTATAAGCCTGACCTGCATTCAAGTCTCAAGGTAAAAGAGCTAGTACTGCAAACTCAGGAGGGGTCGAGCAGTTTCTTATAGAACTTTTTTCTTGACAATATATACCTGAAAAGCACTTCAGCATTTCCTGTTTTGGTGCTATTTATGCCAATGACTGGGAAAATCCCAAAGTTACTATGCATAAAAAAATCCCAAAGTTAGTATACATAAATAAAACAACTCCCACAACGTGTTTTATGGTTGTACAGCTGCTAATTCTTTTAAGCAAAATTTGCTTATTTGTAAATAAACGTTTACTTAAATATATGTACTCTCATTACCAAGCAGACTGCCTCTGGCTTTAGATGGGCAGGATCAGGACTAGACTGATTTCTGGGTTCCATTTTGGGGGAAGGTGGAAGCTGACCCTGAGATCTAGGACATCTTACAAGTCAGAAGACCATTCTACAAGCTGATGGGACTCTGCCTAAATTTTGGCATTCTCTGCTTGAGGAGAGGTAAAAAGTTTCACTTGCAAAGAATACTGACGGGTAGTCTGAGACTTGCTTACCCAGTGCCCTCCAGATTAAACAGAAAAGGAGGGTGAAGCTAACAAAGGCCCAGTTCCACTCGTGGTTCTTCCCAACTGTAGACACTCCCATGAAGATGAAGATTAAGGTCTCACTGACACTGCTCAGCATCTTCATGAAATACTTTATTGTCGTATAGGATTTTTGGGAAACATTTTCCTCCACGTATTTATTCATGGTCATGGCACAAGCTGTAATCCTGAAAGGCAAACATTATCCTGTATTTCACTGGCTTGACTTTATTTTAGCCTCTCATATTTCTACAGAATATTATTCACTTATACATAGTCCTCTTTAAAAACAAAGCATAACTTATACCATAACCAGTCTCAAATTTATAGACTTGGTGAACCTACAGATTTTGGGCACGAGATTTTTTTTTCCACATTGGGGACTTTTCTGAGATGATGTCACTATATGCAGAGTTTTGTCACATACTAAACCCAAATGATCTGTACACGGGTCACTCAGTCTCTGTGTTTTGAATGAGATGGAGCTGAGGAGAGCCAGGAGAAGCCCTGGAAAACAGGGATTGCTACTTCTATTGCTGCTGAGGGACACCAGACAGGATGGCAACTGCACATCCTGAGGTAGGACTTCACTACCTTCCCACTAGCACTTGTCCCACCAAGCTACACCCCTCCTCAACAGTAGTGACAATAGCTAGCTCCTCTTTCCAGGCAAAGCAAGCAGCAAGGTGACAGACAATTTGTCATCCTCCACCACTCTAGGCCACTGCTTGTTTTGTCTGTGCACAGGACTGACCATGGACCCATAGGAGAAACACATAACCAGAAATCATGCTGGTGCTGTTGCACATTTAAAGCATCTACAAATTAATGAGATGTGAATCTCAGTTGATACACAAGAGAATAGACAGGGCTTACTGTAAGTACGCCTATGTGTCCATGCTCTGAGCGTGTGTTAGTAAATAGAGTTTCTTCACCGGCAGGAAGAGCAAAGAGTGACATTAGTGGCTTTACATGAGTTGCTCAGTACGGTTACCCATGGTGCAGGGATGGCTGAGGATCACCCAGTGACAAAGTGTACAGGTTTAAGGACAGTTAGCAGAGCTGGCTGGAGGACAACCTCAAGGTGGTGCCTCAGTGTAGGGAAGCACAGTCTGAATTGCCTAATAATTATCAGGCTGGGCAACTAAGGCAAGATGCGTTGTGAAATAGCTGTTGCTCCTGGTTCTATTATCTAGGGCAAAAACATGTCTTCTCAGATTTCACAGTTAAAATGGTTATACACACCCATGTATGGGCTCTCAGTCAAACCACTTACAGTAAACCTAAACAGAGGGATGTGTATTTATGTTGTCTTTCTGAACATAGCCCATGTGGACTTGTGCTACCATTATTTATCCCAGTTCCCACAGGTTTTCAGTTTATAATTATTTAGAGATATTTCTTCCTACTGAAATCTCCTCACTGATCTCTCTCGTGGAGGAGGGTGGTAGGTTTGCCAGCATCTCTTTGGAAAAAGTCAAAGATGACTCTCCCAAAACTCATGGAGATCCTACTGCAGAAAGTCTCTTGCTGAGCATATCCTGCCTCTAAGCCAAGAGCCCCATCTTTGAACAACTCAAACACCCCTGAGTGTGAGTGTAAATGGAAAGGCAGACAGATAGAGAGCTCAGAAAAAGCTCACTGACATTATGAACACACATGTCTAGGTTCTTTCTTCTACAGGAAGGGATTAAAAAAAATATTTTGCAAAGCAGAAAGGGGAATCCCAGAAGTAGCAGTAACTTCGAAATGACCTTCACTTAGTAAACTTTCTTAGCATTTTGCAAGAGGTTGCCCATAGCAGCAGCTGAGGCTGTACTCACTGGCAGACTCTGAACACAGTTCTCCTAATTAATTGAAGTTAGTTTTGTCCAGAAGTTTCCTTCTTTTAGGTGGAGCCAGCATGGCCTGCCGTGGAGGACAATGGCCAAGACCTGAAACATATCTGCAGATCTCTGACCCCACCAACACATCCGCATCCCCAAAGTGACTGGGTAGCATCACTTCTGAGGGACGAACCTGCGAGGACGTGCAGCCTGGGAGAGGGCACAGTGTACTTCACTGACCTCTGTCAAGCAGCACAGCTCCTTCAGGCACACCAGGGTGAATAAAACCCAGGAAAGAGGGTATGATGTGGGGACAGATGCAGTTCAACAGAGCAGGTAGTGGCTTACAAATACAGATGGAGAGGGTTTGCTAGCAGAACAGTGCACCTAACCTGGCCTCCACCCTCCATTTTTGTCTACCTACACTTCATGACAGGGAGGCAGACCTAGACAGCACAAAATAAAACGGCCATTGCCATACAAAAACTAGCTCCAGCCTTAAGCAAACTCCAAGACTAAGAAGAAGCTTGACTAAAACTACCCCAGGCCCCCATCTGCATTTAGTACTGACATAATTGTCAGCTCTCTCCTCACTGTCAGCTGATTTCACCATGCTATTGAACAGAAAGATCCTCCAAGATCCTCTCTGGCCCAAAAGCAGCATGCTGTCTGGGAAGCAGAGCTCACCATGGCGACGTGGGACCCACCACAGGAGAAAAGATCCAGATTCACGAGCATGCAGGCTCCCTCCTTGCAACACTCAGTGTTTAGGTAAAATTTCTATTTTCAGCACGTGGCTGGGACAACAGAGGTCCTGCATCTTTGCCAATACAGACAGACTACTGATGCTCTTCACAGCTCTCCTCATTTTTCTGATCTTAGTTGCCCAGACTGGGTGCTTGTCACAGATTCCACAAACATATGTGCCTGCACATCTCAGGAAAAAAGTGGGAGTGGACCAGGGCCCTGCATGGATTTTGTCCTGACACGAAGTGATGACTTGGCCAGGATGTACACCCAAGCCCAGAAGCTGTCAAACATCCCCAGGTTCTTCAGTTTACACATAGTTCTGGCAACCCCCCTCAAAAATGGATGGGAAGAAGGATCTCAAATCTGCTGAATGCTTTCAGCCTTCCAGGACTCTCACATTCAGTGGCAAAACAGCTCTTCACAAGCCACAGGCTGCACTGACAGACCAACAAATATCTCAGGTTATGTCACGGGTCGTGACAGCCCTCCTGTGCGTGCACAGCTTGGCTGTACAAGTATAACAAGTCCAATGCATCCCGGCTACCTCCAGCTAATTGAGCACACAGTGGAGCCGGCAAGTGCAAGGGCAGCAAATGAAATCTAGCAAGAACACAGTGGGCAGGCTGCAAAACAGCCATTTCCAGACCCACGGTCATTTTGGAGTCTCAAAGCTTAATTCTCAAAGCATTAGGGCTGTCAGATCTGCATCAGAGACAGAACAAAACACTTAGTACTATTTATTACCTTCTTAAAACAAATAGTTTTCATGATTATAGTTATTTAGGAAAGCCCTGCGGCTTGGGGAGTGGGGAAGCATGCTCTGGACATGGTTTGTTTTTGGATCCTGAGGTAATGGAGGCACTGTAAATAGATGACGGATAAGAATCTGTCACCAGATTAATCAGGATCTTTGCAAGCTGTAACTTAAAACACCTACCATGCTTAACCACTAGAATTTAAAGGGACAACACTCTTTTTACATATNGGTCACATTTTGCATTCATTCAGTTAGTGTCAACTAATTGATATGTTGGTTCACCAACATAACAGAGCCCTGTACATTATTTGTTACACTTCAGGTAAGCAATATTCCACATCCAATCATTGCTTACTTTATCAATCTGCTACCTCTTCAGAATGCTTATCTGCATTAGAAAAAAAGCTGTTGAAATCTCTTTAATTTTAAAATGGTATGACAAT
Source organism: Rynchops niger (assembly GCA_013400035.1). Lineage (NCBI taxonomy): Eukaryota > Metazoa > Chordata > Aves > Charadriiformes > Laridae > Rynchops > Rynchops niger. Next base: position 550,828 of record VXBH01009932.1, read on the forward strand.
ACAGTGTTAGAATTCATTATAAATTCAATTTCTTTAAATATGCAATATTTTATGTACATTATTACATGTTCTTCCCAAACCAAATTTTTACTGTCACCACAATCTAAGTAAAAGCTTAGGTATGTTTTATTGTTTTATTTTACATTTATTATCCACACACAGTAATTCTGACTTCCACTTCTGTGACCTGAGGTAGTTGCCTTGGTCAAAAAAGGGAGGGAAAAAACAGTTAATTGCAATTAACCTGCAGCCTTCTGTGCTTCTGGAGGATAAAAGTCCTCCTGTACAAACAGTACAGTTTCTGTCATGACTGCAATAAACTAGGCCACTGGGTTCAATCCTCAAGTTTCCTTGACCTACTAAATTTACAGTAGTTTCAATGTTTGTTCCTTTCAGCCTGCTAACTCACTGTTGCAAAAAAAAAGAAACACATATCAATAGCTCTGCTGCTTCACAGCCTTTCTGAGAAATTAGTAAGCAGAAAACGCAGCATTATAATTAGAAAGGGAAGCAAATAAAGTTCAGATTCACGTCTGTATGTTTTGTGGCCGTGGGTCCTGATTCAAGCCCGGCTCTAATTACAGCAAAAGCTCTCGCCTCTCCTTCTGGAGAGGACTTTCTCACTGCAGCTCACAGGGACGTGGTTCAGTCCCTTTGCTATTTCAGCCAGGTAACCCAGTGCAGGGCTTATACACGGATGCTCGAAGAATGGTTTGTCTCCAGAAGGAGTACCCAGACTTATCAGAAGAGGGACAAACACCTTTCATTCCCCTTTATTCCTCTGCCAGTAAATTCCCCCTAGCACAGAAGTGAGGCACTGTGTGTATGTATCTTATTCGTTTGATAACACTGTATGTTCCTGCTCACGTCCTCCACCTAAAGTATGGTACAGCACGTAACCGCAAGGTCTTGCTGAGTATCTTTACGAACCTGGTTATGAAGGAAGTAGGAATCACTACTGTAACGGACTCATGTGGATATGAGTGAAAAAAGGGAGATCAGGCAATTATCCCCTATAGGCTGAACTATAAATGGCCATAGAATCATATAATGAATAAACAACCTGGGTTGTAAGGGACACTCCAAAGTCATTTGGTCCAACCACATGCTCAAGGGAGGGCTGACTTTGAAGTCAGACCCAGGCCACTATGCCGTGAGTCACTCGCTGCAGAAAACGACTGGGAACTCAACACCAGAGCATGTTGCGCTGTGACACAGAGCAAAATATTCTCTGCAGTTCAAAGCCTAGCAAAAGGTGAAAAGCATGGGGTAGATTTACTCCAGGGGGATGCGGAGATTACAGGAGCTCTAAGGCCCTCAGCAGCGCTGCTGGGAGGGGACACGCTCTACATCTCATGACAGCTGAGACACTACATGGCTGCAGAGAGCCCTTCCAGCTCCCCCTGGGTCTTACTGATGTACCCAGCTCTGCCAGCTATTACAAAATACGTTTAGAGTCAGAAAACATACAGGGCATTTTAAAGCCAACTTATTTTCTCTTGTGCTGTTGGAGGGAAAAAATACTTTGTGCTTCCTCTTCTGTTTTGCACCCGCTCAGGGGCCGCTGGTACGAATGAAAAGGAATAGTTTGCTAGTGCCACGGGAAGCACTGGTGTGCTGGTTGCAGGCACTGCCATGCGGTGGGTCCACTGACCCACCAGCAGACCCGCCGTGCCCTTTCCATTGTATCCTGGACGCAGCATGTCCAAATCAGTACTTTCATGCACACAGCCACAATTTTTTCCATGTACAGTTTAGCCACACGTCTTTGGTTTAGAAGCCCTTTAAGTATTTGATCATAGGATGTCAAGGACATTTGACTTAAGAAGTGGAGGAAACTAGAAACCACACAAATGCTATGAATAGAAGCTAGGGGAAGAGATGGCACATTTATGAACTCGGTCAAAGTGGATGCATGTGTTACTTTATTTAGGCTCATATCGGAGAAAGAAACCCATGTAATCTTTAGCTCTTTACTTATATTAAAGTACTAACCCCTCCCGTTTCATGGCATATTTCTATTTTTATACTACTGAAATCATCAGCTCTAAGTTTCCATGTAAATTGCTTCCCAGCCCCAGAAAACCTTATACCGGCATGACTATGATATCAAACGTATCTTCACTTTTCTAAAAGATAACCACCAGATGAGGTATTATCAAGTATTAGTGATATTCAGAAGTACCATCTGAGCTTTCATAAAAAGCTATGCTCCTAATGCCTGAATGACTTATATTTGCCACTAGACCAATACAAAGTCATTAAAGAAGGTTGGCCTCTAAAAATATTACTTGGAACCAGAGGAAACTGTTCAAGTATATCAAACTCCTTCTATAATTGAGGTTGCTGCAGTATAAACAGCATCAAGCGAGAGGCTGTGCTTTCTCTCTACTGAAGCCCAGGAGTGAAAAACCAGGAGTGAAAATATTTTTATCTGTTTGAAGTGGGAAGAATAATATTATCTTATACATAATGATGTACTCGGAGAGCATTGTAACACACAGGCACACGTATCAAGATACTAAACTAAAGGGTTATATCACCACAGGACTAGATTCGGCAAATTTTTCATTCACCCAGTCCTTACTGTGCTTATAATCCAGTGAGAGTTTGCCTTAATGATAGATATACATTGTCTTTATTGAATGGTACTTACTGGCTGCTTACATGACTAAGCGTAAGATGTAGTTTCACAATATATTGGCATCGGAAGGGAAGCCAGTTCATGAAGTTCCCAGCTACCACTCCCACTCCCTCCCAGCCACCGCGGACCCCACATCCCCGGGGGCCACCCCTCAGCCATGCCCTTATGACTAGTTGTAGGGTCACATGAGGACACGGGTCACCAAACTGATCTGAGTTAAAAGTAACCCCACTGAAAATATAAGGGATTATTTTTAACTTGGAACATTTCAAAGATATGGTTTATGGTGTGATGCCATGAGCAGTTTTAGTGACACAGCTGGTGTGGTGGCAAGCTGAGAGAATGGGATGGAAGCGGGAGGGGAGAGGCCGGAAATCCTCAAGCCAGCATCGCTGCCATGCACGGTGGAACGATGCCATAGAGCAAAGTTTGCAAAATCTGGTCTTCTCTGCAATTTTCTTTGGCATTCTTACTTGGGTGCTATTATTACTGAAGTTTGGGGTACTTACGCCATGATGCCCGAGAGATGAAACATTTCAGCTGTTATGTATGACAAGTAACTGTACAGGAAGACAAAGAGTGGCTCAATCACTCGGATTTTATGGGTGAAACGGGTGGTAAAGGCTGCTACAAATCCCAAAAGGATTCCAATCAATACTCCACCGATCCCCACTATAAAGAAGTTAGCAATCCCAGCGAATATGTCAATAACCTTAATTGTGCGCATCTGGCAGAAAGACTTGAACAAATTGTACAGGACCTATGAGGAAAAAGAAAGCACATTATGTTTCTGCACCCTTCTTAATTTCCCTTCATGTCATTATGTCCCTCTGCTTCAATGTTGAACTTTGAATTTATCTGCCTTGAACCCATGTTTGAGATATGCTGTTGTTTACCTCTGGCATATTACTTGTCATCCATAAATATCAGGGAGATATACAAAGAAGGGTAAATATCATTATTCCCATTTTGGCAAATGGAACAGTTTTTTTAACTCATGCCATTCTGCAGACGAGGAGCATAGACCTACCTAACCTTTCTTTGCAATCATTTATTGGCAGAGCTTCTAGTTTCTCCAGAAATGGTCATTACAGATTTTCCCCAGAATAAAAGAAACAAAAAAAGGAGGAGGAAAAAATACAGTTTCATAATCAGTGAAAAATCATGTTATTTTCAAATGTGTTTTATCTAAATGAGACATCAAGAGCTGCAGTACTCAATTAGATCTTAGATTCATCTGGCGGGGGGGGTTGAGGGGAAAGATAATGACCACCCCAAGGAGTACAAGAAACATGGCATCCATGGAGCGCTCCTTCCCCGATTTATTAACCATTAGGTTAGGTTTAAAGACTTTCCAAACTTTAGATTATTTCTAGAGATTTTGATTTAATTCCTAGTACCTGTTACCAGGTGTTTGCCTAGTTTAATTTGCAAAGTGTTTATAAACATCCTCCCAAACAAACTGGGTGAATGGCATTATGGTATTTTCTTAACCAGAGAGCCTTTTTGTTTTACACAGGAAATAGATGTAAATGCAAAGCCCACATTTTTTCTAATACCCAGTATTTTAGCTACTATAGAACAGACAACAATGGAATGAGTTACTCTTACAGAAACCTTAAAGGGTCTCCCCATTTGCAGACTTACTTGGGAGGTTTAAGCATTGCCTGGTGCTGCACGTAGGCTCCCAGCCATGCGATACCCTGATGGCTACATAGTCCCCTTCTACAGATCTAAGCTTGGTCACAGGCATCTCTTCCTATCACAGTGTGTTCACAGGCTGAGCCACCGTGGTCACCATAAACACCTGCCTAGCCATCTTGGACAGCTTGCAGGAGTTAAATCTCCGCTTTCTTTCTAGACTTCTTAGTAAACCAAACAGGTTTCTCTATCAGAAATGCTATTTGAGAACAATTTTTTTTCAGTACTTGCACTGTGCCAACAATGTAGGTGTTTGAGGAGTGAGTGGCTGGGAGGGACTTGTCATATTTGCAGTCTTGTTCCCTCTCAACATGACAGAAAGTAACTTGTTCAGCTCTTCTCAGCCACAATTTGGTAGGTCTTACAGAGGTAAAAGTTCTTGCTATAGACTAATGCAAAAACATGGCCCATTATGGGTCCTTAGGGCTAAGTGAAAGGAAAGAACTGAAAAAGAAAAGAAAAAATATATTCCAGAGTAAGCACGAAAAAAGAAGGTTAAATCAAACCCAGCGTGGTCACCAGTAATTTTCATTAGAAAGCAACAAATAGGACAAGAGCAGGAGCATGAACTCTTTATTTGATAACAATGATGCCTCCAGGAGGAGTCCACCTGGGAGAAGTGTCCTTTTTCACCTGCTGCTGTGAGGCAGACTCCCAGCCTTTTTGTCCTGCTCCTTGTTACTATGCCCTGTCCAGGGCAGGAAAGTAATGTCATAGGCTCCACTGGTTCTCAGCCTGTTTTGATTTGTGGACCTCATGGATTTGCATAAGGAGAAGTATACCAGAATTAAGCCTTTGTTGGTCACTTTCCAAGGACCTCTCAGTCCACAGACACCCACGACTCCATGAATCATGAAATGAAATAAAAATACTGTTGACTTGTGTTGTTTGCAAGGAGAGGAGTTTCCCCGAGTCACCTGCTGAAACTTGGGACTACCCCAGAGTTGTGTTATTTTTCAAGACACCTACAGAATTTGACCTGGCAGAATACTCCCTTGATATGTATTAGGGAAGCCGATTATTTTCTTTAACTGGAGTTTTAAATAGCCTTTTTTATATTTTAAAAAGTAACTATATAAATAAATATAAGGCAAGTCTCCAAAGTAAGGCCACTGAGAGCTGCTTGTAAAGAAGCATATAACTTTGGTCTGCTCAAGCAATAGCTTCTCCATAACATCACCTCATCCTCACAGCAAAGTATTCACCCTGCAAACAGAATGGAGCCTGTTGGTTTTTACACACAGACATCCCCATAAATCTCAAATCTGCTGCCAAAAGTTATTTGAAAGAAGAAAAGCAACGTTCCCCTTTGTACCTCAGCCCAAAACCAGGCCGCTGTGGTAGAAGCAACAGCTAGGACTACGGAACGTCATGAACACGATTTTAATCTTGTTCCTATTGTTCTTTATTTACACTGCTGTAAATGAGATCAAAATCAGGTTCACTTCCCTTTTACTCTACAGCAGTTCAGTTTTACAGCCCTCTCTAAGCTTTCAGGTGAGTTAAACAACATCAACTCTGGTCACATTTTGTAATGCGTTTGGTACGAGAATGGTTTGGTTTTTTTTCAAGTTCAAGATTTGCATTTACTCAACAGCCTTCAGCTGAACTCGTTGAAGGTTACACCAAGGAACGTAAGTCACCAATCACTTTTTAACCTTGTCTCAGAGTATCTCTGCTCTTCCTAGACACTAATTGCTTGTTTTTATCAGTTCTCAGTTATTAGTTTTTAATTCTGAAATTACTTAAAAGCACTCTAAAATAATGTTTTCATTAGAGGCGGAATACAAGGCACTGCTGTAATGTTTTCTAACACGGAAATAATATTATTGCAATGACACTGGATCCTTCCTTGTGATTTTAAGCTCAGAATTGGGATTTGAACTGCTAACACTCAACTTCAACTGTGATCTTGCCATTTAATATCACTGTGCTAGTTATCACTGGTGCAGTCTTCCAGTAAAGCACCAGCTCTGAACCAGAAACCAACTGGCAAACATCGTCCTCAGCCAAATTCAAGCTCCAAAATTCCATCAGTGAGCGCAAAGGATCATCCAAATGTACAGGCACATTGCAAAAACTAGCAGGCATGAAAGACCATCTGAGAAATGCAGTAGAGCTGAGATTCCTGAGAAAGCAAACCTCGCTTTGTATCTAAAACGAAGGTGTGGTAGCACTTGTTCTGAAAAGGGAAAGCATAGATGACTCTGCTATCATAATTAAAGCTTTTTCTTAGGAGCAGCCAGGCAGCGCAAGTGCAGAAAGAAGGGTTTAAAGTGTTTAGAAAGCATGCTGACTAAAGCCACGCCGTTCTGCACTGCCCATCTGTGTAGCCCCTGAGTTTTTTGACACTGCAGTGGCCGTAGGAATTAGGCAGCTCCTGCGTATGGCCGGCCTGCCTCCATCTCCCCTCCTGCTTCGTCCCTGCATCCCATCCTACCTCCCCAGGCAGGTGGGACTCAAGGGCTCCAGCAGACAAAAGACAGATGGAAGGTGCTGAGCTCTGCCTGCTAGTTGGTTTTATCAGCTCTCCCGGTACCACAACAAGGGCAGAGGAAGAGATGGTATTTACAAAACATCATCTCCTTTGAACGGATAGCTGCACAACCCTGGCAGCACCACAGCGAGGACTGGTCTGGCAGCACCGCTATGGGCAGGGGAGGCGAGGTCCTCTAAGGACGCCCCACAGGGGATCTGTGTGACGGCCCGGGTCACATTTTAAGTATAATCACATGATTGCAGGTGTGCAAAATCATAACAAGGAACCATTAGCAGACCAATGCTTAGCCTGTGGAAACCACTTGATTTCCTGCCAAGTGCTACCTTTAAGCGATAGCTGGGAAGTAAGACTGAAGGTACTCTAAATTCCTTTCACTCCTTCATGAATATATGTATGATGGCCAGTTCATATGCTGGGCTGGCCCTACAGACTCCTAAGAGTACCTCCCTTGTGTTAGGGCACCTGGGCAGGCATGCCGTGAGAAAGGACTACCTCCGAAGGAGGCCATAATGACGCCTACAGGAAAGCCATACATCACGGTTATTAAATTGCCATGCCAGCGTCTATAAAAATGGTGTTGTGGAGTAATTTGCCATTGGGCAGTGGCACACACAAAGAATACTTCCGGCATCAGGATGCAGTGTTTTCCTACCGAATCATGCTGGATTAACAGCTGCTCCAGTGGAAAGGTGATTGATTTTGTGATTGGAAAAAGTGATTTTTGTTTGAAAAATCCACAAGAAAAAACCCCCAAAAAGTTTAGCGTTAACATAAAACCAGACCTTTCTTCCCCAGAAAAAAGCTAGTGTGAAAAGAATTCTACCACGTGAGTGGCCATTAAGAGTAAATAGAGACAGACACAGCCATGGCTGAACTGCTAAGCCTTTTGAAACTCAGTATTTACACCCATTTATTTAAACTGGCTTAAGCACCAGTTTAGCAATGGCAGGCAGTTTCAGCTGTAAACTAGTGAGAAAAGAGAGGCTTTAAGGCAAGCGATTCAGCTGGCTGGATAGCAAGAGAATTGCGTAAAGCATGAAGCACAAATATAAAAAAGAAACAACCTATACTCCCATGGACACACTTGAAATGATGAGTACCAAATGATCAGATCAAATGATGAGATATACATGTCTTAAGCAGGTGAGGCAAAGTCCTAGAAAAGGGGAAAACCAAAGAAAAATTGTGCATAGAATGGGACAGATAGAAGAAGCCAGGGACGAAGACAGGGAAGGCGCGGGCCCAATTCATGAATCTTCCTGTTTCTTCTGGCACATGAAAAACTGGGCTTCCGTGTCTCACAAAACAGAAAGTGTGCCAGGACATAGTTGTCACAGGCAGGATTTCAAGTAAGGCATGGATAAATGGGAGTAATGTCCCAGACACGGTGTCACCAGGTGCAAATGAGGGGCATTGGGGGTGTTAATGGAATTTCCAGATCACTGTCTGCAGGTCAGCACCGCAAACCCAGTTCAGCTGGTTAATGATTAGAAATTACTGCCTTCAGATGGTTGTCCTGTCTCATCTGTAGCCTGGGAGAAATGTATTGGTGGTCTCAGGGCAGTTCCAACTGGATGGGCACATGCAAAAGGCTAGCATCAACCAGGTCCTCTGCCATCTCAATGGCTTGCCCATTTTCCCTGTGAACACGCTGGGACAGCCCACGTTGGCCCTTTTCCCTCTCCTGCCCAACAACATTTCTGCAGGTGAGGAAAACCTCCTGTTTCAGATTACAGAAGTAACAGAATTCAAAGATACAGAAACTAAAGAGATGGGGTAGTAAAATCCCTACAGCAAATATGCTAGCATTACACATTACTCAGGTGCAGTAAGACTACTCTAGTTTCTAAATCTAAAGTTTAAAAAATTACATAAACACATTAGCACTCCTTGACGTCCATCTATTAGCAAACTGTAACAACCAGATACAGAGAGATCCAACGGAGTGGCATGCAAACAATCACTTATCATTTTTATCAACTAATTATTTATCAAGTAACTTACCACAGTTATAGCATCATTCAGCAAAGACTCTCCAAACACCAGGATGTAAAGCTGCTCATTGACATGAATATTTTCAAAAACGGCTAGCACCGCCACGGGATCCACCGCTGAAATGAGGCTGCCAAAGAGCAAATTCTGCAGCAGCGTGATGTCAGTCAAACCAAATGCACTGATCTGGCAAATTCCATAAAGTGAAATTCCGATGCCAATGGCGTTCCAGAGCGTGCCCACCACGGCATACCAGAATATGGTACCAAAGTTCTCAAAGAAAAGACGAGTTGGCATAAAATATCCAGCGTCGAGTACAATGGGTGGTAAAAGATACAAGAAAAAAACATCACTGTTCATTACAGGTGGGGACTTCTCCTCTGCTCCAAAAATAATCCCACCAAGAAGCAATCCAACCAGAATGAGGAGACAGCTTTCAGGTACTATTGAGGGCAACTTGTGATAGAGATGAAAGCCTTCAAGGGAAATTCAGACATAAGAAAGTAAAATGGTTATTTGTACAGAATCCAAGAGATTATTCTGGATTCTGTTATCTTAGTTACTATAGTAAACAAACAGCAATTGCAGGGCCATTTCATTTTCATTGCAAAGACTGAACTGGACCACCACAAAAGGTCAAGGCAAATTTGTCAGCTAGGTTACTTAATGCAGGTCAATTGCTGGAGAATCTATTTAATAGCTAGATGTTCCAGTTAATAGCTAGGCTGGCTGGAACAACTGTATGCAAGGCTTCTGTTTGTGAAAGTGGGGGGGACTTTTGTAATGTGGAATCCTCCAGAAAAACAATCCAAACGCTTTTCTCGGGCAAATTACATCTAGAGAAAAAAAACCTACAAACATACTAACCACCCCTTCCTCCGTGCACAGCTTCACAAAGAAGTTTAAGGAGTACATTCATTTAATTTTTAAAAGTTTTTTAGAGTCTCAAAGCTAGGGAGGGGAACCACCACATGTGACCTGCACCCAGTCACCCATGGCCACTTCCTCAGCCACCATGAGGAAGCATTTACAGACACATTATTATTCAAGTTTAGCTGAGCCTCCAAGCTAATTTCACAATAACAGACATGTTTTACATAAAGCGACAAGTAAGTAGTATTATGCTCCTTCTTCTGTATTATATGAATTGCAGCAGTGTCAAGAGTCTCCCATAAAGATCTACGCAAAGTACTGAAAAAATTAATAAAAAAAGGTTATGGAATGAGGACTTAATGCTGGAATGTTCCTTAGCCTACTAAAACTCTCCAAGCCCTGCAGTTTTGATTTAAAGATTCCCATTAATTGTATACGTTGACTGCTTTAAGGATGATTTTGGTAACAAATGGGAAGTTCTGAAGGAACTTACCCTGGCCAATCTAATGGAATGATCAACCTTATGCACCGAGGTCACATTCCAGGTCCTGGCGATGCCAATCTTTTCCAGGCTCCTCCTTATCTAAATTTGGCCTACATAATTATATAGAAAACTATCCACACCCACAAGATCCCACAATTCCTGCCTAACTAAAAAGCATTTAAATTATTTTAAATGAGAGCTGCATGGAAACACTGGGTGTGGTAATAACGGGCGTCTATTTCAGTAAAACTATTTCAGTAAAAATCACACCTGTAGTCGAAACAGTTAAATTAGTGCAAGCTTGGTATAGTTCACATTCAGTTTCCCAATATTGGGCTTCTGTATCTTGCAACACCTATTTTGTTATTTCTCCTTTCATTATAGATGTTTTCCAGGTAAAAGAAAGTCTGAAATAATTATGAAGAACAAATGGTTAAGAAGGGCCAAGGGGAAAGCTGTTTTAATCTACAGACTTTTTACTTACTAGAAATATTAAAGTTATTTTTTTAAAGTAAACATCTGAAGCTGCCTTTTTTTCCTTTCTGGATGAATACAGATTGCTTTTTAGTATTTAGAAACAGAGCCTATGTAACTTGTTAGAAGGACTGCCAAATTTGCTGTCATTCTTCAAAACCAGAGTCACCAATATCCTATATTGGCAGAACAGGTAATGATCCTGGAAACACAAGAATTTGAGGTTGGAGACTTGACCTTTCAGCCACTTCCACATAAACGTTTTATGGTTTGTCTTACTTTCTGCAGTGGCAGGACGCCAAAATTTCCAATATAGTGATTGAAGTTTCCCCTGAGTAAGTAGATTTTGCTAAAAGAAAAGATTTTTTTTAAGCCTTTCAAAAGTATCTTAAATCATTTCCTCAATACAAAATTGAAGAGGAGGGAATTTTTGTAAATGCAGCTTTTAATGAAAACAAAAACCATCCCAACCAGTTGTAATGCAATGGCAATGAAAGTCTATGGTGAAAAAAAAAATAAAAATCTTTTTCTTTTTTTCTTTGTAAGTCGCTCTTTAGGAATTTCATACCCTCTCAGAGCTTTTGGGACTTCACCTCATCCTTAAAGGTAACAGAAAGGCTGTCATTATGTTAAATGTGCTTTTTATCCACATAAACAGCATCAAAACTCTTAGAAGTCTGCCTGCCTCCATGAAAGATATTCAAAGGTGATCAGGTACAGGCTGTGGTTCCCCATTTAAGAGTAGAGAGCTAGGATTTAGGGTCCAATGCACACCAAGTCAGGCATAGGTGACCTGCAGGATGAGGGACTTCTTCCCTGCTCTGACAGACCCACAGACACGTGGTCAGGAGCACCCTGGGAGCAGATCCCCTGCAGTACATGAACACTCAGACTTTTATGCTGAACCCAGGACCACAGCTACTTTCTCCTCCTCTCACCTTGTTTTTGGGCTCCCAACTACGCACTGACACAACTTCAACAGGATGGAAGATATTTACCCTCAGGCCATTGGGCATTAGGACACTTGCCTAAAGCGTCAAGGTCAGTATTCTTCAAGCTAAAAGTCCTTAGAGTCCTGGTTTCCTACTTCTTGGGTGAAAGGTGGTGGAGGCCCCATCGCTGGAGACGTTCAAGGCCAGGCTTGATGAGGCTCTGAGCAACCTGATCTAGCTGAAGATGTCCCTGCTTACCACAGGGAGGTTGGACTAGATGACCTTTAAAGGTCCCTTTCAACCCAACACATTCTATGATTCTATGAAATCCAGTGCACTCTGATGCTGGAAAGGCCGCTGAGATGTGTGCTTCTGATTACACGTGAGTTTTCCAAGGGCCCTCTGAACAGCTTAAACCTTTTTTCGTGAGAGAGGCGTTGGAAGGATATCAGCTCAGTTCCCGGAAGAAGCACTTCTAATTATGCATTTGTGATTAAACATAGGAGTAATAAGAATCTGGATCAGTTAGACAACATTTTATAGGTTTAGTAGCATAAGAATTAAGCAAAACTGTGAGGTAAGTAGACTAGTCTCACTGCCTAGAGACTGCAGCATGCTTCAGGTGCACTGGGTCCTACCCAATATACTCATGGAGGCCATCAGCATGTTAGTAACATACCTCCTATATGGTATCACCACACTAGATAATAAATAAGTACAGGTAGCCAGAAAATAACAATTCCATTCAAGGGAATTTCTTAGATTTCAAAATGTGCCCTTGTTCTATGCTAGAATAAAAATGACCAGGTCTCTGTGAAAATGTACCTTGTCAAACTGTTCAAGTTCTGCTTGTCAACTTCAGGTTCTCCTTTCTCGTGCTGTCTCTTTTGCTCTCTCTAAACCTAGCCTACAATGACACGATCACAGCCAGGATCTGAGAAACTTGTCAGATAAATCCCCTGTAAAAATTAGCAAATGCTGGAACATTTCAGCTCCGGTGAAACTGCACTTCTGCGAAAACGCGTTTGTTCAAAAAGGCTCCAGTCGGGCGATAAGCAGGTGCTGCCATACAGTTGTCTTTGGGATGCTCCACACGGCGTGAGAGCTGTTATTGAATGCGACCCTATCTTCTGAGCTCCTTGCAGCCAAAAAGACCTTATGGCTCCAGTCATAAAGGTTTGCTGCTCAGCAGTGCCAAGTGTAAGCATTCACCGCCTAGCCCCAGAAAGGAATTTGCGATGCCAGATTAAGCAGCGAAGTTTCCTGGGCAGTGCAGGAGTCTCGAGGTGGATTTCACGCTGCCTGGCACGACAGAGGAAAGATGCCTGTGCTGCCCGGCAGGAAATTCTGGGCAGAGGAACGCACTGGAGAGCCTCCTCTCTCACTGGGACGCTCTCGGTGTTACGGGATGGGAAAACCCTCTCCATCCCTTTGAACTGAGACACATGGCCCACTCCTAGAAACGCAGGAGGACGTGGCAGAGCCAACATTCCTGTATCTCGGTGGTTAGAGAACTCTGCCCATCAGGGCCACCTTCAATATAAAAGAAGGCACAAGCGAGTGAAAAATTGCCGCTGTGGGAATGCGACTTCGGAGCAATGGGTGCCTGTCCTGGGACAGTTTACCTGATGCACTCGCTGGATAAGGAAGCACAGACGGAGCTCCAGGAGCAAGAACTGGATGTTCCTAATTCCAGTCCCGGAGTCGGGGAGCCTGCAGATAGGTGTGGTGAAGCTGAGCACTGCCACACCTAGGGCCTCTCCTGCATCCGGCCCTCATTGCTTAGCGCACGCACGCGTATAACAGCAGAGGTAATGCCCTAGATTAGCCACACCAGCTAATTCAGTTTGGTATAACTGAAGGGATTTAAAAATTATATGCATTTTTCCTCATCTACACTGCTTGCTTGTTCACTGTACTGCAGTCAGCTTGGAAAAGTAAAGTAGCCAAGTTACTTTTTTTTTTCTACTTTTTAGATGCCCGTGCACTAGCAAAATATCATGATAGAGTGTAGTCCTACAGAAACTATATGTTATTGTGTATGTATGTGTGTTTCCATGTTTTAAATGGCTTTCCTGTAATCTTTAAAAAAACAGAAACCTTTTTCACTAGCCTTAGCTTATTTAAGAGTTCTTGCTGTATCGAAACTCAGAAGCTAGAGCAATTTTACAATACTCAACTGGCTGAGGTAAGTTCTTTAACAGACTCCATATTTTCTGGCTGTTACACTTCATGCCAGTGTAACATATGTGAACTCTGTCCTGATTCTGCAAACACCTAAATACATACTCAAGATTAAGCATGCATCTTTAATGCATTAAGGAACATGCATCAAGACACGTGCATCCTTAATGGATGCAACATAGAGTATTTCTGCAGAAAGTCAGGAAGCCAGAGCAAGTTGCTTGGGTAGAGGATCAGGCCCCCAACTACAACACTAGTTGTGGCAGGAGGTGAGTACAAATTTTTGGTTTTGCGGAATCCTAATTACTTGATCACTAACTAAAATGTGACACAGTCTATTTAAACATCCCAAGCAAAAGTTAAAGTTTTAAGTTTTACCAAAATATTTTATCCAAATGAGTATGATCATAGTTTTTATTGTAATCTGAGCTGCAAAATCAAGACTTCTGAATCAAAGAAGTGAAGTATGAGTAAACCTTTTTGTTCCCACGGCTTTATTCCTTATATTACCTTCTAGTTAAGAAGTTCATCATTTGCAGAGATTTACTGATTTTTAAATAGCTAATAAATAAAATGTATGTTTTAATAAACACCACACCTTTACCTGACATTCTTTAGATTATTGCAGTGTACTCATTTTTCTGTTTGGGACATAGAAAGCTAATTAAAAACATTCTATATGAACTACACAAAGCAGTGAAACTATGCAATACAAATATTTTCCACATGAGGGAAGAGGTGGCCTTTCTTACTCATTCGGTGCTGTCTTTTTTGTCTTTCTCGGGACATAAGTGAATAGTGGGAAAGTACAATGAGGAGGCTTGCTCTGCCCTCATAAATATTTGCTTTCCATCGATCCGTTGTTCTGTTCCAAAACTGTCATTATACCCGGCGTTATTTTAAGAAAAAGAAGATAGCGCTCAAATGACAGCGGGAAATCTCCGGGGGAGATTGACAAGGAAAACTCCGCGGCTGGCGCACTGGCTGAACTCTGGGTTTCACAGTCCCCGCAGCCCGGGCTTTACGCCTTGCTGCAGAGGGCTGGTGGTCCCTCTTTTCTCCCCCTCACCGAGAAAACCCCATCTTTTGCCAGCCCAATCACGCCCGGGCATCCCGCCCCGCCAAGGAGCATCACCCTCCGGCGGTCCCCGCGTCCCCGGGACGGTCCCAGCCCGGATGCTCGCGGCGGGACCGGGGGGCAGGCGACCCGGGGGGGGTGGTGGGGACAGAGGGAGGGAAGGAAAGGAGGGTCGCCCGACGGCCCCGCTCACCGATCTTGGCGAGGGAGGCCAGCAGGATCCAGAGGGTGATCTCGAA
>VXBH01009932.1:566100-619359 GCA_013400035.1 Rynchops niger
CCCCGGGCCCGCTGTGGGGCGCGGCGGCAGCGCCCGGGCGGCGGCCGCCGGATCGCTGCCGGCCGCAGGTGCGCGGGGCGAGTGCGGGGCAGCGGGGGCGAAGGGGTGTGCAGGCACCCCGGCACCGGGTCCTACCCCCCAGCACGTCCCGAGGGCGGCAAAGGTACAGGCATAGCCGGAGTGGATGCTTGTGGCTCTGAATTACTTGAAAAGACATTGGTGTACCGTCGTGTAACTAACTACGCAAGCACATAAATATTTATATAAACTAATTTAGAGAGTTAACACAATCTATAAACTTAGGTGGACATGTGAACACCTATATATGCCCACATACGTTACACTACTAAAAGTAATTTAGGGAATATAGGGAATATATGTGTATGTCTACGTGCATACATGTGTCCAAATTTGTATACAGATACATCTGTATATGTATGTATATATGTTTTAATAAAGTAGTTGTTAATGTATGTATGTATATACATATGCATGTATGTATATAATATACATATAGATGTAGATGATGTAGATGTAGGTGTAGATGTAGATGATGTAGATGTAGATGTAGACGTAGATGTATATATATATATGTTGCTGTTACCAAATACAGGAAAGGTGCTCCTACCAACTATACAAAAGTCAACGTTCTGTTCCCATTAATTAAGAGTTAAATTCTGCTGATTTAGAGAGTTGAAAGAATGTATTCTGTATAAATATATATATTTGTGTTCATACATGTGTATTAATTTGCTATCTAATATATAAGATGTAATTATATGTAGTATATTTTATATAGTATATTTAATATATAACATATAATATATAGTTTACAATATATTACTCTATATATTGCATATATGTTGCTCCTGTTGTGATAGGCACAATCCTGTTCCTCTTAATTAAGACAGTTAACATTCTGTTAATTCAGGGAGTTAAAAGAACACACCATATAAACATGTATGAGTGTTCATACATGTGTATATAAATATAGACCTAATAACATGTGTGTGTGTGTGTTGCCAATATTAAACCTGTGATTGGCAAAATCCTGTTCCTGAAGTCATTGGGAATTTGCCATGAATTTAATACGGGTGGTATTCCATCAGATACTGCGGAGCACCAGCTTTCTGTATGTCCTGAAAGAATGGGATCTCAGCCACAACGTGCTCATGACTTCCTCACTTGTGAGTAAGATAGTATTCCAAAGCTCAAACTCATAAAATCTTTATAGCACACCGTTCTGTGTGCCTTTATAGCAAAGCTTGTCTTTCTTGACTTCAAATAAAACAAAAGCAGGTAATGAGAGCTCTCCTTTTTCCCCTCAAATGGCAAAAAGTAATCAGTGGCTACCATTTCTCTAGTGAGTTAAAGCTTAGAATCAATTAGCTGAATAGTAGCTGTCCTTTACCCCCAGAACATGAAAACAGGGCACTAAGCCTATGGTTTTAATGACAAATTTAAAAACATGACACTAATAAAAGTTTTTTTTTCCTTTATTTTATCTACAAGTCAGCCAGGAGAACATGTTCAAATATCAAACCAGTGTATACACCATCTACCCCTCTAGCTGCATGTGATATCTTCATAGGTGTTTTTATTTGTTATATTAGATTCTCTGAAGTAAGAGACACAGATAAATATTGCCAATTCTGAGAACATTTCCTTTATATGGAAAAAATAAAAAAAGAAAATGCTCCATCATTCCTGAATCTCCTGGTCCCTGTCAAAAGACCATCCATAAGAAGTCCCAGCCTCACGTGAAGGAGATAGCATTATCTCGCACGTGCAAATAAGACTGTAAATCATAAATTTAATTCAGTCTAAAATCATAAGATCTGTAATTGTACTTGCATGCCTCATTTTATGACCTTTCCTGCTGATAAAGAAAGCCTTTCTGAAAAATACGGTTATGAAAGTGTCAATAACTGCTCTCCTAAGAGCAATGTTACAGATCCTTTCTAGTTACCTGCCTGCAGGATATTGCACTGGACTGAGAAGTATCTTCAATAATGTCAGTGAAAAAACATTGGCAAGAGCAAGCTGGCCAAGGCTACTGGAAGTATAGTTGTTTATGTACTATCCCATTGACCCTTTTCTCTATTATCACTTCCTAATCCCCCTCTCTGCTGAGATTCATGTCCCTGTTCAACAGTCACAGCATAAACCGTAGGGCCAGGAACTGGACCACCGTATGATAGCCCCACAGGCGTTTGGAAATGGTGAGCAACTGTCTGAGGATTTTCAGTTTGCCCCAAGAGGGGAAAGAAGCTTTTGGGTGGGAAAGTGCTGAGGCACGAGAAGGTGGAGGAAGGTCTCTTCTCATGGAAAATGTTCTTCCTCGCTGCCCTTTTCATTACAGGCAGTGAGGGATGACAGACCCTGCCTGCTGTGGGCTGGCAGAGACAAAGCGATGCTTTGGCACCCAGGTCATGCCTTTACAGTCACAAAGTCTCTCCCAGACACGGGTGTATGGACCCTTCCTTGGGGCACCTTCCACATATTTGCCATTATTTGTCCTCTTACTTGCCTCCTCTCCAAAAATAAAAGGGCACACAAAACAAAAGTCCTTCTAGCTCTGACACTGCTGTGGGTCTGGGTATTAGGCTGATTATTTTTTTTTTTTTTAAATAATATTATGAAAATGAGAAGCTGGTAAATGGGAAGAAAAAAAATGAGGGAAAGATATCATTGATCCTGAGGCTGGTAACTTACATGCCGGTAATAAAAAGGGAAATAATACATTGACAGAGACCCCAAAAAACAGTGAGAGGGAAGAAAACTGGAGCTGAGATTAGTTCCTGAAATTGATACTGGCTATTGCTACACCAAAATAATCTATTTTATGGATGGATTGTATAGAAGAGAACATCCAACATTTGGATGGGAATTGCATTTACGACGTAGCATGATGCAGCAGGGAATCGGACCATGTTTGACTTTGTAGCTTGTTGAAATAGGAGCAGTGAAACTCAGTACAGTATAAGTTGCTGAAGGTCTTGTGGAGTTTCTGTCGGTATTTGCAGCACGTGCTGCTTGCCATTGCCACCAGCCCTGTCCAGATGGTTCCGCAGATGCTGAAGAGTTTCACTGCCAGTGGAAGGTCTTTAAATCCATGGCAGAGATTTGCCTGAGAGAGCAGAGCAGGGTGCGCTTCACCCAGGTCGTACGAGGCAGAAGCAGCACTGCCCTCCACCACCGCTCCCACTGCGCCCAGCCCTGCTGGTATCTGCACAATAAGCAGCTCCTCCTGAGGGCATGGCCGGGGACATCGTCATATGGAGAAAAATATTCCCGAGTCTCAAAGCTTCCCCGGGGTGGGGAGGGAGGACGGTCCCCTCAGCCTGGGTAGAGCGATAGAGGAGACGTGAAGGTGTGTCCCTGGCGCCATGGTGTCTCGTCATGGCTCTGCCCCCTGACAGCTCAATGCATCTGCTCCGGCTTCGGAACAACTTTCTGTCGGGTCGCTCCGCACCATTTCAGGGGTATAGCACAAAAAGAAAGCAGGTACGCCACACTCTCCTGGCTGCAACGGATCCATGGAAGACCTTCCTGCAGTGCCCCCACCAACACCCTGTCACTCTGGCTGGGCCGTGCCAGCTGCACCCGGGCACGTTTTCACCTCCCAGAATCACAGAATCACAGCATGGCAGGGGTTAGAAGGGACCTCTGGAGATCATCTAGCCCAACCCCCCTGCCAGAGCATAGTCACCTAGAATCAATCTCTTTAATTCTGCTCACAGGCATTGTCTCTTTTACCAGACACAGCGCTAGCAGTGTTTCACGTGACAAAGTGCATGCTATTTTACGCAGCAAGGTGGTAACTCACATAATTCAGTTTGTTTACCTTTTAATCCATTTCATTGATTGCTACTGGAAATTACCACCAGTCCAGCCCGCCCACAGTGTGCAGTTTGGAAAAGAGAGGCGCTGGTAGTCACACCGCAGCCGGCTTGCAAGAGTTCAGGTGGTTCATACAGGTGTTACGATATTTTAGTTTTACTTTTGCTGTAGTAGGCTTTGGAACTTTTTTGCCGTAGACACAGCTTTGAGTTACAGTGTTGTACATCATCTGTTACATTAACCCAGCTTTATCTATATAGTAGGAAAAGATCTATCTTAATTGCTGTTATCTGCTTTCATAATAATTAAAAAAATAATAAATGCTGATTTGAACAAATGAGAATTTTCACTATATCATAAATTTAGCTCCATTTTTAGGGATTCCCTAAAAGTCACGAGGTCATATATTTGTACTTGATTTTCTGGCCCCTCTTTGATATCAAGGACGCATTTCTGGAAAATGTTACTGTGACTATTTCAATAACTGGATCTCCTACGAGCAGCATTATAGGTGTTCTCTAGTGCATATGATCAAAAAATCAAAATGGTTGGGGGAAAAATCATAAATATATTAATTAATATTTGTCTGTAATTTTCATTGCTGTTTTCGTTTGACAGATATTTTCAGCAGATTTAAAAAAGAAAATGTTATAGTCTAGTGCTGATATTTTATTTTCATGGAAATTAACTCTATGCAGAAGAGTTAGGTCATCTCTTTCTTAGATTTTCCCTGACACAGTCCAGATAGCAGCATCATGAAATCTGCATTCCCGGTTCAGAAGAAAAGCATAAATGTCACCCTTCTTCCTAGCCACTTCGCTAAAACAAACAGAAAGATTTTCTGCAATTATCCCCCAAAGTATAGTATAGTATAGTATAGTAGACCAGCTTACTGAAATACATCAGTGTGTTACTGAAATAAATTTGTTAAAAAAACTAGCATTTCTATTAGAACATAGAAGGAAGTTTTGAGGTTACCTCAGGTAAAAAAGGTGGTTCTTCTTGACTACTGCAGCCACATGGGAATCACACAGTAACACAGGCAGGGAAATGTGTGCCTATGGTACACGTCACCAGATGTGCAAGGAGTTCAGGGAGAACAGACACCAAAGAGCTGGCATAGATCTTTTTTACTGATTTAGAAATAGCTTCAGTAGAGATTTAAGAATTAAAATATACAAACATGCTTGACTGAGTGTTGTTTTTTTTGGGAGGGGAGTCGGTTGCTCACCTGCATGCGTTATGTAAAAAAACATTTCTCAAAATCTCTCTTCTATTAGGAGTTAGACTCTTTTTATGTGGGCTATGTCATCAGGGCCTTGACCGTGTAACTCAGTCTCTAAATCCATTAATTAGTGAAAGAATATCTCAGCTATGGAGTGATTTATTATATGAAATCAATAGTCCATTGAGGATGTGTTTTTCCACAGCCTTTTCCAGGGCTGCTTAGCAACCGTCCCCATAAACCAGGTCTACCGGAGGCATTATACCTCCCTAATATGGGCACTTTAGTGGCAGCAATTTACTTGTGCAAGTGTGAACTTTGGTAAGCCGTTCTAAGGCCCTTACGATGTTAACTGCTGTGTCTGCACAGCTCGGTTTTTAAATTGGAAAGGGTTGAGAATGGGCACAGGTACCAGCAGCCGCCTAATCTTCCACAACTGGAGAAGTGGCAGGAGTAGCAGGCTACACGACTACAGGCACAGAGCATGAAGGAAGGACCACAGCTATTTTTTTTAATCTTCAAAAGCAGCCCCACAAACGAAGCCAGCGCTGAATTCAGAGTGATCAACTCTGCTTTTTTTGGGGTCCTCTGAGGCTGCACGCAGAAGCTGCCGCCCCACAGTACTGGTCACAGGTACTCCAGCCTGAAGCCCTGAGGGAGCGACCTGCTGCTGCTTCTGCGGATTATGGGCAACCACCTCCCCAGAGGCAGAGCTAATCTGGGCATCAGTGTAATTGCACCCCTGTGAACGCTCTCCCAAAGACTTCTCCTAAGGCCTTCCCCAGCCAGCTGGTGCATACACAGGCACTTCTGCTCACCATGAGTAAGCATCTCTAACAGGTTCAGCCAGGAAGCTGTGGGAGAGCATTTTGCGCTTCATACCAAATAACGGGAGAGGTTTTTGCAGTGCTGCAGGGCATCGCCATTAAATATCATCCCAAAGAACAAAAAAGAGACCCTCCAGCTACTGCAGGAGGGCTAAGTGATGTTTCTAGCCCCAGAGGGACACTTATAACCCAGGAAGGCTATTAACCCATGAAGTTAATTTTTGCCATTACTTGAAAATCAAGCGCACTCTTTCTTTTCATAAGACAGGCAGAATTGAGAGGAGCTGCCCAGAGGAGGTTTGTGCCATTTTTCCTTTCTCTCATTACTTGGGGTGTTCCAGGTGATCTGGGTATCACTGGAAAATGACATTGTTTGGCACATTTGCTGGAAACCCAGAACCAGAGATGACAGACTGTTCTCCATCTCTTAAGGATTAAAACAATCTAATTGTTTAATAGCTAAGCAACATGCTTAATGTTTAAACTGTAAATTCCCTCTTTAGCTCATTCTGCACCAGGACACTTAGTCATTGAATGATTTCTGAGACTGTGTCCCCACGCTGGCTGTCAAAAGTAGCCACTGTTCTCGAGCCTAGCACCTGCCGCTGCCATGAATACAGAAATACTAATTTAAATGTTTAACTTTTGGGGGAAAAAAAGTTAATGACTAAAAGAACTCCTCCAGTTGCAGCATTACAATGATATCGTAACCTACAACAAGAGTTTTCCTTTGAAAGCAGATTAATAGGTTTATAAGCATATTTTTAAATGCTTTCACTTGAGTTCAAGTCTTGGAGTTGGCGGCTGAAGTGATTCCTTTAGTCCTATAGCCTACATTTACAACTCTGGCAACCTTTAAAGCATAGAGGGATAACTTCTCTTTGCAAAGGGCAAGGTAAAGGCTGACCCAGTCCTACAGTTCTGGGAGGTCTTTTGCTAAGCTACATTTGCTACTCACGCTTTGTCAGTAGATTAATGGCACAAGCATGTTGAACAAATGTTGCTTTCAAAAATGCTGAGAGGTTGTTTGTTTGGGTTTTTTTCTGAAGAAAATTTCATTTAAAAAATAAATGTTACAATGTTTTTCAAGCAGTTCCGAAGCAAGCAAAAAATGTTTCCAGGCTGTGCTTTGTCTTGAATTAAATCAACTGCCACCTTATCCTCAGACTCTCCTGCCATGACCAGTTCCTCCGGTTAAGGAACTTTCTTCTCCGCGCGTGCACTCAGCTCATAAGCACAGCCTAAATTCTGCTTCCCCCTTCACCGACACGAGCTGGTTTGTATAAGCATAGCAGGTTAGATTAGGCCCTTGATAAGGGCTTTTCTAAGGGGACTTGGGTCTTCAGGAGGAGTCTATAAATGTCTACTGGGGTGTTTTACAGAGTATCATCCTGTAGTCAGTGAGAGTGATACAACTCAGTTTATAACCAGTAGCTGGAATTGCTATGCGTATGTGGGTAGTACTGGGAGCTGTGCACTCCATGGCCCCTTTCTCACCTGCCCCTTTTTTTCTGACACCCAATTTTCTCTCCCTTTTACACCAAGAACCCGCCTGCAAAATACGAATACAGGCACCCTGTGCTTGCTCAGTCAGAGCTCACCAACACTGGGCATCACTGAGCCAAGAGGAACCATCCTTTAGCAATGGCATAAAAAAATACCTTAGAGCCTCCCCAGTCCTCAAAGCTGACTCTCTGTCTTGGGTAGTGCTATCCGTGTCCCAGGGAAGTGTTCCTGACAGCTGAAGCAGAAGCAGCCCCAATACAAAGAAGGCGTTTTGCAGTTGCACTAAAAGGTAGTTTGTGAATTGTTGCACAATGGGTCAGCCAAAGCGGTCAGCCAAAGAATTAACTAATATACAGGGGTTAAATAGCGAGTATATGTTATCTAGAAAAAGAAGAAACCTAGAACAGGTGATATTTTCTCTATGCTATGTATAACTTTCTGTTAGGGTTCAGAAATACACATTTCAGGAGTTGAGGAAGTCTTAGTTCTTTTCAGTGACTTGAGTTTATGTTTTGCTTATCTTTCCTCCACTTTTCTTATTCCTCTTTACCCAGCCTACTCACCGAGGTTAATTAGCCATTACTTGCGTGACTTACGTCACCATATTTCCATTGCAGAAGGTTAATAAATCCTTGCAGAAACTTTAACTGTTGATCTCAGCTGCTTGCTTTATGACCAGTAGAGAGCTGGTGTGAACATAGGTTTTCCACTTGACTTGGTGGAAGTTTGGCTTTAAATTTTACACAGAATGTTATATATGGCTTGTTTTCAATAAAAATTAGTCCAGTTCATCGTTGTTCCAAAGTCATGGGTAAAAATGACTCACCTCTTCACATAATCCTGTCCTCAGGAGAGTTAGCGCAGAATAATCAGGTAAGAAATTAATGAAAATCATTCATTCATTCATTCAAGAAGAAACAGCATGGGAAAGTCCACCCTCCACATAGCCACATCAAATGTGATTGGGAGAATACGGTCAGTGAGGCTGTGAGAGTTAAAAGAAAGGCATTGGTTTGAAGTTCCTTGTAGGCACCATAAACAGAGTCAAAAGGTCTACAGCTGTTAAACTCTGCCTTTCTGCTCCGCAGATAAATGTTGCGGCATTCAGCTGCACACGAAACCCTGCCTAACCTGCAGCCTGGTTTTTAGCATTTCCTAAATGGAATAGCATCCTCACGCAGGGTTAACAGAGCCACAGCCTAAAATAGTCAATGTTGCAGTAGTTAGAGCAAGCAGCAGCCAAGCATCAAAACCCTTTGTTTCACAGAGATTTCCCTTGACCTCAGAGATGATATGGTTGAACCCCATACCTCATTTAACCATCCAAAAGAGTGTAAAGAAAAAAGTACAATATTTTCATTATCAGAGTTTTCCAAACAAAAATTGATAACTAATAGGGGGAATTACTAATATTATAAAACTTTTCAAAGAATTTTAATGGTATTTTGAGTTGGGAAGGTAGATGCAGGAGCTTTCAGGAATGGAAAATGTGGACACTTCTTTGAAACATTCCAAGTGAGTGGAAACTTCTGTTAACAAACTCATGGTTGCTGGTTGCTATACAAACAAACTGGACATATTGACATCATAAGAAAGATGGCAAATTTTCTTTGTTTCAGTGAAATGACGTCAGTTGACTTTGCAAGACATACATAACATATACCACTGGAAAGGTATGATGAACCTTTTCAGTGGTCACAATCCTTTGATAATCATAGGTATCACTTTGACTCCTATACCCTCTGTATCTACCTATATTCTGGGTTTGATTAGACCGGAGGACTAATAGTTCAATAGAGAATTAATTTTATTGCTTCTGCATGGTCTAACAGACAGCCTCTTTTCCTTTTATATGTAGATATATTTACACACATGTAGATCCATTTACACACAAGCACATTTACATATATCTGTATAATTTTATTTATATTTTATATATCCTCCATGTAATTAGCTCTGATCAACAGTTCTATATTTTAACTTATTTCTCCCTTTCTTCATGAATGCAGATATTGCAACTACAATCTGCTCCTGTATTTTTAAATCATTTCAGCTAGGCACAGATACTTAAATGTTAGAGTTTCCAACTTAATCCCAAGCATTTACAAGTTATAAAAAAAAAAAAAGTAGGATTTGATCCCACAATTACAGATGGGGATCAAAGTATGAGCATACCTTTTAACCAGAGAAAAGGCTGCACAGGGGAAAAAAACAACACAGAAACAAACAAAAAAACCTCAAGAAAACCATTTTAATAAGCATAGCAGGAAAGCGTACAGGAATGGTAAAATGCCTTCTGATGCCTACAACAAACAAAAGCCATGTCAGGATAGCATTACTTTATTGAGAAGATTATATCAGTTTCCTTGTATTTTAACCTGCCTCTGATTGCTTTCTTGTGCAACAGTCTTTCTTGGAACATTACATCATGGAAAAAGAAGGTGGAGCAATTACATTCATAGTCATTAACCGCCAGTATTTTTTTGAACTCCTCCCGTGTGACACTCCATCCATACATCCTAAGGAATGTACTGCCAAAAGACGGCATTAGCAAAATTTCTAACAGAATTGGCAAAAGGAGTTATCATCTCTTGATACACAGAGATAAGTAAAACCCCTTTTCCACTTGCAGGTGCTTTGGAAAATGCCAGGAAAATAACAATGCCAGTTCTGAGGAGTGGAGCAGAGGCTGCATATCTGCCCTGTGCAATCAACCTCTGCTTGTCTTGTGGTGAAGTAAATTTGTCACATAAGCAGTTTGGTTCTCATCGCAGCTAGACCAGCATGCTGGTGCCAGTCCTGTAAAAACCATCCCACAGCGTTTGAAATAAACCAGTGCAGCTAGTTATCTGAAAAACCACAGAGAGGAAAGAGAAATCAGTCTGACCTGTGTTTTCTATTGTAGAAGTCAAATGCCTTAACACTTGAAGATGCATGAAGTCCAGCAGTGGGGGATGAACAAATTTTTGATGCTACATGTAGTCCAGCCCCGCAGCGGGATTCCCAGACTAGCTCAGGACAATACACACGTGGGCAGATATCTTCTTAGGGCAAAATAGCTGGGCTTCTTAGATAAACATGGGCACAGGGCTCATGAGGCAGATGTTGATAAAGCTGTTCTAGTTACGGAAATTGCTTTTTTAGAGCTAATGAGAGTATCTGGGTACAGAACTCGAGTAAAAAGTATCAGTATACTTTTAAGAACTGCTCACAAGTTCAGCCCTAGCATCACATAACATGCATAGAGATGCTGCTCATAGAAAAACCAAAATCTATTCAAGACCCTTTGGCTCCTCAGTCAGTGAAAGGTAGTCATAATTTTATTTTAGTGTGTCTCATCTGTCCTTTAGCAATGGCATCTATGTCCCAGCTTGTCACCCTGGGGTCTATTTAGGGCTCCTGGAAAGCAGCAGGCATTTCAAAAGGGCCTGCTTGTTGCTTCCCAGTACAGGCCCATCAATCACTGCCTGTAGATGCTGACTCTTAGAGCTGAGCATGAAAGGAGCCCTGGGTTGACAGGCTGGCACACACATCTGAAGCCAGATGTGGTGGATTCCAGCCCCTCATTTGTCCTGCTGCTATTAAAATCATGAGCCAAGCTGAGCAAGGTGCCTCCTCCCTCATAGTTCACTTCATGATTTTTTTCTTACAGTGTTGGGATGGAATGTGAGTTTTGGCCATTGCTATGAGACTTGCAGCTGTGTGCATTGTCCAGGGCTTCTCCAAGAGAGAGGAAAGGAGCCATGGATAAGTAGTTAGACTAATGACCTCCCTTCTCAACCATTCTGTGATTCTGTGATGAGAAGGGATTTTATCTATCAACTTTGCAGTGGTTGCTACTGTGGGAGCTTTTGACAAAGCCTTCTCTCCCGGGACTGACACTCAGGTTTGTCCCACCTGCAGCATGCTAAAACAGGATGAGCAGAGAGATGCAAATTGCCAAAATCACAACGGTTAAAAGAATGACAGGTTCGGATGCAGTTTTTGGAAACAGGCATAATTGTTAGGGTTCGGAGCTGGCACTGAGCAGAGAAGCTGGCTTCTAACTCAGCAGGTCACTCAAGCTCTGGGTTTGGACTGTCCGGTTTACCCTGAGAAATCATGCCCGAATGCCTCTGTGTGAGGCCAAAACCAGAAAGTATGTAAGTCTCCTCACTGTAAAAAATCAAGCAATTGACCCAACCAGCAATTATTGCAGGATCCGGATAACCCCCACATACCCAGAGGAGGAGCATTTTGGGGCTGTTTGCAAGAGGAAATCCTGCCTTGTTGAACTCAACTGCAAAATATTCCAAATCCAAATATGATTTCACCCTATATTATACTCTTGCCAGTGTGGAGATTTTTGGTTATAGATAAGGATCAGCTAGGGTTTATTGCAAAGTTTATTTTCTAGTAAGTCTGTAGCAGCAATTAAAGTTCCAAAACAGTTTTCACATACTAGTAATTTAAAGAAAAGTACATCTCTGAAGATGTAATTTTCCATTTTTAATCTCCATCCAAAGATATTCTTTAACTTTGAGCAAATTCCTGTCAAACAGTTATAATTGTATGAAAAAAGATACTTTTCCAGATGTAAAAAAAAAGATGACTGCTGACTTTTTCCTTTCTCTTCTATAAGATAAGCCAACAGAGCTGACCGCTGAAGACTGGTACATAACCACTCAGGAACTTGTTCATAAATGCACTGTAAGACTAAACTGGAAAAGAACTAAATTATAAAGCCTGAATGCTGGGTAATAAGAATAGACAGTAGAAAAATGGCAATAAGATATTTTGATTCTGTTTGAATCACAACCTGCTTCCTAAACCATACCTGAGGTAACAAAGCTAATACCATGGAACTGGGTCTCAGCTTTAGCACAGATATCAGAGCACAGGTGATTTCAGCCTTCAGTACAAAAACTGTAGCAATATACAATATTATAAATGTTAATTTTAGAATTATGTCAAGTAACCTAAAAAAAATATTGTCCCATGGCAAGGTAAACTTGGCAGAAAATTATCATTCTTTATGCAGAATGGTTCCATGTGCTATTCTAATGATGAATTAATTTACTCAATTTATAAACTCTCCCAGAAATAGAGCCTTTTCTTGGGGTACCTTTAGAGGAGTGAGTGGGCAACTGGAGTCCTTTAACATGTAGAGGTCTTTGAAGCATGCTAAATATATTGAGGCAAAGAAATCTTTGATCCAACCTACCACCAGCTGTACTTCCCATCCTGACCACTCTCCACAAAAATTTGTCAGACTCAAGCAGAGTGAAAAAAACTCAGACATAATTTCCCAGAAGTCAATGAAGACCTTCGCCAGGATCATTAATTATATATGGAAGATACATCAGGACTTCCTTCATGCCTGACAGCATGAAGTTCTCCAATAGGTATCTATAATATTTGGCTTTATTGTGAATTTTGTATAAGATGCCATAACATTGTTGGCATCTATAACATTTGCAAACTAGGGTTGATTTTAATACTTTAAATTTTGTGTATCTTGATGTTCTTAGACTAGCAGAGAAATTACACCTCTAATATCCAGTTAATGGTATCACAGTGTACTGATGTATTATTTCACTTTCTGATTTTATCTATGTCAAAAAAAGATATTTCTTTATGTACAGCTTTTCATACTTTTTATTAAAAGCAGAAAGAACATGCTTTTTTCCATCCTTACAGTTGCAGAAATTATTCCCTACAAAGCCTGAACGAGGATACCATAGGGAATGCTAGCAAAGTCATTACCAGCATCCATTTGTCTCTTGTGAGAAAGACTTTTTAGGATCAGAGGCACAGCAGTGGTTCTGGAAGGTATACTAAAAATAAAACTTCTCATGCTTTGGTGGTGGCATTAACAAATTGAAATACCCGAACTGGGAAAACTCCCAGCTTTGTGATCATGGTCAGAACTGCCGTAACACTGGACTTAGAAGGAAAACGATACCAATCTGTATTGCTGTGGTTCCTAGAAAAGCCAAACAGCGTGGGTACCAATTGCTTACCAGACAGCTCAGAAACATAAAATAACTTTAACAGTACATTTATGCCTCCGATGAATACTGAGTGGCCTTAGCAAAGGCACAAGGCTGAAAAAAATAAGGACATAATACCCTGATTTCCACAAGCTACTTAGCTCTTAATGGAAGTTTTCTTATTGATGTCCATAACTTTAATCATAGAGGACCAATCCTTAAATGCTTGGCTTTACAGAGACTGCTCCCAACCTTGAAGTTAAGCATTAAGGTCCAGGTCCTTGTGGGTATTCACGTGTTTAATTATTTTCCTGGATCAGAACTATCCCATAAAGACCTGTTCCAAATTCTTGGTCATAAAGGCATGACAGTTCCTAGATACTTCTCTCCGCCACAGGCAGCCCGCCAACTGGAAAGCTTCTTTGCCTCAAAACTTCAAGAATACCGTGTGTCAGGCTGGCACAGGGAACCAGCCACTAAATTCAGATCACGTAATACATCCAGGCATGATGTTTTCCTTTGGTGATACAAACACCTGGAATGCAGTGTGGCACTTGAAAAAAAACACGTCTCCCCAAGTGTGTTATGTCTTCTATCTTCCACGCCAATAGTTTTTAATTCCACACTAAAAAAATAGGAACAAATTGTCTACAAATCGTTTTTTAAAAGGCAACTATCTTGATGAGGCTTTCGTGGGTGTTGGGAAATAGTCGTTTTCATATGCAACCTGAAAGCCACTCCCTCTTTGCACAGTTTGCTTTTGGTCCTATTTAGTCCTAGTAGAGGATTGGAATGCGTCACCTTTCCTTTTTGGCTCTTTAAATACATTGCCTAATTCCATCAACAGAGGTCACTGCAGCACTTTTCCTCTTTGGTGAAAGCACACCTTTTCCAGCAGAAAAAAACCAGAAGAATTAATGCTTTTGTGTAGCAGAGTTTAGTTCATCCATTAGAAACTGGTACAGGGAAATTCACACATAGCGAGATGATGATGGTGATGATGATGATGACGATGACAATGATGATAATAATAATAATTAATAATAGCTTTTGGGGCTTAGGAACTTAACTTAATTCATGCAAACTCGTTTACGTTTTGAGCTTTGTCGCTACATCTATCTTTCTTTTCATTACCTGGGAACAAGACCTGTAAATCTGGTCTTGGCACTGGCTGTTCTGTCTGCTCTGCAGCACTTGGTAATTTGGTGTCAGGCATTTTTGCATTATGGAAAAAATAAGAAAAAAAGCTCCTGAAAGAGCTCCTTCAAATTGGTAAGGCTTCGTTAACAAATTTGTCAGCAGTCATCACTTTTATTTGAATCTATGTTTGCATACTTATGAAAATGATGGGGAAAGATTTTGTGATATTTATCCTTAAGAGGAATTCAAGCCAAAGGGTCCATTTAAGCCAGCAGTAATGTGAACCTTGCAATTTTCTGTTGCTAAACCCATTACAGCAGATTGAGCCAAATAGGCTTGCAGACAGAGAGTCCTTTAGAAATAAACAGAATGTAGGAGTTGTACACAGTAAGACATTGTTAAAAAATATGTATATTACCTTTTTATGTGTACATGCAGAAATATCTTAGTTTATTGAGGAAGAAAAGAAGATTCATCTCAAAGTTAAAGCAGTCATAATGCCTGTCTGAGAAGATGCTTTTCGTTCATAGGTGCCAAAATCACTTACTTAAAGGTGGTGGATTCCATTTTCAGACCCAGTAAGTAGCATTTACATCTTCGCCATGAAGCTGTCTACATGTGGGGTAGGTGTCTGAGCTCCCACTGGAGTCAGTGGAGTCTAAGCTGTTCCCCAGATCACTGCAAGGTAGCCATCCACATGTGTTCAACTGATTTGCACCATTGGCTGCCTTGTGCAGATCGCCATGAGCTCCAATCCCAGGGGTGCAGTCCAGCTGCCGTAAAGGTGCCCCAAGGGACCTCCCTGGCCTCCAGCTGCTGATCCAGGGAGCAAAGGGGTCCTGCAGTTCCCATGCCAAATCTGGCAACTCAGATGGCTTGAGGTACCCATGCATGACTTAGCCCTGCGTGTTTTTATCCCTATTTTCGTGTGGGAAAACAGAGGCTTAGAAAGCTGAAGAGATTCGACCTAGGTCTAACACCTGCACTAAACACCTACAGCCACCCTTCCTCATCGGGCCAAATTGGGGAGTAAGTAACTTCCAAGAGGTTCTGTTGCAGGTGCCAAGGAAAAAGTGTATTTGCCATAGTATATTCACTTCTTAGAAGCCCCTTCAATGCTACCAAGTTTTTGTATTTAAGCAAAACATGTAGAACAAATGTAGTTTTCTGAAAGGAACAACAGTGAATGCACTAAGGAAAAACATGAGTGAAGAATTACATCTTTTTTTACACTGTATACATATATCTTAAATATGGCAAAATTTTATGATGCCTTTTAGGGCACAGAGTGTTTGTAAAGAGCAGGTCCTTGTGCCTGGCTTGAGGCAGTACACAAAAAATGTAATTTCTGTGCAGATTGTTCCTTTTTTGTGGTGAGAGCTGGATGAACAGTTTCAACCTGTTCTTTTGTTCCTTTCTGTAGGTTTCAGTCACCTGAAAGCCTAAGGGAAGTAAAGATAGACATGGGGTCAAGGAACCAGGGTCTCATGTTCGGTTCCTGGCAGTGTTCCTGCGTTATGTGTACACGCAGCTCATTTGCTTTGTGCAAGTTTCTCCACTTTTCACGTAGGGTTTTAACACTGGCATAATTCTCAGGATGCCCTGCCTCTGAACTGTCTTGTGCCTTGTGTTCACACAGCACCTGGAAGACACTGTGCACCACCACAAGTATTATCAATACTCATCATCATCATCATGTAGTATTGGAGCTGAATTTATTTGGGCAGGTGGCTTTCATTTATATATTGTTTTCTCATCCAGTGCAAGCTTCTGTGATGGGAAATTTGCCCTTAAAGAAAGGCACGAATAAAGCTAGCTAGAGGGCTATAGGTTTTATTCCAAGATATCTTAAAAAAATAAGAGCCCTTCTATTTTGGCATTTTGTGCATAACTCATTATTTTTCCCCCTTATCACTGCTGATAAAACAGTAGAGCAAAGAGCAAATGGTGTTAGGCCCAGTGCCAACTAATGAGTCTAAACTAATACTTGACATATATGCCAGCAAAAAAGGCAGTTTAACTTCAAGCTTCTTTTATGATAATTTTGTACTTAGTGGAATAAGTTACTGATGGGAAAGCACTGAGCACATGTACAATGATCTGACCTGTGTTTGCATCTGTAAGAATGATGTCGCAGGTGACTAATATCTGTGCCCCCAGATCACTCTGCCTATTCTTGACAGATACTTCTTTTTTTCCTAGCTTGTTCCCACCAGGACAGTAGAAAAAAGTTGATGTTCAGTTTGGGTGTCTACTGCTGACTAGCTCTTCACTATTGGTGTGGCTGCAATCTAGCTTGCCAAAGAAAGAAAACTCTGAAAATCAGAGCTTGGCATTGTTTTCTTCAGTCCATGTCTCGTTTCTTATGATTGAAAGGTAGTAGAAACTCAAATTTTTTCAGGAGGAAGGGTGGACAAGAAATAAACTGGAGCCGATATTAACTTGAAACTTCACACCTGTGAAACCAAAGCAGGAAAGAAAAAGGAGTTTCACTTGTGATTAACATTGAGACAGATTCTCAAAAGGAAATAAATTAAGTAATGTAGCTCAATAGATTTCCAGTCCTCTTAGCTGGTTCAGAGTATTACTCATGTTACCTTACACCTCTAATTTTAAGGTTCTTAAGTACAGTGAGTTTGGCAAAACAATAAACATAATTGTCCTACCTCAAAAGCAAATAAAATATAAAGATAAGGTTATCTGTTTTTCCACTCTTAATGTTTGTGTTCTATCCTTATATGTAGATAGAAAATTAGAAAAAGTACCTATGAAGAAAGGAAGCTTGTAAATATTTGTTACATTTTCCGGTCTCCCACAGGCTTTTAAATAGTAGTTTCTAATCATACATGACAATAAAACATGAGTTTTCAGTGTCTAATAGCTGCAGGAAAAAATTTGAAAGTGTCATTTCTCAAAATCAACATACCAGCAAGAAAATAAGAATCACTTCACAATTATTTTCATTTTCTGTTACTTAAAAGGAAAGTTTTTCATCCACGGCAATTTGATGATTTCCCCTGCAGACATCACTGGTCCTCTTTCTCTGACTACCTCTCTTGTAAAAATGGATCAAGCTACCCTTCTTGTGCTGAAGATGGTCATGTTTACTTCTTCTCTACCAGACTCTACAACCCAAAACCCTGGCCTACTTCTCTGAATCACATATAACCTTCCTTCATTGCTCTACACACATCTGAACTAACTTCGGTCTTTCAAGTTGGCCTGCTTTCTTGGCTCACACACAGAGCAGTGAATCAGTCCATCTAGAGCTCCTGCCAGGGCATTTGTTCTTTTCCAACTCTTACAGCTTCTCCTCTCTGGCTTTGATGGACACAGGCCTGCTCCCCTCACTCAAGTTTCCTGCCGTGCTATGAGGTGAATTATCCCCCTGCTTCTGCACTCTTTCCCTGATGTCCTCCCCTAGTGTGACACACAAACTGCTTTTAGGACCTTCATAGCATCCTTCTCAGCCTTACTCGCTGGTGTCATCATGTAGCCGGCGTGTTGTTTCCCCAGGTGCTGTAGAGATGGCAGCGGCCACCCTGACTATGCAGTTGCAGATGTTCCCAGTGGGTGCCATTCCCCCTGGAAAAGGGATCATGGCAATGCCTTCTTTCCACGTGCTCTGTCAACCAGCATTTCCAGAGGTTCTGAGCACTCCCTGTGCTAGCTGCTATTGTGTCCCGATTGCTGGCGCTCCCCTCGCTGCTGTGTCCTTGATGCTAAGCTCTCTGAGGAAGACACTCTCCTTTTACTACACTTCCCTACTTGCCTGGGATATTAGTTGAAGAGTAACAGCTGCAGCAAGAACAACAGGATCTGACAGTTAATCACGCCATGTAATAAATATGAAAGTATTGCCGGTTCCTGACAATGTACTATTGACCTTGATGACTCCCTCTCTTTTTCTGCAATATTCTGTTTGACCATTGTTGCTTTTACTATTAAAATATTTTCTCAGCATCACTGTGTCCTGGCCTCATTATTGTCTTATTTTTCTCATTGGTTAGCAAGTTTTGTTCAAGTGTATCTTATCTTCTGTTTTCTTTCTACTGTAAAAGATACAGGCTATTCATTATTATTCCTTCCAGAAACTCACCTGCCCTAGACTATTCTCCTGCCCCAAGGAAATAGTCTTAACTCCCTGAGTTCCTATTTCCTCTATGGATTCTGAATAATATTTCTTCACTTTCTGGGTATGAGTTTCCCATGCCAGTTCACCTTAAATCAGAGTACAATTTAAATTCCTGAGTAAATATCACAGTACCAGTCTAAAAAAAAAAGGAGATTTTGAATTAACTAACCTTTGTAAATTATCGGCACAAGTTTTCTGGATATGACCCAAGTTAAAGAATTTAAGAATGCCCACACAGAGTGGATTTAAATTTGTGCCCTAAATCGTTTCAGTTTTCTTTATGAACCAGGCCTGAGAGCCTATAGACACCGAGCAAGTTATTTGTAATGAAATACTGCTGTAGTTATTGCTATGTAAAACGTAAACAATGTGCTTCTCCAGAGAACTCTTTTTTCCACAACTATGTAATACCCATGAAAACAAATAAACAGTGCAACTTTATGTATTAGAACATATTTTATACAGGCATCTGCAGCATTGCTACTTGGCTAATGGCCAGCAAAACCATTAACAGCAGCTAATGGCACAGAAGGAAATTTTCTTCCAGTACTATTTTCTAATTGCTAGGAAAGAAAACTAAAAATAGACTTTACAAGTTTGGGGGGCAGCCTGAAAATACTGGGAGAGCTCTATTAACTTCTAGATGCTCTATGGCTTTACACTCTCTGAAGATCTGGCTCATTGATTTTGTCAGAGGAAAGATTAGAAATGAACCCAAAATAGGAGATTTGACTCCCGCTATGCCCTAGTTTTATTTGTATTTTAGAAAGACTTAATTATTTTCCTCTAGTTCTAATAGAAAGTCTTTAGAAATTGAAAGTGTTGCTCCCTACTTATGACACATAATGATATAAATGCTCCAGGACTTTTATAATATTTAATAAAGAATTTGGGGGTTAGTTTTAAGCATGCCTTTCAAACATACCCTGACCAAACTGCATGGACTCCTCTTTTTCCTGTTGTACGTCTAGTCCCTTTCCAGGCCACTCCAGACATACCATTAACCTTCCTCATCTCACACAGTTTCTATCTGTCCAGTTCCCCCAAACAACACGTTGATTAAATCTTCTTAAAGAGGAAATGCTGAATTTGCAGTTCACAGTAATTCCTCTATGTAATCTCTCTCCTGAGCCTCCCTTTGAAGATGAGACAGTATCCCTTCTTCACCCTCCTCTCAGATTTCCACTTTCCCTTCACCACTGTCCTCAAGGACTGCTCCAGTTCAAATCACCCACCCACCAGTTTTGGAGATCCCACCCCCTCCGGACTCCGCGATGCAAAAGCAGGTCCCCCACCTCCGACACCCTACTCCATGCACCTCTCTCAGCTCTGTGGCCTAAGGACTACGTCACACGGGCACTGATTTTGCCTTCAATTAAATTTCATGTGGCAACTGGGTGGCTCACAGTACAATTCAAGACCTGATTTTGTATGATAACTCTTTTGCTTAAAATAATGTTTTCATTGAGATTTATGATATGTCAATATAACTTGATATAGGATTGAGATCTGCCACAAGGCTTTTGTTTAAAAAATACGTGGAGTACTTCCTCTTTTGGTGGAGCTGGGTTTATTTGTTGATTTTTGGGTACAGACCTGTATTTCATTGCTTATACAGCGTCGGCACAAAAGCCAAATCCTACCCTCTTTTAATAATGTGCCACTGCTTTCATTAAAGGAAGTTGTACTATTTCTCTGGCACAATGAGGAAATACAAACAGAACTTAAGTTGCATAAAGCTTTGTACAATTTCAGTACAGATGATTCATTGTGACCCGCTAAACATAAAAGCTGCAAAGATGAGAAAAGGGGGAAAAGGCCTTTTATTTTTTTCCTCTGGTGAGGCTTTTCAAATTTGTTAGTTTATATGCTACCTGTCCTGAATCAGAAATACATTTTAAGAAATGTGAAGTCATAGCTTACGCTTAAAAGCTTTTTCTGGACTAGGACATACAAGTGCTTAACAGTAATATAAAAAAGAGAAACATAAAGGTGGCACTGCTACCTCTAATTCTTGCCTCTCTGCCTCTTACAGTAGCATTTACAGACCTTGAGTTGGGCAGCTAAGCAAGCTCTGAGTGGGGGAGAGGGAGGGAAGCTTGAGGAGAGCATGACTGAACTTGGCACATTTCTCAAATGTAGATTTGCATTTAGTGCAGCTATAAAGAAGGGTTTATGGACTTGGATTCAAATTATCCCTTTGGATAAGATCGGCTCACCTACAGTTTCAAGATCAGCTCACCTACGGTTTCAAGACACAGATGACAGCGGCAATGCTGCCTCCAATTGGCTGAAAAGAGCTCCATCAGAGGAGCTAGGTGTCTGGGATTTCAGACTTTATCCAAAAGGACTCAAGACTGTAGCTTCTTGCTTCCTCTACCGCTAGGGAGATCAGCTGTTGAGCCTGGAGCATGGACATGCAGAGCCAGTGGAAGGGAGCTCAGTAGGAAGGCTGGCAGGTCACAAGACCCAGTGCATGCTCCCCTGGTTATTTCTGTGAGTTGGTTTTTTTTTCCAGCAAATGCTTCTCTGTACAACATATAGGCAGACACCCTACAAAAAGCTGGGAGCAAAACACAGGGCCCCTCTCATGCTAGCCAGCTGGCTACAAAGTTAGGCTCCCTTTACCTTAAGTCCCAGTTTTCTTGCTCCCTGTCTGCAGTGCTGGTCCAGCTTCAATGCGAGGAGTGATCCACTAATTTGGGCACCCTCTGGCAAGTTGGGAGTAGGGAATGGAGGTAAGATGCTCTATAATGAAGTCTCCCACTTGCTGAATATTGTATACATTCTTGTTGTCCCACATTTGCAAATAAAAGGCATCCTGACAGCGCTCCTGCCTAGAAGTGTCCTCTCTGGATTTGTACGTACCAGGATGCCTCCTTTATTCAGCAACTGCAGGTGTGTGACAGGTGCCTACATGCTGAAATTAGTTGAAGTAGCAGGAGTTAAGGACCATCAAAGCAACTGATTT
This sequence comes from Rynchops niger, assembly GCA_013400035.1. Classification (NCBI taxonomy): domain Eukaryota; kingdom Metazoa; phylum Chordata; class Aves; order Charadriiformes; family Laridae; genus Rynchops; species Rynchops niger. The sequence continues at coordinate 587,720 of VXBH01009932.1, forward strand.
GAGGCACTTTTGCAGAGCCAAAACCTGACATGCCAACAGATTCCCAAGTGCTGAAAACATCCACTAAAATTTCCTTTTGTCTTAAGTACCCATTTAGGCATCTTAGGCATCTTCAATGAAATTTAGGTGGCAAAAAAATGCCTTTTTTTTTTTTTTTTTTAACTCTTTCCTGGAATATCACAGCTACTCTGAGGTTAAAAGCTCTAGGAACGTTGAAGTTACCAATACGGGCACTAGTGTCAAGCACGTCCTTCAGTGTTTCTTTCCTCTGGATGTACGCCATAGTACAGAACAAAAGAAGGCAATATCAGCTTCCAACCAGAGCATTACATGTGTCCAACTGTTGTCATTTAAATCCATGTCCAAACATCTATAAGGATCACATTCCCCTCTTTCCTGCAGCATTCTGTTGGAAAGAAAGCTTGATAAAAACATATAAGTGTTTGAGTCTTCTCCGAGCCACTAAGTACCTTGATACAGCACTTGAACCTGATATGAGAACAAGTGCACTGGTCCCAAAAGAAAAGCTGTGGTTTGATTCATATAAGAGCTTTGTTATTTTCTCTGGAGCAGTGCACAAAGGACCCTAGAGATGCAAACATTGCTCTTCTCTGCTCCTCATATGGCTAATGGCCTGGCTGGTGCCATCCTTTCTGTCTCTTCTTCTGACTCATACCCCTCTGCTGCTCCCACAATGAATCGAGACTTTGGCATTAGAGCTATATTGTCTGCTCTGGTGAAATGATGTTGGGTCATCGAATTTCCTCTTCGACCTGACGGAATGGATGGGCCCACTCGTCTATCCAAGCGTGCCATTGGAATCAGCTCTTCCTGGTGGTACTTTGCTTCGAGTGGCCGTAGTTGGGGCTGGGGTCTGAATGTTACTGGGAATGCAGCATCAGAGCCAATTCTGTGGTGATCTGAAGGAAAATAGAAAAATTATTCATATTTTGAAGAAGAGAAAAGAGAAATACCATGCTATTGGCAAGGACAGTTAAAGGGTATTCAATACAATAAAACATTACAGTTTTAAACCCTGGAACCGAAGCATTTAAAATAATTACTATAGAATAAGAGAGCAGTCAAGAACTAAAAATAACTCTAGATTTTTATTTTCATCCCAAAGCTAATGTTTAAAAGATTTTATTGATCTTACCTCTACCCTGAAACCCCAGCAAATAAGCACCTTGAGGTGTCTTTTAGTGCCTCGCAGAGCTACTAAATGCCTTCCAGGGCAAGAGTGTTCCTTTATGTAGCTTTCAATTTTCTATGAATTTCACAAGTATTCCTAGGACCATGGTTGAAAAGCACTGTAAATCCCACAACTGAAGACAAAAAAGTGACAAAGATGAAGACTCTAGTGCCATCAAAAGTCAAGTTTACCAGTCACCTGTGGTTAACAACTGGGAAGAAAACAGTTTCACCTGAAACCAGGAGTTTGACTCCAGGGCACTTTGATTACATTGGGTGTGTCAAACCTGCTCCTACCAGCTTTCTTTGCCACAAGTACACAATAAAAAATTGCCTGCAATAGGCCAATAACTGGCTCTCTCATTCTCTTGAGTTTATAGAATATACTTTTTCACTTTCCTTAAAACTGCTTGTCGTCTGACTATGCACTAGCAAATTAGTTAATTTAAGAAACAGCTCACAACAGGCTAGGAGGTTTGGGGAGATAAACACAAAGGCGTATAAATAATAAAATTAGACTATTTCCTTCTGCAGCTAAAGCACCCATGTTTTGGGTATAGTCACACAGTCAAAATTTATCAACTAATTGCAGCTTAGTAACTGTTAAATTATTTTAAGCTAATGTTTACTTCACGGTTAGCACAAAGTAAGAATGTGTGCACCAGCACTTACCGCTACCAAACAGGTGCACAGATTTCTTTAACAGCAGAACCTGCTTCTCATAGGCCATGTGGGCACACCACACCATAAGCAATAAAACAGGACAGGTTTTCTCAGATTTGAAGGGCTTCTACTTGGCCCTTTGGGAGGTTCACTGCTACAAAGTATGAATGATATATACTGTCAAACAAATAATTTATTTCTAAGAATGGCAGAAAGAGCTGATAGGTGGTTTAGGGATTTATTTTTGGTCATTTCTGACCTCTTAGTTTCTAAGCTTTCTGCAAATGCTATATATAAAAGCTTAACCAAGCTTGCCAGAGGATGCTTGTTCCAGAAGAGGTGGCCTTTATCTCTGTAAATGCATATGTGCATGTATGAGGTTGTTATTCCAATTTCCTACATACTGAGTATTTATCTTCTCAGTTCTGAAGTGCAATTTATCTCATCCTAACACAGTTTATGAAAGGAGTTTAGGATGGCTTCCTCCCGATGGAGACATTTTTAGATGGTGTGAATGCTATACATGGACCTAAGATGGGGCCAGAAACTGGATCGAGAAGTCTAATTATTTGGATAGATCACAAGGCAGGGCTCAAATTCAGGCCTAGCTATTAGTAAAAAAAGTGCTTGGATTCACTGCTTCAAGATTCACCACTCTGTCCACTGAAATAATATGCCTGTCTGCTATAGCAGGACTTGGTCCCTTGAGAATATCTGAAATGCGTTTATGTCTGAGGCACCCGTGTAGAACAATTTGAATATTTTAAAAAGACACATATCCCCCACCGTGATGTCCTGACAAACAGAACAGAAAAGAGTCAGCTGTATGAAAAAAAAAAATCCCCTTGAGTAACTTCAATTTTCCCCTCTGAATAGATCCCATGGGTGTCTGTTCTGCTGCTATCATGTGTGAGTGCCCAGCCCCAAGGGGATGGTTTTCTTACACAGATCTCCTTTGCTTTCGTCTCTTTCAGGGTAAAACAGAAAGGGAAGAGAAAAAAAAATTTTGCACCTACAGGAAACAAACTTTGTTGTCCAAATTTTTGATACAAAGAGAAAGATTTAAAATACAGTTTCAATCGCTACAGCTATCTTTGACAGAAAGTAAAAAGAATTTTTCTAAGGAACGCAAATGCATTTCAGGTTCACATAAATAAACCCTGAAAGGAGTCAGGGAGATTACAGATGGAGACAATGATGAACACTCAAGTGTCCTAAATTCCATGTTTTCTCTGACACTGTCCTGCTACGTTTCAGTGAGCAATTCAGTGTTGCTCCATCCCTAACCTCTGTCTGCTTACTTAGAGTGTAAGTGAGGGTGGGTCTGCATTTTACTATGTACATATGAAAACCTGAGACTGGCTGATAACTATGCAGTAATACCAGTATTTCTACAGAAATATTCCTGGAGAGCAAGCTGGGAAAAGAGGAGAAGAGATCTACTGCTTGGGGACAGATTCTGTCAGGGTTTTTTGTTAGATTAGGTGATTAGAGGCTCATCTCCACAAACACAGAGGAGCCCCAAGGCACAGGAGCAGGCGCGTGAGCACCCAGTACCTCAGTCAGAGGAATGGGGCTGAGCCCCTGCCCTGATCCATCACAGGGGTGATCAGCTCCACGGGCAGGGTGAGACCCACCATGATGAGCCAACGGAGAGGCTCTCCCTAGAGCACCTCATAGAGTGAGGTGTGTGGTGGGGTACGGGGCTCATTACTGGGATGTCTGGGGAGAGCATGTTGGTATCATAAAGGACTTATGGTGGGATGTATGCTTTGGAACCAAAGGCAGGCAAAGGAAAGGATGAGGGTAGTTTGGGGAGGAACAAGTGCAGGAAAATAGAGAAAAAAGGGGATAAAGAGGGCTGCTTACACGTTAAACAGGGGCTGGTCAGTACATGTGTCTGGCAGTGCCCTGTGCCTGATTAGCACAGTCTGTCCTGTCTTCTCATTAAACTCCACTTTGACTGTTTTCTTTGGTAAGCAGCTCCCTATAGTGTGCACCTGTGTGTGCAAGGTCTGAGTGCCAGCAGCTGGAGGGACCGGGGTGCGTGCACATTGTGTGGGTACATAAGTCAGTGCGAAATCACGAGCAATCACCAAGACAGAGTAGCCATCGAGTAGCATAAGAGGCCTGGGAACCAAGTGTTGAAGCAACCGTCAGTCGGGGACAGAGAGTAGTGAGAGCAGAAGGCCTGTGGATTGACTACTGACAGGGGCAGAACATCCATACCAGTCAGTGGAGAGACCATGGCGTCTGTGGTTGGCTACTGGTAAAGCCATAATCTGGTCCTGGTACCAGAGAGACATGTTTGTGTTACTGTGTGTGAGGCAAGGGGAGACCAGGGGAACCAGGAGCCTGCTACAGGGAAGACTGGCTGCCCAAGGCCAGCTACTGGAGTGATTTACAGTGCATAGAACCATAGAATGTCTGGGGTTGGAAGGAGCCTTTAAAGGTCATCTAGTCCAACCCCTCTGCAGTAAGCAGGGACATCTTTAATTAGGTCAGGTTGCTCAGAGCCTTATCAAGCCTGGCCTTGAATGTCTCCAGGGATGAGGTGGGGTGGAAGAGCATCTGCATGTGTGTGTGTGTGTGCATGTAGGTTTGAGTACCAGCAGCTGCCGTGGGGCTGTGTCCCCAGGGGCTCAGATGCCCAAGTGCCACCAAATGGGTACACCGGGCACCCAGGGCTGGCTACGGGGCTACAGGTGTGTCTAAGGCCAGCTACTGAGGGATTCAGGTATCATGTATATATACATATACATATGCACACAAAATTTTCCACTAATAGGCTATCATCCTGATCGGCAAGAGAGGGGACCAGGATGCTGTTTCCATTTGTGTGAGCTCTGCACCCGGTCTGTGCTGCTCTGTGTGTCTGGCCATGTGTACGCGTACCCTGAATTACGGTGGGAAGTGGGGGCTCCCTGTTGGGAATACCTGCCCAGCCTCGCTGCCTCTAGGACCTGGGGGCACGGAGCTGCGGCAGCCTCAGGTTCAGCAGCTCCTAACAATTTCACATGCAATTGTGTCTGTGGGGCCGCAGGGAACAGATAATTTGCTTTCTTGGGCTTAGAGGGATGCCCTTGTGGCTAGGCCAAACTGCAGGGATCACAGGAATATTTGTGCAAGAGGGAAAAGGAGAAAACTAGGCGGTGCTGGAACGAGACAGAAAACTACTACAGTAATGACCACATAAACAACATAGATAAAAAAGATAGGAGAGGAGGGTGTAGCTCATTTAAAGAGGCCAGGGACTTCCATGGGAGTATTCATTTAGTACTCTTAAATCCGCTGAGCAACTGGCCAAGTTCCTTTCACTGCTGGAGGAGGGTACAGAGTAAAGCGCTTCCATTACCTGTAAAAGTGACACGCCTGGCTTTTCGTCTAGTGGGCTGGCTGGGGCCCTGAGGCAAAGAGAGGTAGCGGACTTCCGTGGTGTTAGTCTGTGTATGAGACAGAAATGTTGTCAAGAGGGCTGGTTACATGCTTTTTCTGTTATGCCTCCGCACCTTTACAGCCAAATTTAGAGAGGTGTGAATAAGATCAGTGCTTGGCTTAGATGGTTAAACTCAGTGTGAAAATGTCTGTGTCTGATATAATAGCCCTAAGGGTTTTTGTACAGGTTCTTCACCTTTCCTATTTCAGGTGACAACTAGAAATAAAATTAATAGGCCCAGCAAGAACTTACTTCTCTTCCTTAACTGTGATTATCTCAGCTGTAAATGTCTATGCTGTCCAATGCCTACATTTGGTGAACCAAATCTTACTCTGACCGATCAAGAGCCCAAACTGTCAGTGCAAGGTGTGAAGGGCTTTGCATCAGGCCTTTTGTGATTATACGAAGTTTTGCACATGCCAAAAATAATGCAGGTTACATTATTTTACTACTTACTGCCGTAATAGTTGATTTCTGACCAATGTATACAGGTAGGACATAAAGAAGTTGCTGTCCGCATGCTAAGTGATGCTCACTGTTCTTAGGTGCTGCATGAGGATGCGGGGGAAAGTATCCATTTTAATTATTGTAAAAAGCATGTAAAAATGGGTGTCTCTTTCCTTATTTACAGGGAAGCAGAGGCATTTTTTACGTGAATAGTACTTTAGATAACAGGTACCGGTCTACCCCAAGGTAAGCTGTTTCCCTTCCTGCAGCTCTGCCTCAGGCTGTGCTGCCGACGGATGAGGATTTCTTGGGCTTCTTTCTCATTAGTGTTGGTGGGCAGGTTGTGTCGGCTGTATGTCGGTGCCTGAAACAGAAAATGCACCCAGTTGATTTTCTTTGCGCTTGCAACGTGAATAAACTTGCACAGTCTGGTCCATCACAGGGCCACAAGGACACCCACCCCAGCTCACCACAGCTCCCTTTGGTGTCACATGGGCACCATGGGCTCACTACAGCTCCCTTTGGTATCACGCATAAAAATGCAGCCTCGCACTAACCTCACTGCTGCAGGGCAAGATGTCAGGTAGCATGAACGTAGCTGTAAGTCTTGGACCTCAAGGGCTAAATTTTGATGCCTTTTTTGATAGAGTCATGCCTGTTCAAAGTGTACCAAAAAATATACCCAACTACATAAAGCTGTTAACATCTCTGGGCTTGCCCTCCCTTTGTCAACCACCTTTTGATCTCACAACTGGGAGTTACAGATCTGAGGCAGATCTCAAGAGAGATGGTTAGCCCACCTCTGAGCCAGGAGCAAGTTCCAGATGTGCTCGGGAGCAAAAGACAATGTTAAGAAGAGTACGTCTCCAGAATGAGACACGCACCTGAGTTTCCTTTCCATTCTTGGACAAACTACACCTTAATCACACGAATCTTCAGAGTTGGAAGGGACCTCTAGAGATCATCGAGTCCAACTCCCCTGCTAGAGCAGGATTGCCTAAAGCACATCACTCAGGACTGCATCCAGGCGAGTCTTGAAAATCTCCAGAGAAGGGGACTCCACAACCTCCCTGGGCAGCCTGTTCCAGCGCTCTGTCGCCCTCACCGTAAAGAAGTTTTTCCGTGTATTTGAACGGAACTTCCTATGTTCCAACTTGTGCCCATTGCCCCTCGTCCTGTCACTGGGAACCACTGAAAAGAGTCTGGCACCATCCTCCTTCAACCCACTCTTTAGGCACTTGAATGCCATGATAAGGTCTCCCCTCAGCCTTCTCTTCTCCAGGCTAAAGAGTCCCAGCTCCTTCAGCCTTTCCTCATAAGGGAGATCTCCAGTCCCTCAGTCATCCTAGATGCCCTTCGCTGGACTCGCTCCAGCAGTTCCCTGACCCTCTTGAACTGGGGAGCCCAAAACTGGACACAGTATTCCAGTTGTGGCCTCACCAGTGCAGAGTAGAGGGGGAGAATGACCTCCTTCGACCTGCTGGCCACACTCTTCCCTATGCAGCCCAGGATTCCATTGGCCTTTTTGGCAACAAGGGCACATTGTTGGCTCATGGATAATTTACTGTCTACCAGGACCCCCAGATCCTTCTCCTCAGAACTACTTCCCAGCAGGTCCACCCCTAACCTATACTGGTGCTTAGCATTCTTCCTCCCCAGGTGCAGGACCTTGCACTTGCTTTTGTTGAACCTCATTAGGTTCTTCTCTGCCCAGCTCTCCAGCCTGTCCAGGTCACGCTGGATGGCAGCACGGCCCTCTGGAGTGTCAGCCACCCCTCCCAGTTTGGTATCATCAGCGAACTTGCTGAGGATACACTCTGTCCCATCATCCAGGTCATTAATGAATATACTGAACAAAATTGGACCGAGTATTGACCCCTGGGGAACACCACTGGTTACTGGCCTCCAACTAGACTCTGTGCCGCTGATCACAACCCTCTGAGTTCTGTCACACAGCCAGCTCTCAATCCACCTCACTGTCACCTCATCTAGCCCATACTTCCTCAGTTTCCTAATGAGGATGTTATGGGAGACAGTGTCAAAAGCCTTGATAAAGTCAAGGTAGATGACAGCTACGGCTCTCCCCTCATCCAGCCAACCAGTTATAACATCGTAGAAAGCTATCAGATTGGTCAAGCATGATATACCCTTGGTAAATCCATGTTGACCACTTCCAATAACTTCCTGTTCCTCAACGTGTTTGGAGATGACATCCAGAATGAGTCGCTCCATTACCTTCCCAGGGACAGAGGTGAGACTAACCGATCTGTAGTTCCCTGGGTCCTCCTTCTTGCCTTTTTTGAAGATTGGAGTGATGTCAGCCTTCCTCCAGTCCTCAGGCACCTCTCCTGTTCCCCATGACCTTTCAAAGACGATGGAGAGTGGTCTAGCAATAACATCTGCCAGGTCTCTCAGCACTCGCGGGTACATCCCGTCAGGGCCCATAATAATATTACCCTAAAACTGGGCATCTTGTAGGACAAGCTTTTTAATTTATCGCATGCATCTAGTGAAATGAGGGAAATAATTATCTACCTTAAAAAGAAAAATTCACTTAAGTTTATAAGCCCTCTAAAAAAGCAGAACGCGATCTCAGCCTCACTTGCAAAGGTCCTTGTAAATTTGGTCTGGTGAGCCAAGGCATTACCAGGCCTTCAGAGTTGAAAGTGAAGTATTATAACTGGCTACCGATCTTTCATTTCCAAAAGTACACAGTTCTCAATACTGCATAGGAAGTGACTGGTGCAAATAGTCATTACTGTAATTGATTTTGAAGAGAGAAAGTTCATTTCAGTAATCTAAGAGGCAGCCATATATGCAAATTGTTGCTGGTAAGATAAGAAATTAATATCATAAGGATAATTGGCCGTGGCAAGTCAAACAATATTAGGAATGAATATCATATTAATAATGACACATTTAAATGAGCAGGGCCTAGAATTTTCTAGTAAATGTGTGTTGCACAAGTTAGCCCTGTTTACCTGTGTAATTTCAAGGTTACTGTAAAATATCCTCTACCACTCATTGCTGTACAAGAGCACTCAGTTGAATATTCTGGGCTCAAGATTGGATTAAGTAGATACTATACACTGGGCTGCATCAGAATCAGTACAAATTGCTGCAAAACAAATCCCTGTGGAGGTATTATCACCCCCATTTTATGGCGGGAAAAAACCCCAAACATGTAAAGTTGAGCTCCAGAAGAGGTGGAATATTTTTTTTAACTTTCTCCTCCTGTGGTGAGGGTAAACTGTTGCTCCCACCCAGACCGAGGATTTACCAGCCTCTCAGATGACTTTGGGCTATGCAAAGTTTACTGACACTGTCCCACCAGGAGGAGTTTCACTGCTGATGGCCACCTGCCAGCCCACTGCCTCCCACAAAGCCCTGCATCCATCCCCTGGTGCCGGGTAGCCATCTGCCCCACATCAGTCCATCCCACTGCCCAGCAGGGGCAAGCAGGTCACCCATCCGGCCACCTCCACTGCCCAGGCTGTGCATGTCCCCAGGGAGAGGACCTGGGACATCCAGCTCCCCCAGGCATGTTTGGCAGCCTCGGGAAGGCAGTTTCTGAGTCACAGGTCACTGTGCAGCGAGGGAAGCCTGACCTCTACAGCTCAGTCCCAGCCTTTCCTGGCTTTCCCTGCTTCCGTCAGGGTGATAAGCTGATGCGAAAAAAAAGCTGCTTGCCTTTTTTTCCACCCAGGAACAAGTCCCAAGCCAGGGCTCCTTCCCTGCCTTCCCTTCCCCATGCAGCAGCCAGGTTGGAGCAGCTGCGGCTTCCAAGCCCATGTTTCCCACCAGCGTGACCCCAGGGTCGGTGCCAGTGCCACCACCCGCCAGCCATGGCTACGATACAGGGAGGGCAAACAAGAGCTTTCAGTCTGCAAACAATGGGCAATAGCAGGTCGCTCACGCACCCTTTGTCGCACTTGATATAGATTATGTGCCAGGACTTCTCTCATGGACTCCACCTCTGCAGGGGAGAGCCTATGTACACGCCGATTCCTACCACTCCTGTAAATAAAAGAGAAGTTTAAATATGATATTAGTGAGTTGGTTAAGTACTATTCCCACGCATGATCTATTTTTAGTGCTGGAACAGAAGGCTATGAAGAGCCTTTCAATGACCAGTGACACCATGAAATCGTCCAAAGGTGAATAAAAAATGTCAGATTTTGCTCTTTTCTGGGCTTTATCAATACACTGGGGTATTGGTAAAATGGGCCTCATACAGCTGACAGCAGAAACGCTTCTTTTCTTTCTCAAAGCTTCATAAGGAAGTTCAGATTTAAGGATTAGATTGGACAATGACCAGTTGTATATTCACGAAGGCACTGCAAGTTTCCTCCTCTGTCTGAATACATTCCTCAGCATGGTCTAGCAGTCTGGGCCTTGCGGAACAGCTGGTTTTAACTCCTTTGAGAAAGTGTAGCAAACCCTTAAGAAATAAAGTACATGCTGATTAAGGAGTCCGAGAGATCTGCCCTGTGGTGAGGAGAACGTATAGGGTTTCCTTGGTACTGAGCCTGTTTCCCCATTTAAAATGAAAGAACTAGCTAAAAGATAGTTATCTTTGTATTTTTAACAAACTGGGACAAGAAGCTCACAGTCACTTGTAGCTGCCTGGCCTTTTCACCAGCAAAACAATGGACGAAGGCTGCTGTGAAATGTAAACTGGTTTTGCTGAATTGGTCAATCTGTGTGAGTTAGTGTTTGACTAAATTCCCAAGGAAGAAAGGGAAACAGATAGTGATCAGCCAGGATGAATCAGTCCGAGTTTATCTTGCTGTTTCTGTTTTTTTCCTTTCTCCATTTTGGTTTCTTCCCCCCACCCCTTTTTTTTTAAAAAAAAAACAACCTGCAAATCTTTGTTCTCAGCTAAATGACGTCCTTAAAGTGTTGTCTGTAAATTGTGTGATTAAAGAATGGATTATGATCAATGTACAGTATTCCCAAAACTTTGTGTGCATTTATTTTGTACTCCCTCTAAAATAAGTCAAAAACTTTTAATGGCAAAGGGAGGTGGATACAAGCTTAACTAAGATTATGCTGCAAACAGGAAAAATATTGGAATTTGGCATTATAGCTAGTTTAACAAGATTACCACTGTTTTGTGCTATAATCTAAGATGAACATCTTGAAAATTTGTAGGACCATCATGAGCTGCGTGGATTCTGCATTTTAATGCTTCTTACCATCAAGTGGATGGTGAACACTGGTGGCCTGGCCCTGTCCAAAGTCCCTGTAATATAAGACTTAATTTCTGATATATTGCAAGATTTCAGAATGTGTTTTCCTTCTGCATCAAGCCAAAAATGTGATCTACCGATTTTTTCATAAAGTAAAAAGAAAGAGACAAAATTACAATAGGTTAAGGAGCAGTGTTAGAGATATAGCTTGGTTAAGGATCTCATTGAGGCATGAGAGACCCATGAGTCTATCACTCAACTATTGGCAAGACAAAGTGAGAGAAAAGGACTGCCTTTCTGGATTTGACCAGAAATCTTATCCTGGCCCTGATAAATCCTTCCCAACAAATGTTTAATTGGCATTGATCAATTCTCAACAGCAACAGCAACAAACCTAGGTATTTACCAGCAGGGAAAAAAAGACCATGACCACCACCCAGTTCCAGGCCAGCTGGGTTTTTTGGTTGGTTGGTTTTTCACTTGCTTTCAGCTCTCATGGGTAACACTGAAAGGATCCAGGGATGCCACCAAGTTTCCAGGCTTAGGTGTAATGCACCTTTATTCCATACTGGGTCTGGCATGTCCCAGTCTGTGGGACAGCCCATGTATGCTACTTTCCACATCAAGGAAACCAGTCCTTCTGCTGTCAGCAGACCCTAGCTGCTGTCCCTTTGGACAAAAGAGAGACCAAGGTCCCAGGTCACATCTGGGAAAGTAAACACAAGCACAGCCCCTGGGAATTAATGGCAATCTAGCCTGTCAAGTAGCAGTACATAAAATGCAGGCTTGGATCCTTTGTGTAGTGCAAATCAGACTGTTGATGCAAGTGGTGTTGACATCGTGGGGAATAATTGTCTGGTCCGCACTTCACTGAATGTCTCCACAGGGTCCTTATACCTTACAGATGGGAACAAATAGGGGAAAGTGGTGAGCAGAACTCCACTGGGAAGACATCGGATCATCCTTTTACATTTCCAGTTGCCTACCTGACCCCCTCCCCATGCCAGCACAGAAGTGGCCTGTCCTAAGTCATTTAAAGACTTATCATTTTGCTCTTAAAGTGACTGAAATATAATCAGTAAATTCCCTAAGTTTCAGCTGACCTGGGAGAGCAGGAGAACAAACAGCTTGAAGATAGTCTGTATTGTTCTGGAGCACAAATAAAATATGTGTGTTCTTTTCATGGGATTAGATATTAACCTACCCAACCGATAACAACGCACAAGTATGGTAATAAGGAACAGATTACTTTTACGTTTTGCAATATACAACACATTAAAAAAGAACTTTCAAATAAACCCAAACAAGTTTGGTATGTTACCAAACCCATAAAGCAATCCTTATTAAAACTATTTCTTTGTTCTTACTGAAACTTCCAGCATGTTACAACAAAGCACGGCACAAGAGATATATTTGCAAACAAAATATTGAAATGATAACATGCCATGAAAACTGGCTGTTTCTCTGTAATTAGTACCATGACAGTATCTCTTTCTTCTTTAGGCGTGGATAGTTGGTACACGGAGGAAATAAAATACCTTCCACAAACATTTTAATATTATTTTTTATATATTATATATAAAATTTTGAACTTTGTGAACTCTCCACCAATCTTCACAAGTCCATTGAAGTAAGTAACTAACATTGATTAGGCACAGCTCTTGCACAACTGCACCACCACAAATGACAACACGGCACTGGATTCTTATCTGTCATGTATTGATACATTCTAAGATTTACTCTTAGAATCATAGGATCATAGAGTTGGAAGGGACCTCTGGAGATCGTCTAGTCCTCCAACCCCCCTGCCAGAGCAGGGTCATCTAGAGCAGGTTACCAAAGTCAGTGTTGCAGTAATATGAAGAGAACATTAAGTAAGCTCAGTATTAAACCAACTCTCTCTAAAGGGCATGTTTCCTGCAAAAAACAGCCACGCAAACACTGTTTTGACAATATCTGCTTGGCTCTGCTTTTTCCATTTCTACCCTTATTTCTAAGGCTTATATTCTCCAAAACATCATAACAAAATGCTCTATTTTCATTTAAATGTGGATTCTTTGTTGCACAGTCCATGGGCAAATTTCTCCAGTCTGCACTGGAATTACTTACTGCATATTGGACACCTAGTCCACCTGCAGGAACCACACCAGCATGAATGCAATATCTGAGAATAATGCTAATTCACAGCAATGGAGATCTGCTTTGATTGTTATAGAGCATTCCCTCTCATGTGCAGCCTAAAGGCTGCAGAACTGATCAGACGTGCTAGCGACAGAGTTTTCTCACTCCTCTGGAACTACAAATACTGCTTTACATGCCATATGTTGGAATTTACTTTCAAATCTCTGCTTGCTTATGGCCAGATTTTTGTATCCTCACTAAAGACAAGCTATTTCAATGATAACAATCAAACGATTTACACATACATTTAGAAACCTTTTAGTCTTAAGCAGATTCACATAGTTGCTGAGGAGAATGTAGATACAAGAACTGCTGCATTGGCTCAGACCAAAGATCAGGCAACTGGCTCACTATCCTGTCTCCTCCAGTGCTCAACAGCGGACACCTATCAATGAACAGAGCTGGGAAAACACATTATTTTCCTAGAATGCTCTCACAGCCTCCAAGAATCAGAATGTTTCTGAGCCACACGATGCCCTTTGGTTTTTGAAGTTGACACTTCATTTTTAAAAAGGCTGTCTCAGCAGGAGAACCTGTGCATCAGAGGTTGATACATAGAAAAATTCAATTACAGCCAGAGTACAGATGGCAAAAATTAGTCCATTGTATCAGCTGTTTATTATAGAATATTTTTCAATCTAAACTCTCCGCTCACGAGAGAATTTCTGAACTACGATGAAGCAATTTGTCTTATTTTCTCTTTCCCTCGGGAAAAGAAGAGGAATGTGGTTTGATTGCCATAGATTGTCTACCAACCTTGCACATTTTCTCTTGGCTCAGAACAGTTAAGGGGATACAGCAGACAGAAAGGAGCCTGTCGGACACATGATCTTTTTTAATATCATCCGTTTAGCAAAGAATGATTTAGAAAGAAAAGGGCTAGGTCTTATGCTGCATGCTGACATCAGTTTCAAGAAAGCAGATGAATCTTGACATGATTAAGCCGAAGTTTCAAGAGAGATTTTAATTCAACATCCAGTTGGTATTTGGACTTTCTGCTGTGGGTTGAGACGATCATTCAAAAAAGAAAAGCTGCTGGTCCCTGCCAGAAGCTGCTGCAAAATGGAGAGGGGTTGAAGTATGCAACATTCTATGATTCTATGCAGCAGCAGAGAGCAGGCAGTAGCAGCAACAGTGGCCAGCGCTAGCCCAGATAAGAGTTTGTGGGGGCAAGTGCCATTAGCAATACCCACACTCTGGGCAGTGAGTTGCAAGGTGAGGATAAAAACATGCACAGCAGTTAAAGTGTGCAGCAGTGAAGATTTGTACAGACTTCTCTCCTAGAGGGTAGTTCCCTCAATGATGGCTCTCGAGATCCCACCAGTTTTCCCCCCTGATCTGTCTGATGCCAAGTTGCATTTCTGTTTCATAGAATGATAGAATCACAGAATGGTTTGGTTTGGAAGGGACTTTTAAAGTCCATCTGGTCCAACTCCCCTGCAGTAAGCAGGGACATCTTCAACTAGATCAGGTGGCTCAGAGCCCTGTGAACCTGACCTGGAATCTTTCCTGGGATGGGGCATCTACCACTTCTCTAGGCAACCTCCGCCAGAGTTTCACCACCCTCATTATAAAAATTTCTCCCTTATATCTAGTCTGAATCTACCCTCTTTTAGTTTAAAACCATTACCCCTTTTCATATCACTAGAGGGCCTGCTAAAAAGTCTCTCCCCATCTTTTTTATAATCCCCCTTCAAGTATTGAAAGGCTACTATAAGGTCTTCCCAGAGCCTTCTCTTCTCCAGGCTGAACAACCCCAACTCTCTCAGCCTGTCCTCATAGGAGAGGTGCTCCAGCCTTCTGGTTATTTTTGTGACCTTCCTCTGGACCTGCTCTAACAGGTCCATGTCTTCCCTGTGCTGAGGGCTCCAGAGCTGGATGCAGTACTCCAGGTGGTGTCTCCAGAGAGCAAAGTAGAGAGGCAGAATTACCTCCCTCAACCTGCTGGCTACGCTTCTTTTGATGCAGCCCAGGATGCGGTTGGCTTTCTGGGCTGCGAGCACACATTGCTGGCTCATGTCCCACTTTTCATCCACCAGTACCCCTTAGTCCTCCACAGGCCTGCTCTCAATGTTTAATTGGACAAATTTGGTACAGAAGTACCAAATTATGGCAAGACAGTTTGAGGGACTGCGAACCAAAGTAGGAAAAATTGCAAATGCTACAAGGAAATCTTCTCTCAGCAAAAAATTGTGATTGGAATAATGGAGTTGGGACCTGTGCTCTAAGGTCTCCTGCAGGTCTCAGCATCTAACAGTGATGAGTAAAACCCACTGGGCATCTAAGTGTCGAGTGTGGCCACCTTGAAAAACTGCTGTGATTTAAAGCAGCCAGAGTGGATTCTGTGCCTGACTCAGGATTCCTCTTCAGAACTGCCCATCGTTGAAGAGAAACAGAGAAAATATTCCCCGTTTTAATTTTCACTCTGTGAACAAAGAGCCAAATTACAAATATGACAAGCACCAAATTGCCAGCACAGAATAGCAACTTCTCTTTTCATAACTATCTTTTTTATCTTATAATTCTATTTCCTCATTTTTGCCTCCTTCCTTCCTGTCCCTACTCTGCAAAGGGTCAGGAGGTCAGTACTCACCGTGAAGAAGCTGTGGATGATTTTGAAATTTTCATGCCACTCTCAGCCATCTCGATGGCCAGTTTTATCTCCATCTTTTTGTACAATGACACAATGCTGGATTTGGGCTGGTGTTCCCGAATTAAGATTTTCTTCAAATACTTATCGTCAAACTTTTTAAACCTGCAAAAGAGGTATTAAAATCCAAGTGTAAAAAAAAGGAAATGTGTTTTTATTTCTGTAGTACAAGCTGATCTTTATTTAAATGCACACATATATAATTCAGTGGTGGAAACTGAATCCAAATTGGAGGCACCTGTGGACTCCTGAAGGCCTAGTGAGCAGAGACCTTTGGGGGGACATTTGGCATGGTGTGCTCGTCCACGGAGATTGCAAAGCACACCAGACAAAAGAAAGAAACAAGCTGCAATCGGACTAAAAAAAGAGGGCTGGGTGTGTGTTTGCATATAACACCGCCACATTTGTCAGAAAAGAATATGGCCGGTCTCCGCGCTTTTGTACAAATGTTGTATTCTAGCAGGGCATAACAGCAGCAGCTGCTCTTACAGTAATCCTGGCCTATTCAGCCAGCCACCAATGAGGCTCTAAATGGCCCAGCAGTTACAGTAGTTTGGGCCCATTATGTTGCTGATAATTTTGAATCCTGAAAATTAGAGCAGAGAAAGTACATTTCTTTGTATTCTAAATAACAGAGAAATTGAATGGACTACAAAATACCGTGTGCTCAATGCTGCAGATTGTCAAATACTGCTAATGTGTTGTATAATTTGAATGTGAATGTGTGTGCACGCTTTGGAACAGGTATGTGCTTTCAGGCAGATGTTTAGCAGAACAACAGCAGATCTTCTTATATGCTTCTTTCAAAGGAACAGTTTACCACAGCAAGGTAACGTGCTCCACAATGCCAGGGATAGCACTACGGAGCTTGTACTTTTTTTCTTTGCAAAGGCTAGTTTTTATACATTAATAGCCGAGATAAGTACACAAATGGAACTAGAGCTCTTTATGTTTTTCTGTGTAACAGAAAACCTCCCAGAGTGTCACCATTTAGGTAATTAATTCTGATATACATGTCCTAAATGTCTTTAAAGTTGCATAGAAAAGTCTAGGGAATACTTTTAAATACAATCTTCTTACATTAAATATCTTCACATACAGTGTGTCTTTCGAATCTGCCCTTGAACTGAAACACTACATTTGTGGCTAGTTTGGACAAAATTCTCTTTTTATAGCTGTTGAAAATTCTCTTTTTATAGCTGTTGCGTAGACATGAGATAATGGCGTAAAATTTCCTCACAGACATGTGTAAATGCAGCTATTTCAATGGAATTAATCCTGCAACAGGGATTTGTTTAGCTTATTGGCTGCACAGACAGTGGTGTTGTCCCAGCGGATGTCCTACACTATCTCTGTGATACCTATTGTGAAAGCCAAGAGGAATTTTTGGCTTCTGGGGCCAGGTATGTGCTTACTCCTTGTTGGGACAAGAACTGGATGCTAATCAGCCACCTTCTTCCCACTTCTAATTCCCAATTTCCATAGAGAGAAACCCAGTCATGAAAGAAGTTGCCACATGTCCTGGCAGACACCCCTGGCCGGATTACTGGGGTCCAATGCTGAAAAGTGAGACGGAGGACTCCAGCACAGAAGTCTGGGCATAGCTAGGATAACTAGGGATAACTTTTAGCCCACGGCATCTTGATATTTGCGGGAAAGGAAGATTTGGTCTCTCCCCACACTTCCCTTCACATACTGCGGTGGTGCCCAATGTGATCACAGGGCTCTCTTAGGGAAAATGTAAAGGGAATGGCAGCTTGGAATGGCAGGTCCTCTTCCAGCCTCTTCTGGGTAGCGGCTGGAAAAGCCACAAAGCTTCACAAAACCACCTTATCCTGCTTATAGAAGACACAACTCAGGTCCTGCATTTCTGAGTGAAAACTAGATTGAAAGTATCTGCTTATGCTACTGGCTATTAAAATTCAAACATCCCCTTCAGTACTTTTATTTAAATATTACTAAATGCAAAGACCTGTAAGGAGAGGTGACTAATTATTATTGAATCTGTACTTGCCAACAAGGGATCCTATTTGCTGTGGAGGCTTACAGCAAAATTCAGTGAAGCACTGACACCTTACGTTGCTTCTGTTCTAAATCCAGAACTAAAGGAGAACAGCCACAGATCTAAGACTTATGGCAAAGTTAGGTGCACAGGCTGATGTCTGCAGCATGAGTTCCCGTGTTGTGTTTTTCTTTCAGAAGGCTTATTTTCCGCTTGTTTGTGCAGAAGCAATTTAGCAGGCAATACACAAGCACTGCACTCCCAAGAGATAACGGTTAGTCAGGATTTCACTTTTTAAAAAGAGATATTGCACACATCCCCGATATTTTCATGCTATTTTAGCTTTATGGGGCACAAGATTGATTTCCTATTCTGTTTACCTATTGTATTTTACATGATAGATAGGTTATTTTATTATAGTACACTGCAATAAGAGATGCTTACTTATCTCTCAGCTGATAATGACTCCAATGTCCACATATATCTTCAATACCAGCCTTCAAGTGATCCATCAACTAGAGAAACAAACATGGAAAAATTTTAAGTGGCCATTATGAGAAAATAATGTCACCACAAATACGCAATTGTTGACAGGATTTTGAGATTTTTTAATTGGAGGGTGTGAGTTGATTCTGAAAGCATCTACATTTCTCTAAAAATCAAGACAAAGATCCCACTGTGGCAGCTCCTATGCTTGGCTGCAGTGGCAATATTTTGATGGAGGCGACAAGTCTGTCGGTCTGCTATCGTCTCACCCAGTAACATACAGGCCCAAGTGAGGGACTATGTCCAACGAAAGATGATACTGAGCATCCAAATTGCCTGGACCTCTTTGTCTGCTGAGACCAAAAACTAAATTCTTGATTCTGTCAGCCAAGTTTCCCTTCTACATATGTGACCTCCCTGAGAGGGGCACAGGGCCAGTTACCCCACACCTTAACCTTTGCCTTGACTGAGAAGTCCTCTGAGGATTTAGCAAATTGTCATGAGGCTGGTAAGTTCATCACTGCTAACTACCAGGATTTTCATTCATCTTTTGTATGTTTCTGGAATTATAGAAACAGACAGAAAAATGGGAGATTTTTACATGCTTATTGTTATAAGTGGTGCTTTTAAACATAAATTCCTTTCAAGGTTAAGTGTAAAGGTTGAAATAGTAAGAATTACATGCACTTCAAATTCAAATCAGTTGAAATACTCTAATTTTGCTAATGTGTCTGCATGTGCTTAATTTTAAAGGCACAGTGTTTCTGTTAGTTTCAAATATACTTCCTATCGTGAAAATGAAAGCATGTACATATATTTTGTATAGTGTTGTGAAGTCAGTTTGAGCAGCTTTCAGTTATTTTATACCATGGTAATTTGAGAGCTAAAGCAAATGTCTGAGAGGGGAAAAGATCATTACTCAGAATAACTTGAAACTAAATTTGTAGACCAATGGATCAACTGATTTCATTTCAATAAAACTTGATTAAAGACTTTTAAGGTGTCAATGTGTCTAGAACCAGTCACAGGATGGCCACAAATGTACCTGACGAAGCTGGCTGGAGAGGATGACGAGTGCATTTTGTAAACATTGCCACGTTTCTGTCTTCCCGTGGTCACAAGTATCAAGAAGTAAGGGACCTGCTACACGGTGACACTTGAGGTAAGATATTATAATTTGATAGTCACTATGAATATAAAATGAGTTATCCTGTTTTAGAACATTATGTCTGTGTTTCCTCCAAATGTTGTTAAAAGCATTCAGTATCCAAATCCACTGAATGCCAGTGCTTTCCTTCTGCCCAGCTCTTTTGGAATACCCTTTCTCTTCTTCTTTTTAGGATACCAGCTACTGATAGAAAAAAAACTTACTCGCACATGAATTTCTTCATTGATCGACTCCTTTTTGTTGGTCTTTTTAACATCTAGATATCTGACCAATGGTCCAATTGTGATTCCCTGCATTTGGAACAATGAGTTAAAAGGTTAACTGTCTTTTAGAAACAAAACAGGAAAAAAAAAGCAAAAGGATTTAATTTTAATCAATTAGGAAAGCTGTGTCTTAGACACAAGAATGATCTTTTACTTGTATAGAGAGCTACAGAAGAGGATTAAAACTCAAAAACTTTAAAAAAATTATGCACCAGGGTTTTTTTAAATGAGATTGTATTTATCAACATGTTTTAACTATGTAAAGTAACGGACTCATTGATGACTTTCTTCAAAATAGCACTCACTTGAAAGGAAAGATTATCTTTGTGAGGTTCTTACAATCTTGAAATGTTTTACTTCAACATTTTCAGAATTAAATATTTCAGATTTTTTCACTTAGAAACCATTTTCAGCTGTTCCCAATTCTTTACTGCATGAACCTTACTGTTCTTTACAGAATAGCATTTAAAAAAGGGAAATAGAAACAAAATGTTTTTTTCTGAAACGTTCAGGTGGAATATAAGTGCCTAACCACAAGTACATAGTGCCCCTAGAGTATGTGAGATATTGGCATGGGAAAATACAGAACGTGGAATGCAAGACCTCCAGTTCCTCCAGGTACAGCAGTGTAAGCCAAGTGGAATAAACCAAACATCTGAAGTAGACACCTATTCTTACAAATCTGAATTATTCACTTAATTTTTCTTTAATATTCTTTTACAAAGGATTTCAAAATGTTCTCGTTTGGTCTCCAAGAAGAATGAAGATATAAGTAAAAAATTCCAAATCCTTCACAGAACAGACATATTGTTTTCTGCTCAGCTTGAGATACACAACTAGTAGAGAATGATTCTGTGCTGAAGTGTAAAGTTAAAATGCTTCTTAATTTGGAAACATTAGGAAGCACATGTGCAGTGAGCATAAGGTATCTTGGACACAAAGTGCCCTTTTTGCTGAATATTTTAGATAACACAGGTTTTCAATACAGACTTTCTGAAAAAAAAAAAAGTTATTTGATAATACCTAAAAAGCCCTGAAAGGGTAATTACAGAATGCAGTGCTAAATCTGTCCATAAGATATGGTAGCTTGTCCTAGTTTAAGAGTAAATTCAATGCAGTCTTCACTACGAAGCTTTCAGTCACCCCTATTATATGAAAGCAATCCATTAAGAAATATACTTACTTGGATGAACACGGTGAAATATATAACTACAAGAGTAGCAGTAATGAACAATTTTTTTCTTGGGAAGAGCTTCACTGGAAGCAAGAATGCAAGAGAGAAGCTGCTGGCTCCTCGAAGGCCACTGTAGGAAATAATGAGTTGGTCTTTCAAGGTAAAGGGATAGGTTCGGAACTTGTTACTGATGTAGAAGAGAGCAAATACACCTAGAAAGGGAAAAAATCACAGCTATTATTAATCAAGGAGAAAAGGAAAATATTTAAAGCAAAACAACATCTTGGCTGAGGCAGCTGTTGATAAACCTTTCTTTTCAATTGTGGGTTCTTATAGCTTCTCTTCGACCGACTGCTGAATCTGTTTTGTCTGAAATAGACTCTTAGAAAAGACCACGTTTTCTAACTGCTTCAGGATTTAAATTCACTTATGCAGTTTAGACGTGAGATTAGGGGAAAAGATTTACTTCCTCTATCTATGTTACACAGTTCTTTTCTGAAGCATTCTGGAGACAAGACAAACCACTGGATGAAAGTTTTTCCTGTGTGCCTTCCCTTGCAACGTTTCCTGCTTTCTGCACAGTATCTGCCCAAAATGTTTGAACGCTACTTTACCAACACGTCCTGTGGACAGTTTCACTGAAAGGCAAAGAGTAATAGCGCTTTCAAATGTTTAGTCCTCTGGCTTATTGTATCTCTAATTCTCTGTTTATTTCTCAAATTTCATTTTGCTTTTCATAAAATTTAAAATTAACCAGAGAGCCTGTGGCTGTGTGCAGCTTTTCTTTATAGAGTACATTTAGCAATTTGCTTGATTCGCTCTTAATCTTCTTCATCTTCCATAAGAAACACGCATCCTGTGTTTTGTGTGGAAACTGTTGAATTACTGAAGTAAAAGCTGACAAATTCTGATAATTACTGGTGTTATTTTACACAGCTGTCACTGATAAACTCAGTAGATTATTATAGGTAAGGCCACTATCAGTATCCTGTTTTGTAGGTTCCTGCATGCTGCTTTATATAAGACCTTTTTTGGCTACTTAGAACTATGCTAGACATCAGCTACTCAGACTGAAACTGCGTGTGTGAGTTATCGCCCTCAGGCCAATTCTCTTTACTTTATTCAAGCTTCAGAGAAAATGATGTAATCATTTTAGCAAACAAATTTAATGGAAAATATTTCAGCCTTCCTCTGGAAAGCTCTAGCACTCCCCTTGGTGTTTGAGAGGAGGATGGACATGTGGTAGCAAAATACCTTTTGTACCAGAAGAGCACTTTTTCTGTCTGGATTGGAAGGATATGCCAATACGTACTCTGAAAATAAGCCCCTAATAGCACCCTAATATGAGATGTTTGATACCAATACTTATCTGGTCCCAACTGTTAGAATCAGACTACTGTAGGCTGGAAAGGACCTTTGAAGGTCATCTAGTCCAAGTCCCTACTCAAAGCAGAGCTAATCAGATAAGGTTGCTCAAAGCTCCAGTAGAGTCTTGAATGACTTTAAGAATGGAGAGCTGGGCTACTGTTACAAAAATGGATCACCCTCATATGAAGAAATGGGTTCCTACTGTCTAATCAGAATTTCCCATGTTCCAGCTTGTGTCTGTTGCCTCTTGGCATATTGCTGTGCACCTCTGAGAAGTGTCTGACTCCATCTTCTCTCTCTCTCCTCAGGTACTTATAGAAAGTAATAAGGCTTCTTCTGTGACATATTTTCCCCAGGCTGCTTAGACTTGGCACTCTCAGACTCTTTGTACATCCAGTGCTCCAGCATCTGACCAAGTTGGTGACTTCTATTGCATTTGATCCAGAACCTCCATGTCCTTCCTATCCTGGGGACCGCAGCACTGAAGAGAGCACTCTGGAGACAGCACACACTTCCACCAGTGCTGAAGAGAGGGGAAGAAACACTTTGCTGGACCTGCTGGCTACATGCTTGCTAATGTAGCCCAGGACATGGTTGTCCTTCTTTGTCACAGGACATCATTCTGGCCTGCTGTCTACCAGGCCAGGTCCTTTTCTGCAGAGTTGCTTACTAGACTTCAAGCCTATAACGGTATATGGAGTTATTCCAACCCACATGGAAGTCCTTGTATGTGCTTTTCTTGAACGTCATGAGCTTTATGTCAGACATTTCGCCAGCCTGTCCAGGTCCCTTTGAATGGAAGCTGTCCAGAATATTGACTGCTCCCTGCAGTTTGGTGTCAGCCACAAACTTGCTCAGCGTACCCTCCACTCCATCCTCCAGGTCATTAATAAAGACATTAAAACAATATTGGTCCCTGTACTGAGCACTGAGGGATGCCATTAGCCACCAGCTAGACCAATATTTTGTGCCCAGCAGTCCAGCGAATTCCCTTCCCACATTATCAACACACTTCAACTGGCTTTGAAGTCTAGGGCTGTAATTCTGCTGTTTGTTGGCCTGCTCACTCCTCTCGGGATCTTAGCGTCCACAGTCCCATGGTCACTGCAGTTGAGGCTGCCCTCAGTCTTCATATCTTCAGTCATTTCTTCAACTCTCATTTGCCTTTTCCTCTCCACCGCTTTTTGCCTCCTCCTTCAGGGCACAGCTGGCCCTGATGAATTACCTGACAGGTCTTGGTCCTCCTCTATGCCACAGCAGATGATGCAGGACCAATGCCCAGAGCTCAAGCCTGGGCTCTGTCTGTAAAAGGAATACAGACAAGGGCAGAAGGCTGGAGGAAGTGGTGGAAGGTGCCCAATGTAGATTTCTACTGAATAGGATGCTCCAGAGGGGCTTCCTTTGATTATAAATGAAGCACGGGGGAACTAACCTATTAACTTAGTTAGCCAAGGTAGGTGCCTAAATTTCAGTGCTCAGAATATGTCCTCCAAGGCCACCTGATGGAATATTTCAATTTTTCATTTTCTTTAAAAAAAATAATTACTCGGAAAAATCCTACTGAATTTTTTTTTTTAAAAGTTATTAAGATGGCAAATGCAGTCACTGAGAAGTTAAAAAATGTCAGAAATAAGGTTGCCTGCACAATTGTATTTTTGGCCCTCTCATTTATACTACTTACAAAACGTCTTTCATTACAAAAGCATTGTTCACTCATATTTGTAACTAAATTTAAGTGACAAATAACAGTGGCTGAGTAGGGAGTGTTACATAAGACGACCTTTGCAGGACTAGGGAGATGCCGTGCGTAGAAAGGGAGTAATTTTAAACAGGCACTCTTTTCTAGCAGTTTAAAACTTCCTCGCTGACTTGTGAGGAGCGGTGTCATAGTGTCGTTGGAGTAGATGTGGTATAAGGAAGGAAAGAGAGTCCCTGTTCAGTTGTCTACCAGTGCTAATTTTTACCTTGCCTCTTTCTTAATGCCTCCAGCACTCTTGGCCCAGGACCTGTTGTGTTATAGCACCAGAAGTGCTATATCATTATATATACACATTATCTAATTAGTAAGTTAATTACAGTGTGTGATGAAACCATTTTAAAACCCATTTACCCAAGGACATTTCATTAACTAAGATATAAGCATCTATATAGGCATATTCATGTTAATATTTTAATTTTGCTTAAAATAGTCCATTCTCCCCTAATTATAAAAGCTGTGCTTGGAGACTGGCATTCAGATTTGTTTGGGGCTTTTTTCCCCCTTTTGGTCCATGTGTAGATTTGTGAAATTAACATGTCAGTAACATAAGCCTAGTAAATTCGTTATTGAACTGGTTATGCCAGTCTGCACAAAATTTTCTAACACACCCTTGCAGCAAAAGGGTTTCTCTCAGAGGTACAGAGAAGGTTGCCTGCAAAAGCTGACTTACTCAGTGTCCGCCAAATGAGGCAGAAGAGCAGAGTGAAGGAAATGAAAGCCCAGTTCCACTCGTGGTTTTTCCCCACTGTAGACACTCCCATGAACATGAAAATCATGGTCTCGCTGACGCTGCTCAGCATCTTCATGAAATATTTTATTGTGGTGTAGGAATTCTGGGAAACATTCTCTTCCACGTATTTTTTCATTGTCACTGCACATGCTGTCATCCTGTACCAGGCAAAATGTCAGATATCAGCCACAACCTGTTTTTCTTTTCATTTAAGAACAGCCTCAGCCTTCATTACCTGCACTCTCCATTCTCCATCACCAGCCTCTGACCTTCCTAATACCAAAAAGCATTTTATTTCTTCAGTAACGTTACGTGTTTCATTAGATAGAAGACGATCTTCATTCAGCTTTACAAAGACATTTTGCATACAGGAAAAAGGAAGCAAACCAGTCAGCCTTCCTGACGAGGAAGTGAGGGTATCACGTTCCAGTTCAAAGTCTGTTTTATCCTGAATGCCTAACACACAGCCACCAAGCACCAAATATTTGAGTCTCAAACAAAGGGCAAGTCAGTTTTGTACCAGTCTATGGACGGATCGGTTAGAGGGACATAACCTGCCTCTTAGTGACCTTCTCCTTTGAGGTCGTGGTGGTAGAACATGTTGGTAGTCTTAAGCTGGGGCCAAAGCCCCTGGCGGCTCCCTGCCAGCTGGCTGGAAGATCAGCAGGTAAGATTCAGCAACTCTCCACCCACAGCAGCCCACTGCAGCACAGCAGGGGGAAATTCAGCTATCCTATATGTATGTCCTTCCACCCCACCTTTTAGTTACCCAGGGTGTGGGGAATGTGCCTAAGGAACCAAAGGGATGTTTTCTACCTCTTTGTTGTTAATGAAGACCTAGTGCTTCAGAGGCATCCACAGCCACCCAGCACAGAGGCTGGTAGCAATTGCAGCAGTAATCTTTGAGCAGTCCTACTGAAGGGGCTTTCCTATTCCTCCCTTCATTTTCCATAGTCATAGGTAATAGATAGACTGAGTGCTATGCTAGTAACATATTCCACCATCTATCTAGTTTCTGCTGGTATTATTTTAGTCTCTGGGGGCTTCTTTTGATGATGCTTTTCCAAACTTGTGAATTCAGAGAATGCTGACTGTTCATTAAATAACCCTTCATATAGTTTCTGCTCATTTAATTTCCACTGAAGAAATCTCAAGGGTATTCTGGTGGAGCTGAGACATTTAGCAGGTCCAAGGACACTCTTAAGACAAGGCCATTAGGCATTAATGTTTAATACTGTTGACTTTCATAGACAAATGCATAATAGACTTTCATGATCCAAGTGAAAAATGAATGAATTCCTCAATAATTCAGAAGGGTGACAAAAAGTTCCCATCCCTAAAACAAGCAATAATTTCCTTAATGAAGCAGTAAGAATAATAAATCCCAATTATATTAACATTCTTTTATTGCTAATAATTTCACCACTCTAATGAAAATAAGGGGCAAAAGAAATAGAGCTATGTAGTCTAATGTAATGAAT
Source organism: Rynchops niger (assembly GCA_013400035.1). Taxonomy (NCBI): domain Eukaryota; kingdom Metazoa; phylum Chordata; class Aves; order Charadriiformes; family Laridae; genus Rynchops; species Rynchops niger. The sequence continues at coordinate 613,911 of VXBH01009932.1, forward strand.
AGGCAGGGAAGCAGTATTTTGGGCAGTGCAGGTAGGAAAGGGTCCATATGGTATTAATGCTCATTACATAGTAGGTCTAAACCTGCCCAACTAAAGTTGCCAGTCACATCAATCAGACCAAATCTGTTGGATATGCAAAACATAGTAGAAGACTCGCCTGCTTTGTCTAATTGCTCAGAAAAACATATCTCCTGTCTAACCACTTATTTAATATGGTTAAATATTCAAGTATTGCTTCCTGCCGTCCTGCAAAGATTGTTTTTACAAAGCCAATTCTGCTCTGAAGTTGAACAAATTGGAGTTGTTCAGCCTGGAGAAGAGAAGGCTCCGGGGAGACCTTATTGTGGCCTTTCAGTACTTAAAGGGGGCTGATAAGAAAGATGGGGACAGACTTTTTAGTAGGCCCTGAAGTGATAGAACAAGGGGCTTTTAACTAAAGGGGGCCAGATTTAGATAAGGAAAAAGTTTTTTTACAATAGGTGTGGTGAGACACTGGCACATCTTGCACAGAGAGGTCGTAGATGCCCCGACCCTGGAAATATTCCAGGTCAGGCTGGATGGGGCTCTGAGCAACCTGATCTGGTGGAATGTGTCCCTGCTCATTGCAGGGGGGTTGGACTAGATGACTGTTGAATGTCCCTTCCAATGCAAATTATTCTATGATTCTATGAAATCAGGGTTTGACAAGTGGAGGTGAGTAAATACATTCTCTCACTTTCACCCCTGATCCTTCCTTTCTCTTCTGACTCCTTTCCTGTTGCCTTCATCTTTCCACAATACTCGCCCTCTCTGCACTTACTGTAGTCAATAGACCTGCCAGCTTTTTCTCTGCAGTGAGCACACCTTCCACCACAGCACTTTAAGAAGCAGTCCCCAGCATTACAGCAGTATCAAGCTATCCTGCTCACATCCAAATATGATCATCAATACCCATAGACACGAGTATATGTATGCATATGTGCTTGATGTTCTTGGTTGTCTGGTTTTGCCTGGTTTCAGTTCCAGTGATGCCATACAAATGTAATGTAATCCCAGTAAATTGTATTAGAGATGATGTTCACAGGACGTTCTTTATTATGTTTTCTGTACTCATTACTTTTCATCTCTCTTGTAATCTGATGGTGATACTGCTTAGAAATAAATACAGATACGCTATTATCAAATCATTCTCTTATTCTGCTGATCTTAGCAGAGGTAGCAGCCAGGTGGCAGCACTAGTCATTTTACCCACAGCATGCAGTATTTTTTCCAACGGGCAAAAATCTCAAAAAAATTCAGGGCACATATGCTCTCCTCTGTAGTATATCTATGCTGATGCTGGCTGTGGGTTGGCTTTTCCTAGTTACCACTGCATTTTTCAGATCCCTTAGAAGCCATCCACTGCAGCCATCCACTATAGGCCAGAGACTGAAAATGACTGAAAATGTCTGTATTGCACCGAGTTCGAGCAAACCACCTCCTCAAAACAATGCCAATTCCCTCGAGAGGGCATCCAAAAAGCTGTAAGGGATACTCACGCCAAAATGCCCGAGATGTAAAGGGTTTCAGCGGACAAGTATGACAAGTAGCTGAACATGAAGACCAACAGGGGTTCGATAGCGGAAACGTTGTGGGTGAATCGAGTCATCAGCGCCGAAACAAATCCAAAGACGATGCCAAACAACACACCACCCAGCCCCACCACGAAGAAGCGAGCGAAGCCAGCAAAGACGTCAATGGATTCAATCTCTTCATACCTGTGCATCTGGGTGAAGGCGATGAAGATGTTATATAAAACCTACGAGTGAAAATAAGGAGAAGACAGTCAGGCATCTTTCTGAACCTGGAAGGCTTACGCAGTTCATTGTGTGTGTGTATGTGAATATATATGCCTAAAATTTCTTTAGACAGCTCAGCAAAGTAACAGTTGAAATCTCAGCTGATTCTTAATAAGTCCCAGAATTAAGGGTCTGTTAAGTGTCCTGAAAAACAGAAAAAAAAAAAAAAGAAAAAGAAAAAAAGGTAGATGGTTATGTAATAAGAGTAAAACTCTGGGGGATCAAATGCAATTGGAGTAACCAAAAAATACTCAAGCTTTTTGTTTTCCTAAGGTAAACTTCATTATTGGTCTTTGTGGCAGATGTTGAAAGCCCAGACAGGTACCTCACCAACCCCAGGCTCTCCCTTCCACGTTCTCTTTCTGACTCAGGATGGGGCAGGGCAGACACTAAGAATCACTCTTTTTTGTTTAAATCCCATTTAGGTTGTCTGTAAGATCAGTTGATTGAACACACTTCATTACGTGGACTCTGGAATGTTAAATGTTTTTCAGTAGCACTTGACACATAAAAATGATTAAACATCACTGGTAATGGGAAAGGAAACAGGAGAGTGATGGGAAGACAACAATATGAGATTAGAAGAAAGATGGAATTTTCTAGATTATATAATTTGATCTATAAAGGTAATTTCATTTAGTTTAGAATGGATAAGTTTACCATACTTCTATTATCAATGATTTCTTTTCTGCAGAAATTTGTGATGAAAAGTCTTTAATATATTTTACTTTCATCAGTTTCTACAGTAATGAGTGGTGTAGTAATAAAAAGGTCTTAGGGATTGCTGACAGTTGGTTACCATTAAGTCCTGTCAGATCTGTTTACAGGGATTGTGTAACACATGAAAGTCGCTCCTCAGTTTTCAAGAGAATTTGGGGACACCTAAAGACACCAGCTCTCCACAGCTGTTGTACCAAAGCATTAGTTAAAAAAATGCAAAGTAGACCAAAATCATTTGCCTTATCTGTTTTTCTTTGGTCTTTCTGTCTTCATATAGTTAATTCCAGAAGGCTAGTAAGAAGATTAAAGCAGATATTTGCAGGTAGAAGAGTCAAGCTTATTAGGATAATAATTATTCCCCAGCTATTATCTAATCTTAAATTGCTGCTGGGAACATATGACCTTGAGCTGTCATGTAGCCTGTTCTCCAGGAGGCTCACTGCTAATATTTCTGGGGGACAGACAAAGCACAACAAAATGTTTCATCTGAGAAAATACCCTGAGCTGCTTTTTCCTGATGACTGTATGAAATTAAGCTCTTCAGTGGCAGATAAGTGAAAGACGGTTCATGTCTCCGCTATAAGTAAACCTGACTGTACTTACCATATAGCTTCTAAGTACAAAGCCTGTTTTCTCTCTGTTCCCCATTTCTTGCAGACTTCAACCTCTTCCTGAGACTTGTGATTCTTTATGAATGATACCAAGGCATGAATCTATGCTGACATACGAATAAAGCAAATCATCCTCAGCAAATGACTTCGTAAGGTTTTTTTCTTTTTTTTCTAGTTCCTAAAGTGTCTATACGATATAACTGAATTGTCATTACAATTGAAATTATGGAAATATGACATAGTTTCCATTTTTTGTAAAATGCTTTGTGGGAATAAACTGTTCCTTAAAACATCGTGAAGTGCATCATACAAGTAAGGCTCCATGTGATGCTGCTTGGCTAAGATATGTTGCAGTGCTTATGCCAGTAAATGGAGTACCATGATTCTTTGTATGGTAGGAAAGCCTTAATCGGTTTAGGATGCCTTTGTGCACTCAAAAAAGAAGGGATGGACTGATAGTTGACCTCATTTAACAACTCTGAGAATGTCATGCTTTGGGTTTTTTGGAGGGGACATTACCATGTAGTGGTGTATCACTGGGTGGCTGTTAGAGCTATGGAAAGGAAGAGAGAGTGTGATGCTGTTGCCCACAGGGGACCTCCCCAGGGACTGGTCCCTGCTCTAGATACACACATTGCATGTACCATCCACATCAGAAGTATTGGAAGAAAGATTTTCAAGTGACTGCCTTAGCCACCAACACCTGATAGATCTTTCTGACCACTTGCATTTAATTTTACTCTAAACACAGTGGATCAGCTTCAACAGCAGAAGCAGCAAATATCTCCACCCTCCTTCCGAGCAGCCATACATCCCAGTGGTCAAAGCCTTGCCCAGCGACATCAAAGAGGTAAATTCAAATCTCTTCAAATAAAGAAATTAATTTTACTTGGGTCTCCATCATGCAGAAGTTTTCTGTAACTGCTCTGCTACTGCTTACAAAGAAGAGAAGGCACCATTAGAGAAAACAGTCACTGCCACTTTGAGTACAGCATGATGTGCAGGTGTTCTCAGTCTTTCTAAAATCAAACCTCAGAGATGAAGTAGCCAGGGGAAATATTCCATTTCCTGATGCACACAGGCACTCAGTTCCCGTTGAGATAGAAATGGTCTGTGTACATGCAGGAGAAGAGCTTCCGATTCCTGAAATACTTCGCAGCAAAATCAGGGTCCTCCACCTGTGTTCAGGTTTGAATGAAATCTGCACTGGATTTATCAACATCACTGTTTTTGACAGGGCTTTGAAACTCCACTAATGTATGATACATGCTATGACCAGTCCTGTTGCTGTCTGCGCTCTTCTGATGCTAACAGTCCGCTCAGAAGCAACTGGAAAAAGAAGCAATTAACAGGACCCGAAGCCTTCTTGTTCCATCTGTAGACATGGTCCTACTGAGGAGAATGGAAAAAGGTACCAATGGGTGAAAAGGGTAAATTACCCACTTTTGTGCCAGTCAAAGGCATAACTCCTAAATCATCATTCTAATTCCACAGTCTGTTATTTTGCAAATTTTTAATATCAGGATATTGATTTAAATAGAGGAGAGGGAGCTATCGTTGCCTCATAATGTAATACACAAGTTCAGCAAAATTCATACCAGTTTGTCCTGCTGGGGAAAAAATGTTTAAGCTGATAAGCAGACTGGAGAGAACCAGGGAATATTTGTATTAAAACAATAGAAAAATATGTATGCTTAATATATCTTGGCGATATTATCTTTTTAAACGCATAGAGTTAACTCAAATGAAACTGTTAAGAGAGAAACAGGGAGGAAATGGTAAGATAAGACACTTGAGATAAACGGTTTTAAAGCCTTTAAAAAAACAAGTGGTGTATCAGAAAGGAGAAAGCCACCCATTGGCCTCCATCCAGGTCACAAATACTTCAGCCTTCTCAAACATGAAGCCAGGTAGAGATTTGGAAAACTTGAATGCTCACAAAATGGATGAGAGGTGGGTGATGCAGAGATGCATCTGCAGGAGCTGACAAGCTGATTGCAACATAGCTGCTGTGAGAAGAGCCCCAAAGATGAGGGCGCGTGGCGCAAAGGGAACTCACAGTGGTATAGCCAACACTCCCCATGTACAGCCCTTTCATCTGTTTTGCTAACACACCTAGTCCTGCTGAGGAATGCCTAAATACCCCTGTTTTTAAAGGCTTTCTGTCCCTACACATTTATGTTGTAACACGATCCTGACTGAAAGCTCATATAAATACCATCATGAGTTGGACCCACTTCATAAGTAACAGCTGGGAACAAAGGGAAGGCAAGGCAGAGAGCCAGTCAAAAAAAAAAAAAA
>VXBH01009932.1:619373-674415 GCA_013400035.1 Rynchops niger
AAAAAAGGACCAAACAAACTCTTCCACAGTGAGGAACAGGTATTACTTTTTGAGGTCTGCACTTGAAGGAACCAAAAAGACAAGGGGAAGTGATAGATGCATTGGGGATTTTTTTTTTTTTAACAACTATAACATATTAGCAGTTTGCATGTAAAGTGAAGTAACATTTGTCCCCTAGTTCTACGTCAGCCCTACATCTCTGATTCACCAAGAGGAAGGATTGATGATCAATAGGCTGCGGCTGCAAGAAATTACTTCATTCCTTTGTGTCCTTTTTGTGTTACTCGGAAACTGCCCTTCTCCCACGAAGCCTTTCAGCAATGAACTCTGTACAGACTTTACAAGTCCAAGTTGTGCTGTACCTCGCATACAACAGTATCTGCATAGTTTTTATGTGTTTTAGATTCCTGTGATTTAAATTATGTGAAGATCTTATCTAGCGAAACTCCTTAACTTGCAGTTAACTTGCAGCACATGAGCAGTCCTGTTGGTTTCTGAGCAATGAATTTCCTGCTTGAAATTTCTTCCTTGAAAAACATGCGTGTTTTAAGTGGTTTTGGCAATTGTGGTTTACAGCTAGGATTTCAGGTTGCACCAAGTTTTAGTAGAACTAATGAGAAAGGGGGGAAAGAATTAGCAAAGAAGCTCTGTAAAAACACTCTTTTCCTATTAAAAACAGAAGAAAAAACAAAACAAAACCAAAAACCCACAACAACAAACAAACACAAAAACCAACAAACAAAATCTCTCTTATTCCAGAAGCATTGTTTCTGGACACTTGAGATAAGACAACTACAAAAGGTGAATATTTGTCAGGTGTCAATTTTTTTACAGATAGAAACAGAGTTATGCCAAGTTAGTAGTAGCTTTTGGAATTGCTGTCTAAGGTCTCTGGGGAACTTCCTAGAAGGGGCTGGAGGAAGGAATGCGGCCTCCAGAGGTTGTCCACATCTGTTTTTTTTTTTTGCAGAGGTCTCTCTAAGGCATGTGACAAGGCAGAGTCTCCTGTATTGCTACCCCTGCTGCCTCCAGTCTTTAAGCAGTACAATTTTCTATTTATTCGCTTGCACAACGTCAAGAACGTTACTACAAACAAAATCATCTGTAGCTTCTGTTTCACTTCAGTGAATGCAAGAGCAAGGTGTGATATCTAATGTGCTTCCCTCTTCCAGCAGCTCTAAACCAATTTGGTTTTAAAAGAGTTAATATATGATGAAATCTTTCCGTAATTAAAATTATTTGTGCGTAACGAGTGGAGTATCCATAAAATAAATAATGTATCCAGGATGTCCTTAAAGGTGCTCTTGTTCTGTGCCCAGTAACCCTACAAGCCACAAGACCCCAAAGAGGGGAAAACAAGGAGTGGAAAGAAACTCACCACAGTTATGCCGTCATTTAGCAATGACTCGCCAAAGATCATCATGTAAAGCTGCTCATTAACGGAGGCTTCTTCAAAAACTACCAGAGCTGCCACAGGATCCACAGCTGAAATCATGCTGCCAAAGAGCAGGTTCTGCAGCAGGTTCAGGTCAGTCAGGCCAAAGGCTTCAATCTGGCAGACTCCGTAGAGGGAGAGGCCAATCCCAAATGAGTTCATCAGAGATCCCAGCACAGACCACCACAGGATGGACCCAAAGTTTTCAAAAAATGGGCGAGTTGGCATGAAATAACCCTCCTCCAGGACAATGGGCGGAAGGAGATACAAGAAGTAAATACTTGTGTTCATCACTGGTGGAGATTTGTGATCAGAAGCAAAGATGATTGCTCCTACTAGCGCTCCAATGGCAATTAGGATGCAGCTTTCGGGCATGAGTCTTGGTAATCGGTGATAGAGATGGAAACCTTGAATAAAACATTAGGGTATTATTCAAGTTTAGGTTAACCTGATGTCAGACAGATGTTTTACCTGCCCTTGAATACTTTGTCTTCACACAGACAGGTTTTGCTCTTAGGATTATGAATATAAAAACAGGCAGTACTGTTCCTTTCAAAATGAAACATTCCCAGACTTGTGTCACTAAAGCAAGGGGAGAGTTTAGCCATGGATCTCTTCTTTTTCCGCCCCCTCAGCTCTCTATTTCTGAGCAAGTGTCCTGAGTCTAAGCTCCACTTCTCATAATACAGAAACCTTTTTGAAAAGATTCCTTACAATTTGAAAAGAAAATATTCTTCAAGAATCCTTGCTGCCCAACCACTACTGCCAGACCTCTGAGGCACAGTATTTTCCCTCCGCCTCAAAGAGAGCCCTATCCCTGGCTGCAGGTTTGAAGGCAGCTTCCCCCCAGTGCTGAGGAGGGTCCTTTGGCTGCAGAGCTCCCGCTGTATTTGGGCCAACCAGGAACCTGGAGAAGCCCAAGGGAGCAGGGAGCAGCTCAAACGCTGTGGTCTCCTCAGCTCCCTCCACTTCCAGCACTCCCCTGAAGCATTGCATGGACTCCAGGTGATCCACAGATAGAGAGAGGGAATACTCATGAACAAGAAAATATCCAAAGCAGCAGCAATCAAGCCACAGTAACATAAGCCTTTATACAAGCTGATTAAACTTACTTTTCTGGGAAAACTGCTACCAAAAGGTAGCAACATTTTGTAATGAACCTTACGAGTTAGTTCACTGAAACAAAACCAGTGATTTCAGTAAAGCTGAAGGACCTACCAGCAGCCATCAAATATCAGAGAAAATAATGCATCCTAAGGGATTTTTTTTTCCTCTCTAGAATAAAGGCTGAGTCTACACTAGCAAATTAAGCAAGCCAAAGACTTTTCCAAGCAGAAAGGTTTGACTTGCACCCATAGAGCCCAATTCTCTTCCCTAGCTCAGCAAGAAGTGGTCACATCCAAACTGCCTGTGGGAACAGATCACGGCCCATATCTGCGCAGACACTGCCTGGAAGAAGGCTTGTCGATGTGGGCTAGAGCTGAGAAGGAGCACACCAACACTGATGCAGTATGAACAGTCACACACAGCTTCCTGGCAGGGTGCTTGTTAGTTTACAAGTATAGATGTAGCCAAGCTGTTTTACAGAGAAAGGGCTACGCTTACCATATAAATGTTGTGGGTGTGAATCTCCTCCTGCCCGCCTTCATGTACTGCCACTGCAACCATGTTCATATAATTCGTCTCATTTGACATGAATACCGATACCATTACTAAGATAATGTCTAGCAATGGCTCATCCTATCGCTATACCAGGAACTGCGTAATCATATCACAAATGAGAGGTGCTTCTACTAGAAATGTAAGGAATTTTTCAGAATTTACAAGAATGAGAGTGAGGCAGACTAAGAAACCTAAAAATCCAGTGGCTGTGTCTCAATGCCTGAAGGTAGATGAACCTTCATCCTGTAACTCTAGAAGCTAATGACATGGCTGCATTTCTGTGACCCTCAAATTATCAACGGTCAAAAGTAAAGGGAAAGAAAAATATTTTTAGAATCATACAGTCACAGAATCACAGAATGGTTTGGGTTGGAAGGGACCATAACAACAGTCTCGTTCCAACACCCCTGCCATGGGCAGGGACACCTCCCACTAGACCAGGCTGCTCAAATCCCATCCAACCTGGCCTTGAACACTTCCAGGGATGGGGCATCCACAACTTCCCTGGGCAACCTGTGCCAGTGCCTCACCACCCTCACAGTAAAGAATTCTTTCCTAATATCTAATCTAAATCTACCTTCCTTCAGTTTGAAACTGTTACCCCTCATCCTATTGCTCCATTCCCTCATAAAGAGTCCTTCCCCGTCTTTTCTGCAGGCCCCCTTTAGGTACTGGCAGGCTGCTATAAGGTCCCCCCAGAGTCTTCTCTTCTCCAGGCTGAACAACTCTAACTCTCTCAGTCTGCCTTCATAGGAAAAATTCAATAAAATTTTTATGAAATTTTAAATAATTGAGGAGGTATAATAATTTAAATAATTGAGGACACTATTTGTTTTTGTCAAAATATGTTAAGATCATCACTCCGTCTGATTTTTTAATTAAAAAAATAATGTTCAAGTCTTCTGTCAGTTTTACAGAATAAGGGGATTGCTTTGCCTTTCAATATCTCAGAAATGCTTCCCATCCTGAATTCTTGGAATACAGAAAGAAGATAATACCTGAATAAAACACTAAAAATTCATAACAGTTTGAAAATCTTCCCTGGGTAACTAGATTATTCAGACTAACTCTTTCTTCCAAGTAGATTTGAAGTCAGCAGCTCCACACTTTTCATCAATGGGCACAAGCTGGAACACAGGAAGTTCCATCTCAACGTGAGGAGGAACTTCTTTATTTTGAGGGTGACAGAGCACTGGCACAGGCTGCCCAGAGAGGTGGTGGAGTCTCTGTCAGTGGAGACATTCAAAACCTGCCTGGACACATTCCTGTGCAACCTGCTGTAGGTGACCCTGCTCTGGCAGGGGGGTTGGACTAGATGATCTCCAGAGGTCCCTGCCAACCCCTGCCATTCTGTGATTCTGTGAGCAGAAATAATATTATTTCAAAACTCCCAGCTAAGGAACAGGTCTGCCTGAGAAGCATCACACAGTTCTTATATAAGAATATAAAAAGATACTTTATAGTATCCTTTTCTTGCTCAAAACAAGAATATTGAATAGATGTGCCGTATGACAACTCCTGTGCTTTTATGGATGATGAATAAAGGAACTGATCAATACGCACACTGCTAACTCATTCTGCTGATGCCATAACAACAAATTTGATTTGTGAAAATTTTTATTCTTATTCTAGCAGTGAAGACATTTGTTTGTAGAAACTGTATTGAGATCATCATCTATTATGAAACTGGCAAATCATGGTCAGTGGTAACATTTTTGTCAATTGTGTGACTATGACATGCAAAATGTTTATCTTCAGGCCACCACCAGAAAATCATCAGTCCCACCTACCAACCTGTTCTATAGTAATGTTGGAAAATCCCATGTAAAGGTCAAAAGGACTGGGGGAATCACATGTGTGCAGCTCTTCATGTTGTTATCACCTTCTTCATTTATTTGATATTGCTGCATTAATTCTGAATGGTCAAAATAATTTGAGCCCACCCTCCAGGTGTTTAAAAAAAGGTTTTTAAAAAAAGGGTAGATGGGGTACTTAGGGACATGGTTTAGAAGTGGCTTTTGTCAGGGTAGGTTAATGGTTGGACTTGATGATCTTAAAGGTCCCTTCCAGCCTCAGCAATTCTATGATTCTGTGCAAATGTGTAGGATACATGGTGAGCCATCTTTGCTATGTTAATTGCAGTCCCTGCTTTTCCCGATTGAGTCATCTTTCTTCATTCAAAAACCTCCATGGAGTTCTAATAGAAGGTAGATGTGTTGGTATGTATTCAAAAGGCACTTATGCTGCATCCCTGATGACCTATACCCTCTTAGACTCTCAGTCCCTCTCCTCTGGTATTACTTTCTGATCAACTTTAAAGAGCAAGCACAGAAAACAAAGACTCATAGGGAAATGTTTCCTATTATTTGCACAACAGAAGAATTCTTCCCGCTTTTCTTCCCCAAATTCAATATACTTGAATTCTCAGTCTGGTGTTCCTGATTTCTACAGCTGTGGTAGGCTGCAAATTCTGTTATCTTCTGATATTTAAAGACTAGAAAAAGGGATGGACAGCACTGTGTAGGGGAGCTCCATTGCTACTCACTAGCATAGACAACTCCAGAGGCATGAGGGTTAGAGGTCATACATTTACTTAAGTAAGCTGGAAGCATTCAGAGTTGGAGTTTTGTCATTGTCATGGTAATGAACACACCTGCTCTTTTGAGGTGTACAGAAGCTGTAAAAACAACCCCAGCTACAGAAGTGCATGGAAGATATTTGGTTACATGGTACATTTTTAACTTCTTGCAGAGGCAGGAGGACCCAAGATACCATTTTCTACTTACCTATTTTTGCAAGAGAGGCAAGGAGGATCCAGAGAGTAACTTCATAGGGAATTTGCACATAGTCATAGTCCACTGTGAAAACAGGTAGCCTCGTATCTTGTGAAGAGCCAACGCTATCCCCGTGATCAAGTTCATTGTGAGGCAAGAAATTCTTGCTCAGGTTGGGCTCATCCACGTCAGCAGCAGCAGAACAGGACACCAGACTCGACAGCAACAGCAACCAGTTCAAAAGCTTTGCATGTGCAAGTGCAGCAGAGCCCATGTCTGGGGCTGTGACTATTTTGTTACAGATATAGCGCATAGCGGGTGCATGAAGGTATGCAACACTCACTCTTGTTAATTTGCGCTGTTCATAGCCACGGCTGCTTCTTCCTCAGGGCTGCTTCATTTGCCTATTAGAGGTCATTTTAAAAGCCCTGATGGTCCTGTCCCGTTCCTTGTGTTACAGACAGACCTGAGTTTCTATGAAGATACCGGTTCTGCAGGTTCCTCCGACCCAGATAAACCTTGGCCACAGCATCATCCTGTTAAGGAATAAAAGCTTTTTCCAGCTACGTTTAACCAGCCACTCTGATTTTTTTCCACTGTCAAAAAAAAAAAAAAAAAAAAAAAGATGCAATGCACTGCATTCAGACAGCAAGTGCAGCACGGGTAAATAGCATCAGGTGGGAGAGATGGTGGTACCCTGGGCAGGCAGGAGAGCCTGCTCCATACCTTCCTCTGCTGTCCTCATTCCCTGTCTGCCTCCCCAGAGCAACTGGCACCTCAGGTACCGCACTTGGCACTGCTCACTGGTCCTGTCTTACCTGGTAGCAAAACTACTTGGTGTGTAAACAAACGGACTCTGCAGGGCTTACGGTAAGGACATCTGGTGGAGGACCACGCAAATTACGTTCTCGTTTAGAAATGTACGTAACAGCACATTATAACAATAGAAAGAGGAAGGTCTGAGTCACATCACATGCCTAAAACTGGATCGTGAGTTGTCTTGTATTTGATATTTGCTTTACTCATGCCAGCAAGGCATTTACAGAACAACCACATTATCCTCCTCCAACACGACATTCACCCTTATGGAATATTTTCTTAAAAGGTCAGTCTCTCCACAAAAACTACCATGTTTAGTGTTAGGATAACAAAGCGTGCAAATACAGGAGCGTTGATTAGAAGCTGCTAAAGCCTGTATTACATACACCAGAAGTGACTAAATTTAGTTTGCTGGCAAATTATTCAAATTACCCACTGATTTGGTTGTGTTGGAAAACAGTGCAGACTAGTGAGAACAGAGATGTACCCAAAACAACTAGTGTTGAGGACCCTACATCCACCGTGCCTGTGTTTAGGAGGGGATCCCTTCAGGCTAACTGGTCCCACAGACTGAATGTCCTTTCATGGGTGGAGAAAATCTTCCACTTGACGTTCTGTGGAAAGGGATCCAGTATGTGCACCTGTGATGCTCTGTAGTGCAAAGCAAAAGGCAACAAGTGGTGACAACTGGGAAATTTTCTTCAAAAGCTTATCATGATCTGAACTAAATCCCCAATGCAGGTAGAACTGCAAAATTTTATGTGGTACAGCCAGTGATGCCATTTGATGTTCTGTTTCTACGTGAGGTACTATCTTCTGCTTCTGCCCCACAGCACCATCACCAGTCGTCCCACTGAAGGCTTTGAACCCAATACAAAATTAAGTAGATAAAGCTCAGCCTGCTTGCTAGAGTTGTTCTTTTTCAGTATACTGGTCCTGTTAACAGCAGTATTTCTTGAAGTCCCTTTCCAACAAGGAATCTGGCAGATGAGCTATTCAATTAGCATTATAAAACAAGGATTTGTTAATTTGAAGGCCCAATGAAGTCAACAGAACACCAGACCAGTGGCTCTCCTAGTCAGATTTTCTTAGCACTAACCATTGCATTTCACTTAGCTACAGCCATACACACACAGAGGGTAAGATTTCTTGAGAGTAGGTAATATGAAACCTGGAGAGTTATGAGCCAGAGGACTTCATGGGAAAGACTTCAGAGTCCCTGGAAGTCTACTGGCTGTGACAACCAGGACTTTGACTTACAACTGCAACACACCCAACACGCCCATTACGACTGCAACACACACCAACAGACCCATGGGTGACCAGCACCAGGCAGGATCAGCAACGTACAGATGTGTCCAACTGGTAGGAATGCTTTCTTCCATTGCAGGAAGGATGGAGGTGCCTGGGATCAGCCCCAACACGGTGCTCCTTCTTTTCCCATGCCCTTCAGCACACCCTGTTGTAGCAGTCTCCCATGGTACTTCCTTGGTGCTCCCACAGGAGGAGGTAACTAGTTTAAAGAGTTTGGATTTGTCCCACTGAACTGCACAGGAAAATTAAACTGCAAGCTCCCTCTGGAGTTCCCTTTTTTAATCTTTTTCTAGAAAACAAATATAAAAATATTCCAGAGAAATACAGTGCAAAGAACAAAACATTCACAAGTGTGCCTCAACATCACAGGAAAATAATATAATAAATATAATAAAAATAATAATAAAATAATAATTTATGAAAGACAGCTCACATTTACAGTTGTGGGCAGTGGCACTTAGTTTTACCGTGGGGCTGCAGCACCGCCACACTGCGTTCCTTCTCACTGTTTTGGAGTAAGCAACTGATGACTGCAGTGACAATCTACAGTGGGCAGCCAACGTAGAAAAGGTCTTTTACAACCACATCACCATTCCTGAGCCTGCTGTCACCCCTCTGTGAAATTTCTGCTATCGATATACCAGGCTTAATAACCTTTGGAAAAAGCCCTTGAGGCTGCAATTTCCCAACATCTTAGTAGTTTTCACTGGCATGTAATAATGCATATATTTCCAGAACTTCTTGTTTGGAGCAGCAGAAATAGAAGACTTCCAGGTAATGACTGGTAAAATCCGAAGAGCTTTCTTCACTACTGGAGGCAAAGTCTCTGGCTCTTGGAAAGCCTGGAACTTTATTAATACCAGCTTTATCTTTTTGTCTTCCAATGCACAGTTCACCGCTGCCTGCAGTTCAAAGATGCTTTGTCCGCTGACGTAGGCTGGGCTCAAAATAATTATTACTCGTCTGCTTTGTTTAATAGCTGTGACAACTTCATCTGTGTAAACTGGAGAAGAAAAGGTGATAGTTATGGCAGTCTATAATGAACTTTTTATCTTATCAGTTCCTTTATCAACAGCTAAACCCCAGAAACGAGGAAAAGAAAAAATAGGGATACTGAGCAACCACATAACCCCTAGAAATGTGTTTGCTAATCAGAGGGTACTGCAGCCATTCTTACGTAGCCTGGAGAACACCACTTTCTGTTCAGGAGGTGGAGAACACAGCTGAGACCTCAACACACTTTATTGCTATTCAAACAGAGTCCCAAGTGACACTTGTCTTTGTCCCGGGGACAGGTACTGAGGGCTTTCTAATTACTGCAGGTAGCACTGACTAAAGTTGCTCAGAAAGTAACTACTGAAACATTTGGGGTCTTCTTTTCAGGGAATGGAGTCTGCTTGAAAAGAAATTCTTGGACAAGAAGCTTTTTCTCAGCCTAGTAGCTCCCAGCAACGACACTCAAATGGACGTATGCCTCAGGCGCAGGGGCCAAATATAAAGATCAAAACATGATGAGATTTGAGCAGAAACTCCAGTACCAAAATATAGCATTTACTGATCTGGTGCATATGGCTTTTTGGAAAGTGAAAAACAATTTTGTAAAGAACTGAAGTTTTTCTACCATCCGCAAGAACCTTACCTCCTCCTGGAAGAACATCTCTTTCAAGAATGCATAACTTGTATCCATATTTATTTTCCAGCATATCTGGAAGAAACTCCAGGGCAAATTTTTCCTCACTAACTAAAGTAGAGTCAGTTTCAGAAGAGTCGAGTTTTGCATAGGACACAAACGCATCAAATTCTTTGCCATCTAAAATAAATAAATAAGTAACACTGTATACATTAAAAAGTCTGTGTGAAGCATTCAGGTTCTTTCTTAATTCTCAGTTTACATTATATCTATTAAGTAGGCTCAACACAAACCTAAAATTATCACCTGTTCATGAAGTCCAGCCATCCAGTTACCCAAAGCCAACCCTTACTCCTCACTGTCTCGCAAATATTGTAGACGCACATTATTAAAGCAAATGACGACGCTTCAAATGATGAGTGCAAAGAAATTTAAATGAGGCATTTTTCTGCATTTTCACAAACCTGGTCCAGTTTTCACCAGTGGAAGATCTGGCCCCTTCCAGGCAAAATCCATGTTGTAGGGAGTGACTCCCAATCTTTTCTCTCATTTGCCCAAACACCGATTCCAAAAATACTCATCAATGCACAACCTACTTTGAAAATACAGTGAATTTTAATGGAAAAATGTTCTTAAATATTAGCTGCTTGCAAAGGATGCACTGTTTTCATACACTGTTATGTTTCTAATCAGAGAGACTGATGCAAGCAGCAAAGCCTAAGTCTGATGCAAGTATCAGCTCAGACATCGAGTACTGGTCAGTTCTTGAACTTTGTTTCAGTCTCATTAAAAGAACATGTTTGTGTGGTGCAGATAAAAAAAAAAAAAAAAAAAGAACTTTTCTCAGCTTTGAACCAACCTGGTACCAATGAGATAAATTAGGCCTATACTTAACTACAAGGCAAAAGCAAATCTTATCTATTCACTAAATAAAATTTGGACTACACTTGAAGGGGGAGGAAAGAAAACAAAAAGAATTGCTGGTGAAAGCAAAAGGCACAGTGGACTCAGGCCAGTTCCCTGTATGTAGATGTTTGATGCCATTTAAGGTGTCCTAAGGTTGGGACTGCCAAATTTTGTATGGGAACTACTGGAGACTCAACTCTTTTGGGATGGCAGGATATCCTCAGGCAACCCAAATGACATCAGACACCTATGTTCAATCATCCGAGTTGTATCATACGTCAGTACAGTTAATGGAAACCAGAAAAAAAATCAGCTGTTTAACGCAGGGGCCTGCTGCAGGGTGCTGCTGCAGGGCAAGCTGAGAAGCTCTCAAGATTTCACCATATTGACTCCATCTTCACTGCATGGGAGCTGAGACATCTACGTCCAGCACAGACACCCAAGTAATGGTGTTGAGTATCACCTCGTGCCTCAGTGTTAATCTCTTGATTTCTATCCCTAGGTGTAAGATTAGGACCACAAACCCGAGCTAGAGCCACCAGGTTCCCACAGGATCTAGAAGAGCCCATGTGGATTACAGGGAGCAAAAGAAATACACACAGAAAACTAACGACATACATGAGCTGGGGTTGAACACCAACATTCAGAACCATCACATAGCAGAAAGTATGTAATCAAAACAAAACACAGGTGTGAAGATTAGGTTTGGAGGCCAGGGATGTGATTAGACAACACACATTACACCTCCGCTCCTCCCCTCTCTGCTCCTGGCCACACACTTCCACCACTTCCTTCTAATGGTGCTGAAGCTCTTGTGGTAACAGAGGAAGCTGATGCACTTTGCTAGCTACCCACTGTCTTTTACTGAGTTATTTTTCTGCCAAGTTCAGCCAACTTAGGCCCACAAGAGTGAATCACCACCAGCAAGCATGTAGGACTACTGTGGGCATTGAGGGTGAGGCAGAGGGTCACTAGATTGGTTTAGCTGAACTTCAATTCAGCTACATCCTGAATTGAAGCTCCTTTGAAAACAGTTTTGAAATGACAATAAATTGCACTACAAGCTGGATATTCCTCATTTCACCTACAGAGGTCACTGCAATCTTATTAGACAACAACCATTAATAAATACATCACGATTTCCTTTTATAATATTACTATTACACTAGCAAGTTAGAACTAAGCACCACTAGGATACCTTTTTTCTCCCCCCAGAATCGTACAGAAGGACAATTACAACTTGAGGAACTTGTGGCACAAACACTGCAGATGCCCAAAGGGTAGGAAATGAAGTACCAGAGTTAAGCAAAGTGATTGCATACATGGTCTATAAATGTTAGTACCACAGCTTCTGCACTGTTCCTTTCTCCTTGTGGAGAACGTCAAGATTTTTAAGAGATATATCTGAATTGGCTAAGGAGGAAAACCAAGGGTTAGAGAGGCACGAGAAAAAAGGTGTCCTTAACTGCTGTCTTCAACTACCAAATGAGACAGTACAGAGGTGATGGAGACAGAGTCTTCTTTGAGGCGCACAATAATAGGAGAGGAGGCAACAGACACAAGTTGCACTGCGGGAAATTCTCATGAGATGTTAATGAAAAAGTTTGCACTTTGTTAAAGTTTGATAATGAAAAACTGGAGCACGTTGCCCAGAGAGGCTGTGGATTCTCTATCCACAAGGTCCTGAGCAACCTGGTGCAGGTTGGCTCTGCTTTGAGCAGAGTGTGGGATCAGAGAACTCCCAGGGGTCCATTCCAACCTTGTGGGATTCTGCAATGCTCTGATTCTGTGCAGAATCAGGGGTGGGAAAGAAAAAATAATGAAAAGGAAGAAACAGCAAAATTAAGTCATAACTGATGCTTTGCTGCGCTATGACTGAGCCTTTTCAGACCTCAGGTGACTTGATACGCATCCATATGAAGTGAGAAGGACAAAATCCTGCAGGTAAGAACACATTTTATGGCCAGTCACCTTAGATAGAAGATTATCTGCACAGTTTGTCTGCACACTCTGTGCCCCGATGCTGCAAATGGTGCTGTGTGCGTGTGATACATGAGAGCCAGGGAGTGGGACAGAGGCTGCCACCGTGGAATCCAATGGCATCTTCAATCCACAAACCTTGTCAGGTCTTTCTCTGTCCTACTGACATACGGCATGAGCTCTCAGGGGACTTTCCAGAGGTTCTTAAATCAATTTGTTACCAAATAGAGGGGAAATTTTGAGTGATTTCCCAAATCGCTTTTGGCGGCTGCCTTAGGACTCACAAAAATACTTTCCAAAAGAGCAGTTAATTTTCTCATTGCATATGTATTTATAGATACCTAGATACAGTTATTTCACACTCACGTATAATCTACATACACATGTGCAAACGCAAAAGCAGACTCAGACACCTGTATCTCAAGCTGCATCAAGAATTTTTAGAAAGATTTCTTTAAGCACATACTATCAGATTTCTTTCAACCCATTTAAGAAAATTCTATGTTAAGTTCTTTGAAGTAGGCACTGTCATTTGTGATATGTTTTTACACCGCCTACTATGGTGGAGGCCCGTTTTAGCTGACACGATGGGGCAATGCTACTACAGAGATTTGAAATATCAGAAGCTGAGCACTCTGGTGTAAATGTCAAGGTGGTCAACATATTTTTTAGAAAGGAAATATGAATATTTCCCAAATGTACACTTCTCAGTTGGTGCCCTATATCATCTTATTTCTCTCCTTTGTTTATTCTTCTGAGAAATTATTTGGATTCAAGTGAATCTGGAGCCCTTCACTTAGTTCTGACGGACATTTGATTCTTATCCACAGGTTCTATGGAATACTTTGGGAGAATGACGTTAAAATGTTGGAGATGCTTTATTATTCCCTGCAAAAGGACTGCCAAAATTCAACTTCCTATTCTAATCTTCCATGGGTAAATTAGGGACCTCATAAAAGGCTAGCTGTGACACTTCAATCAGTGTTAGATATTTCCTCCACACTGCCTGGCTTTTTATCCACCTGAATCCACTGAGCACCTTGCTAGCTTTAACAACCTTTGTATTGGCTCAAAGAGAACAGGGTGATTAAGATAATTTAACTAAATGTTTAATTCACACCAGATTAACCCACATGGCAAAGGGCAGTAGAAAAACTAGAGAAAATTAATATTATACAATGTTTCTTACCTCCTGCAGTTTCGTTGTGGACCAGATAACTTCGGTACATCAGCACTATTTCAATCCAGTGCTGGTAAATAAAGGCAGTGCACAAAAGCAATGCAAATAGTGTAGAAATGGCACTGCATAGTACGTATAAAAGAAACACTGTAGAAAGAAAAGGGTCTATCATAACTCAGGCTTTCAAAATAATGTTAGATAAAAACCCCATTTCAGAAACGGGGGTGAACTATCTCACAGTCTTCATTCTTGCCCCACTGGCAAACTTTAGGGAAGTCAGGAATTCATTTAGCTGCAAACCTGAACGTAGACTTTCAGTCTACCATTAGGGATCTTTTTTGAATGATATCTCCTTGATGGTATGAAAAGCCAATCTGTGATGGAAGGCACAGAGAAAAGGGTCTATCACTTGAGGTGGAAAAGTCACATCAGAACAGACACAGCTGCACACAGTGCCCCACTGGAGACTTCCTGTGCCACTCCAGTGATGAATGTCTACTGTGAACTATGGTTCAACGGTTTAATTTCCACACTGACTCTGGTTTTGGCCTTTGCTTGACAGGCTGCCACATTTATATCAGTTATGGTAACTTTGCAGAAACATGCATGCTAAGGACTGGGGAAACAAACAGAAATGTCCTATAAAAACCAAGGAATACTATTACTTTCAGCAGCGGCTCTGCTTCAGTTTAGTAGATTGCCTATTAATGGTCAGAGATGCTATTCTCCTTTTTCTTTCTCCGAGTTATTCTCCAGCTTCCACTTGCCCCCCCTGCCTGCAGTAAGTCCCCAGATAATCCCTTCCTTTTGAGTAGTCCTCAGAATAATGTGACTTTCTAGACGTCTGACAAATCAAACTTTTCCCATCCAGCTTCAAGGGACTTCTGCAGCTGGCTAAAAAGCCAGTGTCAATGGGGAATGAATTTGTAGCAGTGAGTGAATTAAAATGTGGCTTCAAGAGCAAATAGTTTTACCTCTCTGCTTTCTTTTCAGCTGGATCACAGCAGTGGCATTCCCCACCAAATTCTTAGCAAAGCACGTGAAGTTGCTTCTGAGGTCCCTTTCAGTAACTTCTTTCAGTTTTGCAACATGAAGAACTGTGTGCCCCTTTAAACCTTTTGGATAAACACTAAAGAGAAAAATATACGTATTTGCATGATACCTTTGTTGCTCATTTACACAATCCTCAAATGTCTTAAATACAACAACAGAGGAGCTTGCAACTTCTTAAGATTCAGCTTGAACTTTTAACAGTGATGCAATATTCTAGTTTGGAACTTCCATTTGTTTTTTACATTGTAAGAAAATACTAACATCAAAGGTCTGCAGGCTGAAAGGTTTGTTCTTAATTCATCAACGCAGCAAAATACTTAAGCACTTGCCTAGTTATAAATATTTAGCCCTCACTGACTGCTGTAAGATTACTTGTGTTTTTCGAAGATGTAAAAAATTCCCCCAGGGAAATGAAACTTGAAAAAGGAGCCACAAGAGAAAACAAGCTGGGCAAAAAGACTGAGCAGCACAACCTCTTGCACAGGGGTAAAAAAGCCTGAGGATAGGACAGGCAAACAGAATAAGACAGATATAAGGGACGGAAGTCTAGGAAATGAAGAGGTAACAAAGGAATCACTCTGGGGCTGAGTGAGGGTTGTGGAGAACAGATCTGTGTCTGCAACCACTGGAGAACACCCAGGGTTTATGGGTCTCAGCGTTCCTCTTTGAAAGCCACAAGTACAGGCATCTCTGAGTGCTCCTGAAGGTGCCTCATATCGTGCCACCGCAATATGACAGTCTAGCGTGGGTCTGCTTCTGCTAATTCGAGATACACAGGCATGAGCGCAGGTAAGGATTCAACCTGTGCTGAAAGTCTGCTGGGAACGTTTTATTCATTTGGGTTTTTAAAAAATAAACAAACAGAAACTG
The DNA here is from genome assembly GCA_013400035.1 of Rynchops niger. Classification (NCBI taxonomy): domain Eukaryota; kingdom Metazoa; phylum Chordata; class Aves; order Charadriiformes; family Laridae; genus Rynchops; species Rynchops niger. The sequence goes on from VXBH01009932.1 coordinate 634,997, forward strand.
TATGCACGCAAAAAGCCAAAAATTTGGTAAGAAGAAGAACATTACAAAGCTGAACATTCAAAAGTTAGGAAAAGACAATTTCCAATCTACCTCATGAGTGAGCGTGTGCGCCCACGTGCATGTGCGTGTGTGATACCATCATTTGTTATTTTTTTCCCATATGACTTGTATTAAGAACTTGACTCTGGCAGTGACAGCAGGGCTTTTGCTTTCTGCGGCGTACAGAAAATTTTTCCCATAAAGACAACTCAGGGCTGTGTAGTGAAAGACAACTTGCCTGTGTTGCCTCCACCATGTCTCTTGCCCAAGTTGGAACTGCATAAGAGAATGAGGCAGAGAAGTACAGGAAGGAAAGGGAAGCGTGGTGACTATTTAGGTTATCCCCAAGTCACAGGAAATCTTTCCCCCACACACTGCTTCTCTGCAGGGTTTGCTTAATTCTTGCCAGGGAAGATTCCTGAAATTCGGCGTCCTGAAATTCAGTGCTGCAAGTCCTCAGACTGACTCAATAAACACACCCCAACATCTGAAGCACATCCGTCAATGTCCACAGCACCGTTTTACTGATCTGGTTTATTCCTCACTCGGAGACAGCTTCCGAAGACAGGTTGTGTGAGTTGCTAGCAAGGCACAATAGAGGGAACACTTGAAAACAGCCGATGCAGGCCCAGGCAACCGAGCACCATTCATGTTGAAGCTGTCCATGAGCTAAAGCTTTAGGAGGAAGAGTTAAGATTGTGCAGAAGGTTTTTCTTGACTTTATGGCCATCAATATGTGCTTCTGTATGTGAGGGGCACGTGCCTGTCACGTGCTTATGGACACGCACATTAATACATTGAAGAACAGAACCTTCTGACTTTCTGTCAGTAAAATGTATTTGGTAAAGCTGTTGTAGAAGGATTTTTCAGTGGCTGACTGCAGTAGTAATCAGACTACTGGGTTTTTTCTTACCTTGTTTCCTGAATCAAATTCTCATCTATATTTTCTTCGTTGTTTCGTCTCCATATTACCGTCACCTGAGAAACTCTTTCAAACCCAAACTGTACACAGCATTTCAATTCAAGTGGCTTTCCTGGAACAAATTAGCACAGGAAAACCATGCATATAGCTCACCAGAATATTTTTCTCTTAAATAGCCCGCGATCTGCATAACACATGATGCTTCCTTCAATACCTACAACGATATATATCAAGAAAAAAATCCTATATTTTAAATAAAATTCTCATACTCCTAGAGAGCAAAGCTGTTTTACCTTATCAAGATCTATCATTATCTAGCAATACCTCATTTAAACATTTTCTTTCACTTTCAGATAAGGAATCAAAACTTACCAAGCTCTGCTTCGAGGATCACCACACCATTGGGATACAAGAAGTTTGGTGGATGGATAGTGTTTTTTGCTGCAATTAACAGGAATGCTGTTAATAACTATAATGCTATCATCAGTGCAGAAGACTAGAGAAAATAGCTTACACAAAAAAGAAAATTTTTCTTTTTCAAATTTTAGGTGGAATTTAGACCCCTAAGTCCAAGAGGATGATTTACAACTGTTGATGCGTCTGAGAGTGCACAGGTAAGGGAGCTTTGACCACAAAACTTATGTAGCTACTTAAAGACCTGTTATCCCAGTTACTCTGAGGCATTGTCATCACACATGAGCTGAGGAGCTCAGTGTCTATCCTGCACTTAAGGTTATCTAGGATGCAGAAATTAGGGACACCCCTTGCAAAACTCCCCAAAGGATTCAATTCTCATAGCAGTTCCATGCCAGGCCTCATTCCATGCCCAGTAAGCATAGACACAGCACATACACCTCATTCACCTTAAATACACGCTACAGGTACTTGCATTAAAACAAACTTTTTTCTTTTTTTTTTTTTTTCAAAACAAGGGCTGCCAAAGGGCACAGATAATGACACCCAAAGTTTGTACAGTCTAGTAAGCAATTACCCAGGCTCCAGAAAAACAGCCTGAAGGGGCTAAAACCCACAGCTCTGATATTCTAGGAAAGTCCCATACTACAGGAAATGGTGCCACACAACAATTTTTTTTTTTTTTTTTTTAAATGAAGCCACAGCAGAGGAATGTATGCAAGATGCAGGGGGAGTGTACATGTGCATGGCATCTTTCAAGTGTTCTTCTGACAACTGTGCTGTGAAGTGAGGGAAAAGAACCGAGATGCACAGTGCATTAACTCTGGTTCAGCCAGATCAGAACAAGAGCAGAGCTAGTCCATGCCTGCTTGGAAAATACTGTGGGAATATAGCCAGAGAGAAGAGTGAAAGAGCACCAGACACTGTAACCCAGCACGTAGAGGTCTCAAAAGCTGGTGAGACATGGGATCCAGGCCCTGTCCTGATGGTGTGTATATATTTTTCCCATGACTTCTTAGTACTAAATGCATCAAACATCTGCAAGAAAGAGACCGGCTATTTCAGAGGAGTGCTTTCCTTACCAGACCATGAAATTTCAGAGTAGTGCTGTCCTCACTAGAGCATAGATCCAGTTTGCCTTACCTGACACCTTTCTTTCACTCCCTTAAATCTTGTCCTCCCTTCCACAGAGTGGCCCACTTTCCACCAGGATGCTGAGAATAGGTCCTGTGCTACTGTCATACAGAAACAGCTGTACTGGGTCCACCAAGCACAGCACACAGAACAGCTGTAGCTATGCTCTCCTCTGGGACCTGTGACTGACTGCAGTAACTGGAGTGTCAGACGAGAGTGTCTTACAGCACTCAGTCACAGACATCTGGAGGAAAGCATAACCACATCTCTCTGCTAGCAAACTAAACAGAGTCTCCCTTGTTCGTGACCCTGAGTCGGTAGCATGCTCCCTTGCACAGTGTTAACCTTGTCCAACAGCACCGTGCCAGGCAATACCCGGGCTTTGCCTGAAGGGCAGCAGAGGACAGTAAATATTACGGAAAAGGTCACCATGATTTGAAGGAGACTATAAGGCTATGCCATACCACTGTGCCATAGCGTTCTGGCCAGCTGTATTTAGTAATTCATACAAAGTCTATAAGAACAGGTCATGCAGGCAGTGATGCTTTCCCCCAAACAGCACATGCAACAACAAACGGCTTGTTTGTTAGTTAGATTGCTCACAGGTCTCACATTTCCTCTGCTGTTAAAGAGTTATGTGGAAGACGAGCAATTATCCCACCAACATCACCTTCCTCATCATCATCAAGTGAAAAACATGAAGGTCTCTTCCATGCCACAAAGCACAAGTTTTTATCTTACTCCTACTTTCACATAAGCCTCTGCTTCAGGGACAGAGGTAGGAACGAGATGCAGTGCTTTTGTCCACATTTCCCATGCAGGATTGGCACTCATTCCCCCTAGCATGTGAATATCTTCCTCACACGGCCCACACAGTACATGGAGGACATTAGCACCAGTTGGAGTTTCATGAATTCTACTCCCAGATCAAGAGATCTAAATCCTTTGTAGATTTGATATCCACTGTTAGGAACTACAACAAATCCAAAGCAGAACTAGATCTTGAAAATGATGGTATTGTATGCTACGTATTACTGAACATCAAAGGTTCCGGTCAGTGTCCCAAGATGTCCTCATCATACTTGGAAGAGGATTTTAATGATGATGTCGCTAATTCAGTTTATGGGTTTTTCAGAACAAGAGCCTGCGCAAAGGACATAAATAGGGTAGGGAAAGAATAGGGAAACATACTTAACTTCAGGTAATTTAGTCTGAATTATTATATTACTCACCAATGACTTCTATTGTTACTGCTGTTCTCATTGTCCAATTGATATTGTTGTCATATAGAGTGTAATCACACACATACATTCCAGCATCGTTATCATAGGTTGGATTCAAGTAGATTGCATTATGCTTAAGCTTTAGGCTTTGTCTGCTTTTACTGTGTTTTATCTGACGACCATCCTAATGAAAAGAAAAGTGTATCAAGGAATTAGAAGTCCTTTTTTTGTTGTTCTTCCTGTTATTAAAACGTATTCTAAAATATTTGGTTACGATTACCATGGCAGCTAAGCCAAACTCTTTCCACTGAACCCCAAAAAAAGATTTATTAACACTCTGAGGACATTTGTCAGTTATATTAAAAAAATGTGGTTTATTATATGTGAATACCATTGTCTTTTTTAAAAAAATATTTAAAATTTGTGTTTGCTGAGAGAAATGTGAAATCATGAACCTAATCTAAGTTAAACTCCTATTACTAAACAGCAACAAAAAGGATCACTTTTTTGATGGACTGGCTATTTTTTATTTTGTAAATAAATGATTTTCAAAATATTTTAATGTTCTTTCATGAGAAATAAATCATGGGTTTGGATTTTCTGAGATCGACAACACTGTCACCACTTTTAAAAGGATGAAAACTGACTATTTTTTGAAAAGCACTCCTATTTTTCAGCTTAGTGTATTCTCTAAGACCACTAGGAATTTTCCTTACATCAAATTCCTGACAAAAATCCACTGATACAAAATGGAAAGAATCTCCTTAAATTCAGTGTTTTTCAAATCAAGACATAGGTAAAGATATACCTCATTTAAAGTTTGAAAGTAAATGAAGAGTAACTTTGACTAGATCATAATTCCACTTCATAGAATCAATAATGTAAATAATACCAGGTACACAACTGAAATTTCAGTGGTAAACATTTGCATATTTATAAGGCTTTAGACAGTATATTACAATCTTTACCAACACAATAGGAATAAATATTAGCTTGCAAGTATTTTAGTGGTCATTTGAAGAAGAGTAAATCAATAATGTTTCAGTGGAATAATGTTTCATTAAAAACAGGAGTCTTGGAAAGAACAATTTGAAACATTAATCTTAGAAGAATTTTGTTTTTAACAAAGGCACTTTTTCTTTGGTATATTTGATATTTTCAGAATTTAAAATTAAAAACAAAAACTAAAATTTCAAATTTCAATCATATATCAGTTTGGTAAATAACTGATTTTGATTCCCAATTGCTTCAAGTTCATAGGTGAAGAGAAAGCATTAATAGGCTTCTATTTCATGGAATAATATTTTGGGTGTGCCAAATTTCTTCAAAACTCTTACAGACTTGATATATATCAATTCAAGATTCTGCTTTTGAGTTGAATTTCTCAGGCTGTATTGTCTGCCAAAGAAGATTTCAAGAACGTATAGCACATGCGCATTAACTAGACCTAAAGCTATACCTCCACTGAGTTTTTTTGAATGTTCAAGAGAGTGACTCTTACCTTGTACCATTTTACATCTGGCCTTTTTATATGGTTGTAGCATTTTGTCCCAGGACAAGTTATTGAATTTCCAATGCCAGCAAGAAGGGGTAGTGTATTTGTGTCATAACCTGAACATTTTGCTGCCTCCTTTGTTTGAACCCCCAAAACAATTTTGAGGCATGGAATTTTTTCCCTGAGTGATGCAGGGAAGAAAAAAAAGGTAAACATTTAATACACAAAACAAAACAATTCTTGTATAGAAACATAAGCCTTTTTCTCCATCACATACCGTATCATACAGATGTACACTCCAGAAGCACTGTCCCTTACTGGTTTAAACCAAAGTGCATCCCCTCGGAAAGCAGGATTAGACCTTTCCTTGACAGGCTTCAGTGTCTCGTTATCTTTCTGACGCCAGAACCATTTCACCTCATGTTGTTTTAGAAGTGTGTTGTTATAAATGTGCGTAGCATCTTTATCTGGTAAAGCGCATTGCAAAACAAACTCCTCATCACTAATTGCACGATATGATATTTGAGGTTGAACACGGGAACAACCTGAAAAGCAGGACAACAAGATATCAGTACCATCTGAAAGAACACACAGTCATCATGTTTAAAACAAAATAATAAGGAATATTAAAAAAATACAACTTTACCTTTCTTTCTGTTAAATAATTTTTTATGTGACCAGATGCTAGGATAATAGAGAATTGATTTCCTTAAACATGGAATTTGCCAATGTTCTCACAAGTTTTTTCAAAGGTTTCCAAAGGCTTATTAGGCCTTTTTCAAAAGCCCAATGAGAAAATAACTTGACTGTTAGTGAACTGAGATTTTCACATGTGTGCTAACCTGTTAACCTCAACTCTGCAGAAGAGCAGAGGTAGCCCTTCTAGCTCTCCTTATATTAATGGAGAAGGGATTGGCATAAACCTGAAGAAGCAGAGCCTGCCCACCACACTCCCTGTTTCGGCTAAGACTGACAAGCACTATCATCTCACTGCTTTCAAACACTCCTGCTTTCATGTTTCAGCTACTGTCACTAAAATTAGACAAATTTTGGGACTCTGAGGGCTGTGGTCACCCATTCTAACTCCAATTCTCTAAAGGCTGACTGACCTTGCTGCATAACCCCTCCTGCCCATCAGGATGTGGTAACCCATGAGAGCACGGCAGGATTTCACTTCAGCAGAAGGGAGGGCATGAAATCTTCGGTTCCTCGCCTGCCCACCTGGGAGATTCTTCGCAGTTTCAGTTTCTTTCTGTAAACTGAATTGGATCAAGCTCCTCTAGACAGATTGTGTGGGTGGAAGACTTTGATATATTGGTCTCACCCTGCCTTCCTCTTCTTTCTTCCCCCTGACAGGCTTGGACCAGCTGCTGGAGACTTCACGGAGTCACAGAAGAAATTCATTTGCCACATTCAGTTCTCAGAAATTCTCGTTTACACTTGCCGTTTTCTTTTCATTAGGGAACTGAATTTTGAATCATATTTAGGATAAACTGTATTACAAATACTGAAAAAGCTTGCAGAAAGCCTAGAAACAGCTGTTTGCCTAGGACAAGCATGAACAGGTGCAAGAAAAACTCATGAAGGCATGGCAAAATGCAGAGCCACTTTTCTTAGTTGTCAGAAAGCACCATGAACACCAAAACTCACCAAAGCAGACTCATACCTGGCAAGGTAATCTCTCTAACTTCTGCCCCACTGACAAACAATGCTAGGATCCAGCACAAAGCAAGCATGATTTTCTTTATCAATTTCGCTTGATTTTCTGAGACATTTTCTTGAAGAATCATCTTGCTTTCTGTAAAAGAGGAAAATGGATTTTTTTTTTTTAAATAGTACTCTAGTAAGATAGGCAATTACATATTTCATTATGCAGCTCTATAAAACTTAGCAGACAGTATTGCCCAAATATTGTGGGTTTTTTAAAATGGAGTTTGCAGCACTGTTCATGCTCATACTGTTTTACACGAATGCAGGAGAGACGATATTCAAGAATGTATAACAGTTTCTTTAAATACGTCTTGCACAGAGTTGCTTACAAATGGATTTCCAAGTTACAGCTACAACAGTGCAGAACTCCACAGCTGGAGTGGGAAAACAGGTCTTTCAGCAGCTATTGCTGTTAGAAGAGGAACCTGTCCTCTAAGAGAGTGATAAGATATCAAATAATAAAATCAACAACCACCAGCAACAGACTGAGAAAGGCATAACTGGCACCAAAATCCATGGGGCTCTGCTGTATCTTGAAGGCCAACATGCCCAGAGTTCGTAAACAGGATTCTTTTGGGATTAAACCAAATCTGAAGATGTGCTCCAGCTGTAAATGGCATTGAGTCCATGGGGCTGGAGTAGAACTATGCAGAAGTAAAACCCTCAAAGCATGTGGACAGTGGGTCTTTGCTTGTAACTCTTTTCCTCCAAGACACACGCTCCTACTGAGCTTTGTTACCAGCTAAAGTGGACATACCCTAAGATGTCTGTTAGGGTCATCAGAGCAACCTAAAAAGCACTTCTCCTCCATGACTGCATCTGCAGCAGCACCAGGCCTCACTTCTGCACCAGGCACTGCTTGAATGACCCCAGCAAAGACCTGTTGAACAGGGTCTGATCCACACTATCCTAAGGTATGAGCTCTGTGGTGTGCCATCTGTGCGCTCAGACCAGGAACACCCAGGGGATTTGGGAGCAGGACAAAAAAGCACTCAGCTTCACCCAGACGCCCATATTACAGCATCCTGTCCAAGGTGAAACCCCAAACCCTGTTAGATGAAGTGTTTTGCCTCTCCTACTAAGAGGTTTGATGTGTGTCCCACAGCCTTCTCAGCCACAGGGCTGGTGGGAAGGCACGCTGTCAAGCATGCATATTCTAAAGCCATGACTTAATTTGGGTATTTCATAAAAACATACCCAACACCTGTGAATGACACATCTGGAATGCCTGATTCAGGATCTCAGTGAGTAAAGGCTATGTGTTTTGCTGATGTTCACATTGTGCAACTGAGACCTCAAGGAGCTTTTTTTCTTCGCTTATTTGGCCACAGAGTGACTCTGCATTTGCACAGCTGCCAGAGAGGCACTGAGTCAGCCCAAGGGAAAAAAAGAAAAGGTCGGGCAAAGGCTAGTCCCTTGTCTGTTGGCACCTCATGCAAATCAGACACAATTCATGTGGGCAGGCAGCAAGAGAGCACCCAGTGCACACTGAGCTAGCAAGAGAGGTGAAGAGAACTCCCACTCTGCACTTTTTCAGGCAGCTATTCTGCGTAGAGAGGAGCACTTTAGTCACCGTTCTCTTCAGCATGTCTCTATTCCTTGCAAGTGAATGGAATGATCTATTTTTACACTCAGAGGTCACATGGAGTAGGTTAACTCATTTCTCTTAACCCATCCTGGTGCTTTGTTACACATTGGCTGCTGCCAACTGTCATCACCCCATACGGCTTTTAAAACCATCCTAAAACTCCACGCCAATATGTATGTCTGAATAAAGAGACAGTTTCCTACCAGCACTGGGCAAAAACCCTCCTAAACTTTAAGAAGACTGTCATATCCACTGCAACAGGATCAATGGATCCTCACTCTTGAATGTGGGTTTATGACATTCCTAAAGACCTCTCTCAAGACATTCATTAGGGCTGCATCTCTAGTCCTATTAATACTGTATAAAACAACGGATGATTTTTTGAGTTATGTCACCCAACAGCCCACATGGCAAAGGCATACTGCTGCCAGTAGCAAGCAGGACCCAAGGGTCTTGTTTGTGATTCAGCGCTGCAGTCCCTTGAGCAGGTGAGCTGAGGTAATGGGTCACTGTTGTCAAAAGGAGAAGGTCTCATCTACTTCTCCATCCTCCACATGCCCCTCTCCCTTGATCCCAGACAAATGGTTCAGCCCCTCTCCTGTGACAGCTCTGGTCCTTTCTGGTGACTCGTTCAAACTGTTAAGCCATCAGAAACTACCTGAGGAGTGCTTGACCTGGCGCAAGATAAGCAATGGAAGCATTTACTTCCCAGCTGCCCATTTTTCTGTGATCAGGGACACGCAGGCGACAGGTAGGGAAGCCACATCAAGTGACCACTCACAAAGCATTTAATAATGCCACTGAGGTATAATCTCTGCTCTCCAGTTTACTGCCATGCTAACAACTCCCTCTTCAAGCTCAAAAGGTCACCACGAATGGGTAAGAAGTGTGAAAGGGAGGGTTAACTAATAAATGTTATAGCTTTGTTTAGCAATCTGTCTAATTTTCTGTTGTCTTTTGCTAGCCATGGGAAAATACACCACTGTCACTTTATTTTTTTTTTTAATTTTTGCTAACTGGTAACACTTTTATTAGAGAACCTCAGAAACTTTGCATTTTTATAGTGCTTAAAAAGTACGGCAGTGTGCGAAATTAAGAAGCTTTGTCTTGCAAGTGTGCTTGACAGGAAGCGAGACATTCACAGCAGAAGCAGACAGCAATTACCAAAGGAGAGGAGTACCTGAAACGGGATAATTTTAAACTGACCATTTGGGCGTATTTGCAGTGCAGGTGGACTCAAGGTGATTCAGTGATTCATTTTATCTTGGTCAGTATCTGCCAGAAAAAGAAAGCACTCTACTCTGGGCAATGTATTATCAATAGTCTTCCTGCCTTCTCCTGCCATGTACACACCCATATTATCATATCCTTAGTCTAGGGATTTAGGATGCCAATAATTGGAGAGTAACTAACTTATCCACAGAGGAAACTAATGTGGTCTTAACATAATTTCCTGTGGTAAAAAAATGTAAAAGAGAAGAGTAAAAGCTCTGTTATTTTGCCTATGTTTCAACTCCTAAAAGACTCTCACAAGAAAACCATAAATCTCTATTTCATAGCAGTTTGTATGTATTTACATAAGATATAAGCAAAAGAAACCAAAGTCAATTTCTTGAGAGCTGCACCAAGTTTCATGATATCTTTGAAGCCTAGTAGAGTGGCATGCCGCAATCTTTTAATCTACTATTTTGATTCTGATGAAAATCACTTCAGCGTCAGAGCTATCAACTCCTCTGTCTTGTACATCAACGGAAAGAGAAAAGTAATCTGATTCTATGAGTAAGATTAGTAATAATCACGCAGAAGAAAAAAAGCTTCACCATACCTATAAACCAAAAATAAATAATCTAATGAAGCTACTTACTAAGACACTACTGTTTTGTCTGACCAAGCAATTAAAAACAATGTACTTTAAAATGCACATTCAAAGACAATAAAACCAACTCACCTGTCAAGCAGATGGGGTAGGGAGGGCTAAAATCTTAAGCTAAAAGCTGTAATTAAAAAAAAAATAATTATCTGAAAATCTTACCTGCACGTCCTACACTACATGATAAGAACTGTGGTTAGTTCTAGCTGTGCACTGTGTTGAGTCTGTTTCCTTTACAGGAATTTCCTCTACCTCACTGTCATCATCCCTTCCTTTCTCAGTTTAGTTGCATTCGGTTCAAAATTTCCGGGTCATTTTCTTGTAAAAAGAGCAGGGGAAAACCTTTACCCCTAGTAATACCCCTAGTAACAGATTAAAGCCTTTTGCATTCCGAAATCTCCTACTTGCATTGGGTGTAAAAATGCATTGGACTTTTTAGTTTGCTTCATTTAAGAGGAGGAAGGGTAAAAGTTTATTTCTTTTTTGCCCACATGCTGCTACTAGATGGTCCATAAAAGCGTGTAATATCTGCAATCTACAAGAGAACCACACTTTCGCCCAATAATGAATAATATTTAGTATAAGAGCTGAGCTCTCCTGACTTTTATTCTCCTCAGCTACCTTCCACGCCCGCTGCAAGTGGGCACAATAAGGGGGCTGTGACACACTGTTGCTTTCTGTCTGTGTTCTCCCAGTTAAGCCTTGCTGGTTACCCAAACACAGCTCTGGCAGAAAGAGAAAAGAGAAGCCCTGATGAATCTTGGCCCTTGGGCCTGCAAGTCAGGCAGAGCACGACAGCATATACAGTCCCACATGGTCCAGCCCCTCTTCCAGCCTTCCTGTATGGATGCGAAACCCATAAAAGACAGGCTGCACAGCTGACTCAAACTACATAAAAGCATCTGAGAGCGCCTTGTCATCAATTCAGACCCCAGTTTTTCCTATTTCAATAGAGGTTATGTAAATATATAGGTCCAGCAGTTTGCACCAGACTTACCTCAAGAACAGTAGGACTTGCTGCTTCTTTTTTGGTGTGAAGTTCACTCTCTTTACATTGAGTCAATTACTCTATTTCCACAAGAAGAAGACAAAAAAGCCTTTTTGCTGAATAACAGGGGAATTCAATGTTGCCTCTGTTTATATACACATTCCTTATTGCAATGTCCAGTATTAATGCTTGATTCTGTTGGGTTCTGAGCATTTGGAGATACAGTATTTGTATTCTCAGCTTCCACCATGTATTCAGCTCTCTGCTCTTTCCAGAAGAGAGTCCACTGGTGATCAAGCTTGGTCTCCTCAAAGATTTTCAGTGTTTTGCCCCAGTACAAAATATATGTTTGGTTTATAAGCTACAAAAAGCTCCAATGTATCTATCTCTGGAGATTTCAGTATAAAGAGTTAATCTTTTTGAAGGTGTCCTTTCTGACTAGAAAAAAAGCGCATTTTACTTTCCTCTTCCCTTGAAGGAATTACAGTGTGACACAAATAAAGTCAACCCCGTGCTGCATGCAAGCCATTGCTCAGACTATCAGAAAGAGAAGATGGTTCTTTCCCAAAGATGCATCTTACAGACAAAAAAAATATATTATTTCATTCATTTTAAGTACTAATTGTCGTACTCTCCAAGTAATAGGTTTATTACATTCAAATAACTAAGTAGAGCAGTCCAACTGTTAGAGCAGATCTTAGAAATACAACAGAAGCACCAGTCACATAGAGGTTTGAAAGCCATGCTGCCAGAAGACTGACTGGTGCGTCACACTGCTTAACACACTGGATAAAAGTCTTGGCAAATAGTACCAAATATGTGGCTGAGCCTCTGCTCCAATTCATCCCTTCCTCTTCTGTAAAAGTAATGTAGATGCCAATAAAGCAGCCTCACACACCTGTACTTTGCAGGTTCATATTTATCCTTTGCTGCTAGAGCAAGTTTATGAAGGAGAGGGTAAAGGATCGCTCCAGAACACCCTTCCTGCTTCCTCTCTCTCCCCTCCCTGTCCTCCCCCTCGCTCGCTCACCCTCCCACTCACACATTAGCATATTTGATGCTACAACTCCAGGAAATTGTGCCTCCCCACCCCTGTGGAAAGTCAAGGTGGGAGTCTATCTCTTACCTTGTCCGTCTCACTTTTGCTCGAGCATTTTGCCAGCCAAGAAGCAGGGGGGGAAGTGCACCATCTCTGTGTGTATACAGTGTAGTCTTACAGCGCTGGGAGGATTATGTTTTTTAGTATTCTGGTACTATTCTGGCTTGACACATTTATGCATCACCTCCTCCTCTGCCCAGCTATGGTTAACACTGACTGGGTAAGAAATTTTCTGCTTTAATTATCTTCTACACTGAGTCAGTGGTGTTGGTTATGGTGTGACAGGAGGTGTCTGAACAACATCTAAACATGACCTTCTGTCCATTTTGTACTAGGCTATACAGTCAGTGAAATGACATACAGTCAAGGGAGGCTTATGGACCAGTAGGGTAACTCACCTGTTAGTCCTCTGTGAATTAAGGGAACTTGGTGTTATTTAGTACAAATTTGCCACAGTACAGTGCATTCTACCTTGGGTATCAGGGTGTAAAATGGCCAGTTACAGAGAAGTACTTTGGCTGTACTAAAAACTGAATAGATCACTTGCCAACGGAGAAAGAGCAAAACAAATACTCACGACCCAGGCCTTTAAAATCTTTTTACTCTCACAATCTTTAGCGGTTAAATAGAAATGATTGCCTAGCACCTCAAATTCCATTCCAATCCCTTCCTGCCTTCCTTGATAGCCTAGCCTGCACACTGCAAGCCAAGAAGCTTAAAACTGACAAGGATGACCATTGTTGTGTTACGGCTTTTCATTCAGAGACTTACTGTTCTCCTGCACAAAAGCAGGTCAGATTAGTTTCCCCATTACTCCCATAGGAGACCATACTGTTCTAATGGCTTTAATGCCCATCATAAATTTATTCATGGACACGTGTCCTTGTGTGAATACCGTTCCTCAGCTTAAACAGCTCTTCTTCTTTCTAGCGCTTTTTCTTTTCCCGTGTGCATTGGTTGACAATGTTCCTATTTCTTTCCCTGTTCATTTTACCAGCCTAAACAATTTAAACTCTTCTAGGATCCCTTCGCACAATTCTCCTGGTGGTCCTCATGGCTCTGCCTTGCTCTGCCTTGCAAGTCTCCAGGTCTCACTTCACTGACAGCACTTCATTGGTATTTGCACTGTATTGTTCAACTTTCCTTCACCATGCTGGCAGCAGGCAACCATCCTGAGGTTCTCACAAGTTTTCATTTCCAAAGTATGAGTTCCTTCCTTGTAGCTGAATTTTTGCTGCTAGTCCCCAAAGGCAGTATCTTCCTTAAGTACTACACAAATAAATATGCTTAATATACTACATATTAATTCACTATACACAGATAGAGACATTGCTATCACAGCTCGGCTGAACACTTAGGCTCGAGACTCCAACTGAATGCCTGAATTCAGAAATGAGGTGTACCCCATAAAGAAGTCCCTCAAGAGATCTCTTTGCTAGGGTTATTCAGACTATTCCTAGCATGCACTGATAGCTCTTCATGAACAGACACAGTCACTTCTGAGTATGCCCAGTTGTTTCTAAAAAGTCAGATTTGTAGAGCATTAGAAATAGTTTTGGAATGTCTAACGGAACAGCATTCCTTCACTATAGTCAAAAAAACTCAAACAGCTACAATTTTCCTGCAATACATAGTAAACAGTTTCATAACCACATAGTGGAATGAGGTCTCCAGCACATGACTGAAATTGGCTTAACTATGGTAGAGGTAAAAAGAATTAGAGCAATGAGCCACGAATCTATCTGATTATCTTTCACAAATACCTTAAGCCATCAATGTACTGAACTCTATTATTTTTGTATTTAATAGGTAATAAGCACCAAATGTATGACACTGGACAGTGGTAGATCTTGCTAATGTACATACTATATCTCACCAATAGAGGCCGGATGGAAGATCAAACAATGCAATATGAGAGACAACTCCCTGTGATAAGTTGTTGATATATTTATCTGACAATGAAACTAAAAAATGAGACTATTGTGGTCTATCTGCAGCTGTTTTCACTGAAGTTCAGGAAATTTGGATTGTTGAACCACAGGAAGCTGTCATGAGTTGACCAAAACTGGAATAGATACTTGTGGAGCCTTTTTTCCATTTTGTATTTTACGTAACTTGTGGCTATTGCAGAAAGCTTGATAACTACTCTTTCACTTTGGCACTTTATCTCATTATAGTTACTAAATCAGAAAACTATTTCCCAAAAATGCAATCACGTTTTCTTTTTCAAAATACTACATCACAAGTATCCCACTAGGAAAGGCAACATTTCAAACATTTTATTAAATATTTATAGGATTTAATGATGTAAAAGTTGCCTTTTCTGTGCAAGCCAGACCACAGTCATCTCTCAAAAGAAAGCCTTTTTTTTTTACTTTCTCTGAAAAAGCGAGATAGAAAAGGACAACTTTAATATATAACCACAGTTCTAGGGTATCCTTCCAGGCCAGACTCACACATCTATCTTCTTACCTCCTAATCTTTATTTCATTTTCTTGACAATTTTTATGACCTTTTAGCATTTACCCATGGTTTGCAAATTCTGCCTCCCCTCATATGTATGTAAAGAATGCAGATGGCAATGAAGGAACAGAAGTGCTTATAGTAGGAAGAAATTATAGATATGGAACTAGATGTGGTGTTCACTTGGAGGAACCCCTTCACTGAAAGAGTCCCTCCATACTCGGTGCACTGAAGGTGGACACATAACACAGGGCATGGACAACTATAATTCACAAACCTGCTACATTTCCAGGCCCTTATACGGTACTACACTATAGTACTGATACTGTATACAATAGTCCCAACTCTTCCCAATATTTATGTTCAAATTATCAACATACAAGGAGACTTCTTTGATACTCTTTTTCTTCCAGCCTGCACTGTGCACGGTAGAAAGTGGTCAACCAGGAACACTAAAAAAATGCAGACACAGACTCAGCTCTCACAGGCACTACCATGTGGTAGCTCGTGCAAGAAAGACAAGAATCTTCCAGACTGGTGTCTTACAACAGCTGTCTCCTCAGTGATCCCATCTGCATCCTCCTCTGGGAAATTACATATTCCAATCACTTCTTTAGATTTGGCTTTGTTTAAATTGTCCTACAGTACAAATGAGACGTTTATTGCTTGTGGAGAGCAGGCCTAACAACGCTCTTGCTTTTTTTATTGCATTTTTTCTTCTTATTGTAAGTTTTATTTTTGACACTTACTGCTTTCTAACTGCAGCAAAAACAGAAGCCACAGATGTAGAAAGGGGGAAATAAAGTTTTATTAAGTGCAAAAATGGAACAAAAAATGCAATGTGAATCACTGAAATGACCCATTACCTCAAATCAACTATCATGTGAATTCACTTATAAATTGACATATGCATGATCAGACAAATCAACACAACTGCAGTCTATAAAAGTCATATTAGCAGCTCCTTTGCTCTAGGGACTGGTAAAGAGAAAGCGTGCATTTCCAAGCCCTGATTAAAGTCAGCTAATTAAGGATATAAGAGCAATAAGGACAACATCTGGTGTTAATATAAGGATGCATACCCTTAATTTCCCTTGTCTCCCCTTACCACAGCATGAGCAGTGACGATCAGCTATACAGATTAAATGAATCTGTTGTGATACCATTCTATGCAAAAATACTTGCCCCTTTACAGATATCGAGTAGGTCATTGAACTACATCTGAATGTCTGTTTTGCTGGCATTCAATCAACTTTGGAGTTAACGCCATTTAGCTTTCAACCTTCCTCATGTGAAGTCCTCTGGTATTCTGTAAAACCTCAAGTGTGGTCAAATTCTGTATAGTTTCCCAATCTTCAGGGTACAGCTTCATGAGTGCAGTCACAGCATCTCTCCAAGCTGAGGTTCATGGCAAATTCAATCTCAGTTTATAGTAGCTGATACTCATAGAGGGTAGGCTCAGTCCAGAGCTTTTAACAAACCACGTGCACTATCTTTATTCATATGCGTAGCATAATACATTTGACATTTTATGGTGTTAGGTAATACATTGACAACAGCATATGAAAAAATTATGTGGCTAAGGAGTAAGTTTAACCCTTCAGTTAAGTATCAGGAAAGTCACTAACTTTTCTGTCAGCTGTTTCACCAAGAAATGGATGTGCCCGGTATGTCACATGGCATTTCTGAAGTAGGGGCAATCGTTAGTACTGGAGGAGAACGTTAAAACTGATCCATGATTACAAATCACAGGAAACTCTGGTAGAGAAGAATTGAACCTTGAGAAAGATTTGGAAATATAAAGACATGCATATCTACAGACCACAAATCCTCTTCAGTAAAGGCTTAAGCCAAAAAATGGCTTTTGTCTAAGGATCGCATTTCAATAGCTCTTTAGTTGCCTAATAGAAAGAGGCAGATGTCCTGGAGCTGATCTGAAGGACACCACACGTGTGTGCCTTATTCCTTTGTACATTTTCATCTGCATGTTAACCCGGCAACTGTACTGTCTTCATTCTGTTATGCTTGATTGCAGGATATTTGATGAACAACAAGGTATTTCATTCTCATGAATCTTGAGACATTTCCATGGCACCTAGCACTCCAATTTGCGTCCTCAAGTTCACTGAGAAGGTAATGGAGATCCTCCACTACAGGTGCATGAATGAAGTGTCAGCGTCAAAGAGATGTCTCCTCATAACTAGCACTAGTTGAATGCAAGACAAGGATGAGAGTGGGCTAAGCCTTGATGATTTCCCAGCAAACTCTTCCAAAATGATTCTCCATTGATTTCTCCTCATTGATACTAGGAGGAAATACTGTTCCATTTTACCTAGGAATTTATGTCAGGTTGGTATCTTCTGCCAGGCAGCTAATAATAAGGGAGAATTACCATGGTTTTGAATGGCATTACTAAGTTTGTCTTAAAAAATAGTGCTAAGTACAAATGTTCCACATGTACATACCGAAGATCTCATTTTCACATAAATCCTCTACATCCCTCAGTGAAGGCAGCTCAGGGTCCACAAACAAAACACTATTCTCTCTGTCCCATCCACCTCTTCTCACTCCCAAAATGAGCATTTACCCTATTGTCAGTGTAATAAGAGGATGGAAACAGTCTTTATCATTCCTCCAAATCACTCCCACTTGGCTTGTCTAGACCACATACAGGTCAGCAGTGAATACTGTTAGCCCGACCAAATCTGCCCAACTCTTTCTCTGTTGCCCTACTCCCTTTTTCTCTGTTTTCACTTGATTTTTCTGCTTGACATTGCCCAAAGCCTGCATGCCAATTTCTCTAGGGCAAGAGCCTTTTGGGTCTACTCCTAAGCAGGATCCCTAGGAAATACCAAAATACAAACCCAAGAGCGTCTAAATAATAATACTTTGCAAATACTGATATATTTATTGAGGGGCCTCAAAAAATATGCAAGTATAACTAATATCACTTTACATTACTGGAAAACGTGAAATCAAAATGTTTTACATTGTGCTTCGTGTCTTGTGGTAAGTCCTAAGCAGAATCAAATTTCTGCTCCTTGTGCAGATCATTGAGGAAACTCTCTGGGATAGCATTTAGCATTGGGGTTAACATCGTCCTAGCCCCTGTAACAATTTCTACATTCTTCACAGATCTCAGACTTGGCCTCTTATGAACACTGTCTTCCCGAAGTAAGTGTGCAGCTTGTATTTTCTAGTAGTTAGCAAGTCTAGTAGTTTGCTTCTGTCTCCAGAATTGTTACACGGCTGCATTAAAGCCACAGCCTTCAGTCCGTGGTTGAGCCCCTTCTGAGCCTAGGTCAAGATTATTATAGTGTCCTTTGGTGTTTATCTTGGTAGGTTTTGCTGGCATCAGGTACCGAAGGTTCTTCCAAAATCTGGAATTCACAGGAAGAGATTTATCCTTTTTCCACTTCACAACCCTCTTTGATGATAAAAGGGACAGTGATTCTG
This sequence comes from Rynchops niger, assembly GCA_013400035.1. Lineage (NCBI taxonomy): Eukaryota > Metazoa > Chordata > Aves > Charadriiformes > Laridae > Rynchops > Rynchops niger. The sequence continues at coordinate 653,398 of VXBH01009932.1, forward strand.
GCAAGAAATTGTAGTTACTTATAGGCATATATTCAATCAATATGATCTTAGTTTTCCTTTCAACTAGGGCTTTATGTAGTCCACTCTCAAGTTCGTATATGGCTCTGTCAGAAATGTAGTTCTGGCTCAGTATAATGATTAATCGTCGACTTTTGTCAATGAATGAATGAATATCATCAACAACCGCTGCAAATTAAGGATAAATATGTTATTAAACTAAGTTGAAAGGATAGGGACTGAATCGACTTATCCTTTAACAATTTTTAACAATTGTATGTATACCAACTGTTCCCCTTATGAAGTGAGATCATGTAAGCATCCAGTCCATATGAAGAGATTAATATGCACTGCAGATTAAGAGTTTGCAAAAATGAGCTCAGGAATGGCCCAAACTTGTTTTCTGGAGCAGTTAAAACTGACGCACAATCTCCAGCTACCCTACACAGCTGTCTGTCAGTAGTCACATGGATAGAAGGTCACAGCAAAATTTATTTTTCCTCCAACCAGACATCTCTTTGCTTCTTCATAATAAATACCACTACAGTGTTTCCACAGAAAGTCGCCAACATCAACGTCTCTCCAAATATTCAGTAACTCCCAGGTTACTCTTTCCTTTACGTCACCAAATACCCAAATCTATAGCCAGTAATATAAGGTTAAGAAGACTAGCATGTGATGACAGAATGAGTTTCAACTGTGTTTTAGATCCATGACTTTTGTCATGACAAGCAATGAACAAAATCAAATGGTGATACCCTTCAAACACCCGTGCACCCAATTGAATTCTCATGCACAAATTCCTGTGGTTGCTTCAGCACCATGGGATGACAAGGTCTACAGAAATCAGAGATCTAGCAAACCTTTTAAGGAAAGGCAAAGCAAACTGCAGGAGTAACCTAAAGAAGAGAAAACTGAGAGGAAAAGGAGGCTGACAAGGGTATTACAACACACCAAAGGCTCCTGTAAATAGAAGGAAATAACTCTGTTTTCCATATTCACAACAGATCAGCCCACAGAAAAGCTAAAACTACTGCAAGGAAATAAGCTAAAATTATCAAAAGAATCAGATTGAACACTTTGGAAAGCCTTTTTTTAATACATAAGGAGAGATAATACCTGGAAAAAAAAATGGCATGGGAGAGTTGTGGCACCTCTCAGGTTAGAAAAATATGTCAGGAATGGATACAAGGAGAGAAGATCCTGCTTTGTGAAGGGGGCTGACTGACCTTATTTCTCTGTGTTTTTAACAATGAAAGCCTATTCTTCAACTAGATCTTTGGACTAAATGGAATCCGTCAGTATCTTTTTTCCAAGCACCTGCAAAAGGCTGCCTATCCATAAGATATTTAGAGAAACAAAACTCCATGTTCTCATTTCTATTTTGTTATGGAATCAATTACATTCACAAAATGGTTTCAAGACCCACACTAAAGATACAGCAAACATACAAGTTATCGGAAAATAACTAGTACCAGCGTGTCATGGTTTCAGCTGGGATGGAGTTAAATTTCTTGCTAGCAGCTGGTATGTGGCTATGTTTCATATTCAGTGATGACAGCGGTGTTGATAGTGCACTGGTGGTTTTGGTTGTGGCTAAGCACTCAAGGCCTTTTCTGCTCCTCACACTGCCCCGCCAGTGAGTAGGCTGGGTGTGCACAAGAAGTTGGGAGGAGACACAGCCAGGACAGCTGACCTCAACTGACCAAAGGGATATTCCATACCACATGACATCATGCTCAGTATACAGAGCTTGGGGAAGAAGGAGGAAGGGGGGGGACGTTCTCAGTGACGGCGCTTGTCTTCCCAAGTCACTGTTATACGTGACAGAGCCCTGCTTTCCTGGAGATGGCTGAACACCTGCCTGCCCATGGGAAGCAGGCAATTAATTCCTTGCTTTGCTTTGCTTGTGCATGCAGCTTTTGCTTTACCTATTAGTCTGTCTTTATCTCAGCCCAGGAGTTTTCTCATTTTTGCTCTTCTGATTCTCTCTCCCAACCCACCAAGTGGGGAGTGAGCAAGTGGCTGCATGGTCCGAGATGCTGGCTGGGGTTAAGCCACAACACAGAGACACCAGTTGCTCTGTGCAGTAAATGTGCGTTCATTCATAGGTGCCTGCTTTCAGCAAAAGCAGAGCAAGAGCACTATTACTGTGAAACAGCTGACATCATCTGTGTTCTCACCTTCACTTTCTCCATGCTAGCTTTTTCATCTGTTCATCTTGGTTCTGTGTAATCAAAGATATGTGTGTATGTATGTGTGTAGGTTTATGTAAATTCGTAAATAGATCTATAAAATATCTAAACTGTATGCATGGAAACTTTGCATGCATGTGGTCTAGATTAAATGAAAAATGTAGCATTTCAATGCACAACACATTTCACAGAATTCCTTATAATTACAGATTTTCACCTTTATGTGAAAATTATGTGCCTATTTAGTGACAAGAATATTCAATACGCTTACCTCCTCCAGGGGATACATCCCTCTCAAATATGCATAACCTGTAGCCAAAGTTTTCTTCTAATATCATGGGTAATATATTCAAAGCAAATTCTTTCTCTTCTTCAGTAGGAGAAACACAGTCTTTCAGGTAAGACACAAAGGCATCATATTCTTTTCCATCTGGAATGAAATCACCAATTGTTTTCTTGTTAGCAACCATTAGGAATACAGTATCTGATCCACCATTCTGGTTTTCAAAGTTGTTGTCTCAGTAGCAAAGCACCTAGAAACTCCTGCTCTTTCCTTTGTATCCAAACAGTCTTCAAACAAGAAAAATAAATAAATTCCTGAATCAATTTAAGTTTGATACAAAAGATTCTGATTGAATTTGGCAAATATTTGAAAATAACGTATCCTTTCCACATTAAGGTGTTTTAGGGTTTTTTTAAATATATTAATTTAACCAGTTAATGTCACATCTCTGATGATCAAGAAAATGAAGGAAAGCAAAATGTGTGTCCGTAACCTGATAAGAATGCTATTTAAGTGATACTGCAGATTTCCACATTTATTTTACTTTCTGTCTAAGACTATCAAGTAGTTCTGTAGAATGGGTACTGGCAAAAGAGATGAACCAATTTATTACTTTAATTACCATGTCTAGTAATGCTTTTGGCAGTAATTTACAAATGCAAAATCCAAGACCAATTCAGAGGCCAGGTCTACCACATTGAGCAATACCTAATTGAACCTTGCCACAGAACAACTATCTGGGTTGATACAGCAGCACACATAGCTTTGCATCTTAAAGTGTACTTCTTTGCTTCCCTTTCCAGATACTTTACTACATATAGTTCATAAGAGAGAGCACAAAATAAAGCCCGTGAACCCCTACACATGCAAGAGCTCTAGGAGTAGGAAATCCATTGCCTAGTATCAGACAATCAGTTCCTCCAGGGTGGCCTAGCCCAGGTTCTCCGAGATCCTCCCTGTAAGCCAGCGTACACAGTGATAGCTAACATCAACAGATAGATAAATAATGCTGGCAGGCATAAATTTCATCCACCCATTACTGAAAAATCTCCAGGCACTGCAGTTTATTCAAGCCAATTTAGAGACTAAAGAGGGCTAAGCAAATCAGGTACATATATACCGCAAGTTTTGTGACCACAATTTTCAGAAAAATTATACCCAGAACTGGGTAACTGTCAGGCTTGTTCCTTACATCAAGGTCACGGCGACACTGCCTAGAAAGATACTGGTAGCGTGCTCTCCTGCTCTCCTTAAGTGCATTTAGTGACAAACCTATAAACATTGCAATGGCCTTTACAGTAAAGGAAGCACCTTAATCTTCACCTCACTGAAGGGCACCAGTGAGGTGAAAACAAATTCCTGTCAATCTGCCTGTCTGACAACTCCAGAGTGCTCATCCTCTTTACAGACAGATAATTGTAAACTCCTCCACATTCATCAACTTCCGTGATGAAGAAAATGTCAGAACAGAGCACATCTGAACAGCATCTAGCCATGTCACTTCCACTACCTTCTCCAGAGACAGCTGCTTCACTGTGTTTATCTGCTGTTACTGCACCAGGTGTATAACAAACTCACTTTAGCACCTGACCATCAAGTTCTCTTTTACATATTCTTTACTGTTTCTACTCACAACACTCCTGGATTTATTTTATCTCTTCCTCAAAGATGGTTGTTTTATAGAACCTACCAATACAATCACTTATTTTAATGTCATACAATATCAATACACTTATTTCAATGTCAGCATTTGCCAAGTCATACCTCCAACAGTGTCATCTCTTCTGCATACGTCCCTGTAAAATAGAACTAGGTCAACTCTAAACATCACAGAGACAATCACCACAGCTACAGCAACACATGAAAATAGTACAGCAAGGACCATTCCAGTTGTAAATATGTGGACAGGCAGATCTCGGGCATTCCCTGTAAAACAGAAACCCAGGAAACCATAGCCTTAAAAAAGGGCATTATATTACATGATTGCTTATTCAATACTGATGGCATCTTAAAATCACCCTAAAACATAACAATGTTGATGTGAATCCTCTCTTGCTAATATTACTACTAATGCTAATACTCGCATAGGCATGCCATTTATCCTGAGAAGAACTACAGAACATGGATTACTCTAAAAACTGGAGAAACAACCTCGCATGCAATCACACCCTCCATACACAGAAATGAACTGTATGTGGGATCAAGACTGACAATACAGATCCTCAAGAATGTACAGCATCCCAAACTGCTGATCACCCGCTTTTATCACAGAATGACAGAACGATAGGGGTTGGAAGGGAGCTCTGGAGATCATCTAGTCCAACCCCCTGCCAGAGCAGCATCACCTAGAGCAGGCTGCGTAGGAACGTGATGAGTTTCCTTCAGGTTATTATCTCCTATTATTCTCTACCTTTCACCCCTCTCTCCATCCATCCATAACAGTCCTTAATGTCCCCTTTAATCTCTTTGGACAAGATCTTTTTTTTTTTTTTTAAATCTGTCTCTAGTTTCTTTCACGCGTTTATTTATTATTTTTATTTTCTGTTGTCTTTGTCTTTTTAGTTCCAAATACAGATTTTTAACCCTTAAATCTTTGTGAACTCTTTGTGAAGGCACTGTCAAGTCATGCTCATTGTAGTCTGTATTTCATTTGCTTTTTTATATGCATCATCTTTTGACTAGTCTATTTTCACATATTTCCTCCCAGAAAAGCTCGGAAAGGTCTGAGAGAGATGGAAAACAAGAAAGGAATGCTCATTTCCTGCGAATGTCCAGGCTGCCTGGGCTATAAATGTGAAGTACTACTATATGGTAGAGGTCAGCTTTCCATAGCTAGGAGGATAGAGTCCCTGGCAAGAGAGAAAGTGCTGACCAGAACTTTTCAGGCGTTATCAAGAATATAAAAGATTGACCAATTGACCTTTCCAGGCAGAGAAAAAAAAAAAACAAACACCAAAAAAACCCCAAAAAACCACAAGAACAAAAAAATCCAACAAACAACCAAAACCCAACAAACAAACAAAAACATAAAAACATAAAAAATAATCAAAACCTCAGATTTCAATTTTAGAAAGAGCTGCTTAATAAACAAAGTGATCCAAACAGCAGATTCTGGGCTGCATAAGCCTTGGGTAGTTAACCAAGGCTTATGCAGCGATCCCACCAATCTGGTGAGTAGGAGAGCACAGGGAACGCTCTGTCATGGGATGTAGCAAAGTCCTGCCCAGTGATCTGTCAGCCAGAACATATCTCGGCCTCCCAGCTGTGTCCACAGCAGCAGCAGCAGTTGAACTATGCAGCCCTCACACAGCTGCTCTATCAGACATAGCAGCAACCCCTGCTGCCCCTGTCTCAGAGCAAGAGGAATCACCTCGGCGGGCGTTGTTAGGTCCAGCATTAGGTGGACCAGGGCCTTCATAAGCACACAGATGTTTCTGAAGAGATGTTCTGAAACCAGTACCCTGCCCTCAGGATTAATAATTATCTATGAGGAGTATGATCATAGATTATACCATACCTTTCTTCAATTTCACTATTTTTATTTGTGTTCTTTCATCAGCTTGCAACATGCAGGTGAAATTACAATGCATGTCCTCCTCTGTTACTTTTTTAATCCGTAGTAGCCTTGTGACATAGAACTTGTTTCCCAACCTGCACCAAGGAAAGGTTTTAGCAACACTGTACAGAAATCTACAACAGCTGAGACGCAGATTTTCATAAAAAAGTTCTAAAATAACCCCAGACATAAATTTACTGAATTTGCAGTCCACAAAGTGCAGGACATTATCATATACAAACAAAAGTGCAGTATCTTCAGGAAGATACTGTAAGAAACCTACTGTAATTTTTTTAATTCTTCTTCACATATTGAAGGTTCATTCTCAGGGATAGCTGCGCATTTTTCTGGAAACGTTTGATTAATTAACCAGTAGAGGCTGGCATCTTCTCGCATATAATAACCCAAGAAACCTGTGCAATTGAGTATCTCTTCTTTACCTAAACAAAGCATAAGATGAGAAGATGTAGTCAGAAGTAGCATTCATCTTCACAGAGCAGTAGTGTGTCAGCTTTCCAGGCAACATATCCCAGGAGTTGTGCTCCTTTCTGGACTTTGTAGCCCCTGCACAGTGTTTCATACATGTTACACCTGCACTGGTGGTGGCTTTGGGAACCATGCACAGGGCTCTCTTGCACCCTGTTGCAGAGTTATAGTCATCCACTGCTTTCTCTCAGATAAACTCTGTCACAGCCAGAAGAGTTTAAATAGGTGAGAGCATTTCAGGCTTTAGAGAACTAAATGGTGTTGGACTCAACAATCCTTATGGGTCCCTTCCAACTCAAGATATTCTATGATTCTGTGAACGAAATTGTGTGCTGCAGGCAGAGAACAGGAGAGGCCAACCCATCACCAGCACCCCAGGGCCAGGAAAAGTAACTAACAGATAAGGGAAATTACAGCCTATTGATTATAATAGCTAAAGTATATGCTGTTACTCAAAGGAAAAACAAAACCTGTTAGAGCCCCTGCTGAAGTCTCACAGAATAAATTCTCATCCCAGCTCCACACCTGGAAATCAGCATAATCCTGAATGCGTGAATCACAGAATGGTAGGGGTTGGAAGGGACCTCTGGAGATCATCTAGTCCAACCCCCCTGCCAGAGCAGGGTCACCCAGAGCAGGTTGCACAGGAACACGTCCAGGCGGGTTTTGAATGTCTCTAGAGACAGAGACTCCACCACCTCTCTGGGCAGCCTGTTCCAGTGCTTTGTCACCCTCACAGTAAAGATGTCCCTCCTCATGTTGAGAAGGAACTTCCTGTGTCCAGGTTTGTGCCCATTACCTCTTGTCCTGTTGCTGGGCACCACTGAGAAGAGCCTGGCTCCATCCTCCTGACACCCACCCTTTAAGTATTTACAAGTCACTTAGTTAGACAGCTATTTTGTACCATTTCAGAGCACTAACTGGAAATGACAGGAGTCACCTCTTCAGAGTCTGTTTAATCATAAGAGCAAAAGTGAAGAGACAACTGTACACTTGGGAAAATAAAGACAGAAGGCTGCAGGTCTGCAAATAATCTCTGGGTGTGAGATTTGATGATTTGCAAGGCATTTTATTTTAAACGTTGTCATGGGAAGCTGGACCTGAGGGTATCTGCAACTTTCCAACACCATTTCTAGGCTATGCCAGTATCATTTCCAGGGAACACAACCAGAATGCCCTTTACTAAGCCACAAAAGCTGCATGTTAGTTCTTTCTCAGGCCATCATGCACAAATGCTTTCCAGTAAACGAGGCCTGCCCAGGAATTCTCTAAGGGCACACATTATAAGTTGCCTGCTCGAGATTTATCAGAGCGGATGCTTCCAATGGAACTGCTTAAGAATGTTTAAAGCAGGATACAGCTGAAAATCTGCTCATCTTTGATTCTGACCTTAGAAGTCCAAGTCACAATTGCACAGATTGAAACAAAGACCCAAGTTTCTAGTATCATCTACCTTGCAACTCTAGCCTTTTCACCATACACAACAGCTATTTTCGGGGAAATACTATAGAACACCATCTAACCAATGACAAGTTTGAAAGGCCATCCAAAATTCCCTTCACTCTCCACCATGCCACCTGTCTCACCACTCACCAGGTAGTTTAATGACCTTATCAAAAGATCTTATCAAGACAGATAAGAAATTGAAGACAGATGATTCATAATCATTTTATGCTGAATGCTGCTACCTTCTGAGGGTTGGCACAAGCACAGTAAGGGGGAAGAACTGTGCAGGAAGGATGTACTGGGAGGCTGGGAGATACGAGGCATCATAAGATTGGGGTACTACCAGTGAAAAAAGGACCTACCAAGTGGTATTTGTAGGAAGGAAGAAAAATGAGCATCTGAGGTCCTGGCTGAGCAAGTGAGATACACGTATGAGCAACAGTGGAAGTAAATACCATTTTTCAGACTTGGAAAGGAAGGACTGAGTAACCAGATTGGAGAAGCCTTCAGGCACAGGAAAGGCAAAAGACAGGTAAATTCCTGTTTTAAAAAAAATTAGAGCCTCAATCACAAAATTCTGGATCCTGTCCAACACTGCATGAAGCCTGCAGACTGTGTTATCTAACCTACTCCCAGTGAGAAGAACAGTCAAGGTTTGATTTTTGACAATATAACCAATTCTTTGCAGCAGTGACAGATCTGCATGTTCACATTGCCAGGACTGTCAGCCCTCATGCTTCTCATTTCCCTGCACAATAACATCCTCAACTGCATCAGGTATTAAGGGGATTGCTCATTATTGCTGTTTGCTGAACAAACCGGACATCATTCACACATCACTCCGTGGAGTTTGCCATCTACAAAAGAAAGCTGCGGAGAGCTGGTTTATCAGCATCGCCACTTTCTCTTGCTGGTCATAGCAGCAATCTCAGCTTCTGCCTCTGAAAGAGAGGAGATTCGGTGTACTCGTACATCAATCATGCAATGCACTAGGCAAAATAGCAGCAGATGTGAAGAGGGATCAGATCCAGGAGGGTGCACAGACAATTCCTAGTTTGATTACACTTAGACAGACCATCAACCATAAGGATATCAGAATAAAAGCATATATACACAATAGCTACCACAAAGATTCTTGTACTAATTTGATACCTATTTCCGTTTCAATTTCTTCATCGTGTCCAACTATCTCCAAAGTTACAGCCTCTGGTGCATCTAAAATAGAAAGAAGTACTGCTATTGAAGCAATGGCTTACTTACATTCTACCACAGCAAAAATTACACATTTGCTTTATTTCTAAAACATAGATTCCATTTCATTCAAAGAACAACATCTGGGGTCGGGCATTATTAAGTAGTGGAAAAGACAGTATGTCCTGTTGAATTTTTTTTCCACGTGCATACATGTACAGTGACAATTTACAATGGTTGGAAAGGCTCTGCCCCAAAACTCTTCATAAGTTTGTACAACTGACTTACAGCAGCTAATTTTGAAAAAATATAACTGCAGGGAAAACTTACTAAATACATTTTCCAAAATTGGTAACCTGTCATATAAACAACTTCTGCTGTTTTGTTTTTTTTTTTTTACTTTTGAAATTATTGCAAAATAGTTCAGATTACCAGATAGATCACCCTTGTACATATTTATCAAATGAAGGCTGTAATTAAACTTCTCCATAGTAAGGAGAACAAAAAAGCGTGCTTCAAAATTTCAGAAAGCTTTCTTACCTTCTTCTACTACCAGTTTAATTGTATTTGTGCTGTGGTATGTCTTTCCTTCATGATTGATTAAAATTTTACAGGTATATATCCCAGAGTGCTGTACTGTTAAGGTTTTAAAATCCAGTTGCCGTTCTGTTTCATTTTCAAATATCTTACAGTCCTACATCAATAAAGACAGAAAATACTGTTCTGCAGCAAACATACATTCAAAATCTTAAAGATGTTAAAAAAGATTTTTGAAAAGAAGTGTCACCATCCTTCTTTCACTATCTCAATGACATTTAACTGACCCAAAAGAAATGGGGCACAATTTTCAGTCATGGTCACTTAACATTTGAACATTTAACCCATTAGAACTTGAGAGCACTGCAATTCCAAGTAAGCATCTGACTATAAAAATATTGTCTCAGGAATTTAAATGCATGCATCATTCTATGATTCTTGATCTATTTTTTTCAAAGTGATGTCTTGGGTCTGTAGGTGCCACCTGCTTGTGGTCAAAAGTTGTCTAGACTTCTGAGGAGCTTTCAGGTTAAAGCAAAATGCCTCAACAATAGGGAAAGTGACCATCTCTGAGGGTGGCAAGAGTTGGACTCACATTTGTTTATCCTCCCTATCCCCCCAAACAAATTCTGGTTTGCTGTGTTTTTGTTTTTGGTTTTTTTTTTTTTTTTTTTTTTTAATTCATAGCACATGCTAAGTGAAATGTCCTGTGAAAAAACAGCAATATTTGGTTCTGGTTTGATTTACCTTAGACGAAGAATGAAAATGATCACTGCTGTAAGTTGTCCGGGGAACGGACATTTCCTGGATGCATATGCTTACTACCAGACTCTTACACAAACGCACGTGTGACCACCCCTCTTTTATCTATGTTAGCTTAGACTGTGATAGGAAGGCTTTGAAAATTTTCACCCAATTTTTTTTTTTTTGGCGTGAAATTTTTCACGCCAAAGGATATTTAGGCACAAGGGTGGCTGCTTCATCTGTCTCACACAGTATTAGCCATTAATATATTGGGCATCAGTATACTCCGCTTAGCCATGAGAGAGGTCAGTCTGGGGTACGGTCCTTTACCGAGGAAAACATATCCACCTATGGCCCTACCCATCAATGGTCCTATCCTCTCAGACCCCACAGGACAAGGAAGCAGGGCTGTGGTTCATTCTGCCAGGCAGAATCCAGATGCCCGTACTTAATCTGTCAAAATCCTTTCCTGAAACTGATTCAACACAAAGTGAAGAGGGTCTGTTACTCCAACCAAGACACCTGAGAGGAATAAGGAGCACTGATCAAGGCGATGCATGGGGACAGAGGGGAAAAAACGTCTGCAGGGTGCTTCATCCAATGGTTGAGCACAACACCCGACAGTTACAGGTGCTTACACAACTATCATCTATGTTCTGACAAAACCTGGTAGAGAGAAGACCCATGATTTGCCTAAAATGAACAGAACTGTATCTGTTACACATTTTGTAAAAAGTGTTCAGAAAGAGCAAAATTGAAAAGTTTGCAATTACTTTACAAGCACGTGTCAACTGTAAAACAAATATCTTGGCACGTCATGTAGTGTCAGGATAATATCTGTATCAGCAAAGTAGCAGCTGGCTAAAGCAGCTGCTAGCTAAAGTGGCAAACAGACATGCGCTTCAGATCCTTTACCATTTGAAACTACCAGTTAACTAATAATTTCTTATTACGGGTAATTTTTTTCTAAAAAAGGATCTGAGAGAAGAGGAAAAAAAAAGTCTTCTGTATATCCCTAATAAACTGAGAAATTAAAGATTTACAAAGTTTGTAGATGCTTCTATAGGCAATGATTTGAGTGACACTGTTTCAGTAATTACCTTGTACCATGTTATGCTGTCATTTTCATTGACGGATAAATCACTGCATTTCAGTGAATGACCAGTTCCAGCATTTTTAATTTCTGTAGTTAAATGGTTTTTGTTGAAACAGCTGCTTTTATTTTTTTCAAGCACATTCAAGGTCCACTTTTGAATTGTGACATTTTGTTTTCCATTGCTATGAAAAAAAAAAAAACCAGCAAAATCAGTTTTAGGAGCTTTTTAAAGGAAGGTAGTTTAGTGAGTTATACAACAAAATACAAGTAAATTTCCTAATACATCTGTTAGGTAAAAAGTACATCTACAGTGACCTAATTATTATATTCCCCATTACTACTTTTCTAACACCAAGTATGTGCAATTCCCCATAACAAAAGAGTTATCTAAACTAAATCATCTATCACAAAACATTTCACAGTACAGTTATTTCTATGAAATATGACAACATATGCTATATCAACCAGAGCAAGGATGCAACAATCGTGGCATCCTGTATATTACAAGTGAGCATAAAAGAGTTTTAGGATCTTGACTAAGCTACTAATTTTGCAAGTTTAATCTCCTATGCGTTACTAAGGTTTAAAGTAGTAACTGAAAAATATATTTGTAAAATATGTCAAAAATAAGATGGGCAACTCTGCTATCGTTCACAAAGCAACATTATTCGTTGATCGGCACTGTGCAGATAGTCACCGATATTTTGGAAATATTTCAAAACTACGCAAATGTCATGAATTACGGAATCACTTATGGATTCAAGCATGTCTGCAAAACAAGGCATTTTGTAAAGGATTCATCTCTTTGTTTTTCTGTTTGCACTGATGAGAGATTTACTGTAGCTGGCCACCCCAGGTTAACTGAAAGACCCAGGAACTACCACTCCTAAAGCAGAGTCCTCACGTCCCATGCAGTACCTATAAAAGATCAGGTGAATATGCTCCAAAAATACCTCTTTTGCATATCTAGGAGCTGACCATTGTCATTCAGGTATCTGCTACTATTGACACATTCCTCTAAATAATCAGATTATAGCTGTGAGTTATTTCATTACTGGATATGTCCAAATACATGACTACCAAGAAAGAAGCTGGAGGAGTTTTGGCTTAAGTCTTGCAAAGCTGGCCTAACTTTGTCGAAGTTAAGCATTAAGAGAATGTTGTAAACTGTTGTAAATTAATGGGTGAGATTTTGCAATTAGTGCATAAAGCTCTCATTTTTTACTGAACAAGTAGGGTCTGAAAAAGCAAAAGCAGCAATCACGGAGCACTTCCTTCCACCATCAGTCATATCTTCATAAATATGTTTGAACAGTTTCTGTCTCCAAGCAAAGAAAAAGGAATCATTCCCAGGAGAATTGAAACCAGTCAAATATCATTTTGAATGAGAAGGGCTAAGGGGACAAAGCAGTTGAAATGGAGAAGCAAGCCTGACGAGTGTATCAGCTTAAAAACCATTCTTGACTGACATGCCTTTTACTGTTACCAGATTCAGAGGAACTATTAAGACATCATTCATATGATGAATTTAGACCAAGTTCTAGTTTGTTTTCTCCCCCTTTCTAAGTTCCCCAAATAGATGTATTTATGTGTTTTGCTCACTCTGATCGCATTGTAGCCCTTTCAGCCTACACAGGTTCTCCTTGTTCTCCTTACTCACTCGAGAAATTCGTGACTCATAATTGCAATTGACTATCTAAATCAAAACACAGTGCTTTGGTTTCTCAATCGGCTAACTAGGGTGTCAAAAACAGGAAAAACCTTATCAAAACTTTTCCATCAGAGATGTACTCGCATGGGTATTCATGGTGGGTGGAGGAGTCCTTGTCACCTATTCTTCAACACCACATTTACACATTTAAATCAGAGCTACTCATCACAGGCAGCAGCAGGACCACACTCAATAGTCACCCCTTTAGAGCGCAGTTTACATGACCTATTTTATACGTTTGGTTTAGGACAAAATAATCCGTGCCCCAGAAAGGCCTCTCTCTCCCTGACAGCAAAGGTACCTAAGATACGTTTAGGTGTAGACATAAACATTAGTTCCAATTAATTCCACCAAGTCTGAACACTGCTGGAGAGGCAACTATGGATCTAGCCATAAAATACATATAATTTTAATATTTAGATTCAGCAGAAGGAAGAAAAGGATTAATAAAGCCACATGATCTCTGCAGCACTGTTACTCCCCAGAGGCCTTCTTCTGCAATCGTATTTGGTGAAATCACTTTGACAAATATGAGGATTTCACCCAAAGTGGATCAAGGTATTCTACCTGATGAGCCAAAATCCAGAAAGGAGCAGCTCCCTGGAAGGTGACAAAGCCATACCCATGCAAACTAAGATGAATGTGGCTTACATAATTTCTAGCTATCTGCCATACACATGATTTTCAACAACAACAACAACAAAAAAAAAAACAACAAAAAAAAACCAAAACAAAAAAACCCACTTACATCGAGTTGTATTGTTTAAACTACTAGTGTCTAAGTTGTTACTTTCTATCCTGGTTTTCACTTGCTGAGATTCTTTAGTGATAATTTGTGGGAAACAAAACCATTTCTGCCTTTCAGCTCCCCCCGCCAAACCCACCGAGAAGGAACAACAAAAACTAGCTTGGCTCAGGAGAGGATACAAGGAAGTGAAAGCCCTTAGAGAATACAAACCAAGTTTACTGGATACGTTGCCAACTCTACGTCATCCCTTAGCTATTTCACTGCAACAAGCCAGGGTTATCTCAATATTTCCATGTACTGCAAGAAACTGTCACTCTGCCTTCCAAACTACAATATTAACTCTAAATGTGTAAACTCCCACTGCTTTCAACTGTTCTAAATTCATTGAAAAAGCAAGCAGTATTAGCATCTTAATATGTATCGTGTGTTTATCATGGACCTCAATACTTTTTTTTTTTTTTTTTTTAGGAACCTGTCAGTTCCCTCAGTTTCAAGGTCACCAGCACAGAGCAACCAAATGACCTGCTTTTTTGTAATCTGGTTTTCTCTTGATAACCACAGGATATAGGCTATGAAAAAAACATAGAAATGAGAAATCCTGCCAAAGATGTGTGACACAGTTTTTCTGCTTATCATTTCCACTACAAGTGCATAAGAAATCTTTATTTTCAAGAAATGTTGCTGAAGATGGACACACTCAGACTTATAGGTGATGTCTATTAATTCCTGAATTTATATCTTAAGTTGTAACTAACTATAAGTTATAGTTAGACTTATAGTTAGTATAACTAAGTTATACTGGCAAACACACATGAGCACATCAACACACACGTACGCACACTTTAGCTATCCATGCAGTGTCTCAGCAGGACACTTCTGCTTTAGCTGGAAAACTTATGATTCTTCTCTAAGTTAAAAATAAGTGGATAACACACCACAAGTACATTGGTACATCATTTCCACTCTCAACTCTTGCATACTGTCAGTTGTAACATACCAGGGGGAAAAAAAAAAATCCCTCCATTTCATTAGTTTGCAAAATCTGTCAATATGTGTTGTCTTACTTTCCTCAAAAATCTGCATAATATCTAATTGTCACTTTGTTCACTAGAACTGCCGAAGCAGTTATAAACACTCTAAAAATAATTTCCCATATGGCTTACAGATACCTATCTCTTAATTAAATAGTTGAAAATAAAAAAAGTAAATAAAAATATACTTAAAATGTCTGTTTTCAAAACCAGAATGTATTATGAATGCTCCGAAATGAAACTAATTCCATTCTAATTGTCATTCTTAGTAAATCGTAAACCAATAGCTCGCAATTTTTCCCTATCAATAGAGATTACTAAAAGTCCTCCATCTCTGCAGAAATCTGTTTCTGCAAATAATCTTCTGTATTTGCTGAAATTAACTGCTTTAACATGCTTGCCAATAGTGAGAACCCTCATATAAACTAAGTCCAAGATCCCATTAAAATCTAATGAAAAAATCCCCTTATGCCTATCGTTCCAGTGGTGAGACCTGTGAAGACTTCCCACGTAAGGAATGCAAGATTCTGGCATGTGCCTTCAGTCTGACCTTAACAGGAAAATGAATATCTGCATGGGCCTAGCAGAATGAAATTTAAAAAAAAAAAAAAAAAAAGTTAACTTGGACGTTGACAATTGAAGTCTAGCTTAAAACTGTAAACTATTGAACTTGTGTCTGTGATGTTACTGGAGAAATGTGGAGAGCATTTTTCAGTATCCAGTCCCAAAACCTTTACGAACCAGGCAAGAACCTTAAAACCAGTACCTGGCGAACAGCACAAATTATTACATGCAAAATAATCTGACTAAAATTAATTATTGCTTCTATTGTAAATGCTAAACTACAGTTTCGGTGCAAGCTAGTCATAAGAACTCTGTGCAGCAAACCTTTGATTTAGTCCTTTAGACTTTCATGGCGGTGTAATGAAGATTACCATCAAATAATTGAGGCCCACCCTTATTTCTCCTTTTGACTCATGATGTCCTTCAGTGGTAAGAAATGAAATTCAATGATTTCATTTGTTCTTTGAATGGCTCCAAGCATGCAAAGTTTGCACAGAAAGCATGACTTCAGCTGTGCCACTGTGTTTGTTGTTTTACTATATGGCAGTCCTCATAGGGTGAGATCCACTCGATGCAGTAAGGAAGAGCACGTCTGGTGCAGAAGACAAGCAAATGTTTCCTTTTACTTGGCAGTGGACAGAAGGGTTGCCTATCACTCATTTTGCTTAGGTAATTAATCACAAAGGAGCAGAAATGCTACCTGCCTTATCAAAAGGTGTACAGAACCTTTAAAAGGCTGCAATTGCCTGTAGCTATTTGTAAGTATTATAGGTGTGCCTGGATGGTTATTGTGAAATGGTGTGGAAAATGACACCGCAGTCAGTATAGTTCCCTGCACCTTCTTTGTATGGATGCCACTAGCAACACAAAGCAAGACAATGAACTCAGCTTCTTCATAGACAAGTGCAAAGGCAAGATATTCACCCACCAGCTCGTGTACCCACCTGTGAGTGACAGAGTAATTCCCAGAGTCACTGAGCTCAGCTGGCCAAAACTCCAGAGAATTCATTTGGGAAACAATTCCATGTGTTTCCTTTATCGGTTGCTGCTTTCCAGCATTTTCTTTGTACCAGCTTATCGTGTATGCTTCTTCCTGAAAACGTTCTTGCCTTGACTCAAGATAACAAAGGAAAAAATATTCCCCTTCTAGCACATCAATGGAGGCACGAAGGGGACACAGCTTCTCTTCAGAGAAAGCGGAAAAAAAGAAACATTAGGAAGCCAAGTACTTCTTTCAGAAAATGACATTACCTTGACTTTAAAGTGATGTACTGTGCCACTGATCTTTTATAAAGTGACTTTCCTTCACCAGAGTGGTTTGGAAGTATTTATTTATTCCAGCAATATTTATTTCAGTCTAAGAACTCGGTTTTCCAAGTCTTTATTCTACCTCACCCAAGCAATGGCCTCACTCTACAGTAAGGCAGCAGCTGCCACAAACGGGAGGGGAAAGAAGAAATTCTTACATAGGGTTTGACTTGTCAGCTATGGCTAATCCTCAGAACTGGTCAACTGCCATAAAAGAAGAGATTCTATGAATTAACATTTGCATTTTCTTAATTAAAACTAAATCATTATGTGGCTAGATTTCCTAAAATCTTCAGATAAACTGCCTTTGAATGAGATTATGTGTGTAAAATTTAGTCTCAAAGTCAGCTTTTCCAATCAAATTTCCCAAATGTACTTTTGCATACAGAAGTTATAAAAAATACAGAAAAGGGACCACGGTCTAGCATTAATAGTCACGAGTCAAATTAAGCCTTTGGTCTCTATTTCTCATGAGGTTCTCAGAGATTATTGTTGTTTAGCAACTATTGCGACCACGCTTCTGCGTGGAACAAAAAGAAGCAGACTCTTTCTCTTCCTTGCTGTGGCTCTTCATGAAGCCACGCTCCCATACAACATCATCAGGTACCTCCAGGTCGCATCTCTGCTCTTTTTCCTTCATAATTTTGGTATTTTGGACAAAACTTCCCAAGTCTGGAGCCAAGCTGAAATTGCCAAAACTTTTAAGATTTTGTACTTAGCTGCAAAACACAAAACCTGACCCACTCTAATTAACTGCAAAGAAGATACCACACATTCAGCAAATATTTTGAAGATTCTACTGTTGAAAAGAGGATTTATACTTACCAGTGGCAGCTTTAATGATAAACATGAAAAAAAATATCATCATAGTAATTTTCTTGAGTAACTTCTCACTTCTTCTCCAGAAAAATGAAACCAAGCTGTTCTTGCTTGTTCTAAAAGCCTAAGAAAAAAAGACTCACAATTCATCACAAGTGCAGTGAAACAGATTCCTTTGAGCATGTGAGCAGTGTGACTATTGCCTGGGACTGAAGAGCGCTTTCCAAATGCAGAGTTACACATTTTTATCGTAACTGCTATTTTCATATATCAGGTAATGCCTCAAGATTTTTCTTGGCAAGTTTATTTTAAATTCAGAAAGCACCACAGAGTTTCCTTCGTCCATTTTCTTGTTCACTGGATGTATTTCACATTTCTGATTAAACTGACAATCTTACAGAAGCACTCAAACTTAGATCCCAAGCCAGTAGACACCTACCACAGGACAGAACAGCACTTTTTTTTCCTCCACAAAGAGTATAAACTTTGCAAGGCTGGACCTTACAGAAACAGCTTGTAGAAACTTCCCTTGCCTTCAAGGAGAAAAGCACAACATTGATAGATCAGACATCTTGGTGGCTAATTTTGTGCCTGTTGGAAAACAATGAGATCTACTATTTTTTTCTTACAATTTTGTCTGTGAAACCAATAAGCACCAGCTGAGAGTGCTAACGTTTCCACTGAGGGGGAGGAGATGAAGCAGCTCATACTCAATTGCTTCAGTTGCAGTCACCTGTGCTTTCAAAGGCAAATGGAAAACACCATTAAATAATACCAGCGTGGAGCATCATCTCCAAGATTCCTCAGAGTAGCAGGTTAACTGACAACCAAAGGCAGAGCCAGTCCTAGGGGCTGTGCCCCAGTTTTGCTTACAAAGCAGACAGATTAGGTGTATAATAAGCTCAGTTCAGCCCCTGCAGACAAGTCACTGACCTGAACATGCACGGACAAATGAGACACACAAACACAAGAGAGAGATTTCACGGAGATGTGCCAAAAGAAATCTTGTTAGCATTCTGTTTCTTTGGGTTTATTACCTAAACCTCTTACAATTTGAGAAAGCACGTACTTACCACTGTAAGACACCTCCCTGAGATTTACAGTCAGAAACCTCCTGTGATCTAAAGAGGCCGGAGGCAGGAGGCTACTGCACTTCCAGCAATATTCCAGAATGACATCAAACTGTATAGCTGCTCTCCTCCTCTTACCGTTCTCCACAGTTCTTCACAAGTATGCCACCATCCCATAAATCACTGTAAGGAGATGAAAGAACTGTTTCACATCCCTTTTTCACACTGACTGGTAGAGACATCCAGATTTAGAAAGCAGATAGAAGAAGTTGGATGCCAAGTACTGCAACAAGCAACTTTAAGGAGTCATACAGTAAATTCCTCAGACTTCGTTTCAGTTCCCTTCTACACATGGATTTTCAAACTGCTGCACTTCAGAAAGAAAGAAGGGCCTTGCTTTAATTTCATTTCTTGAATTTACTTTTAATTTTTCACCCTATCCCATCCAAAAGAAAGACAGCTGTTACAGACTATGAAATTATGATCCACTACATAAAATAATTTCTCACCAGATTTTTAATTCTAAATCCCATTATTTTTTGGCATATCACATCAGCACACAGCCTAAGTTCCAAGGAATGCAGAGCACAGCCCTTCATTCTTTAAAGAGGGATTAAAGAACACAGTATAATGCAAGCTACTTAGTAATAACCAGGTTTGAAATTAGTGGCTACTATTAACAAGCAAAACACAAGTCCTTAATCTTACTCTCACATTGCTTTTGAACCTGAGCAATTTATCTGAAATTGTTCTACTCCAGGCTAACAGTATTTACATTTGAGCCACATGGTTTACATGCTCTTTGATGAAACATGGGGGGGGGAGTGGGGGAGAAAAGAAAAAAGATAAATTCTTTTGGTGAAACTCAGCACTAAACTTTCCTCTTTTAAGGATGGCTCTTGTAGAATTTAAGTCTTTTTTCAAATATCACCATACAGGGCCATAATTTGCATAGGATTCCCAAAGGAAACAAAAGAATCTAGCAAACAGTTGCCTTAACCATACTCGGTCCAAGCACCATTCTGACAGGATTGCAATTTATTGGTAAAAATGAAAAATCCATCTTCATTTCAATCAACACAAGGTGAAGTTGTTTACTTACTATGCAAATCTTGCCAGGTGGAAAGCAGATGCTGAGGTAGTCTTCCAAACTCCAGAGAGTTACAACTTGTACTTTTAACTCTTCTGAACCTCATTCATCACTGAAACAGCGAGCAGTCTCTCTCGGTAAATGAGTCAATACAGCCTGAAAAACCTCCTGAAAAAGGAAAAGTGGAACTTCTTACACTGTGAACTGTTGAGTGCAGGGAGGGAAACGGAAAAGGCAGATGTGAGAAATTCATTTTTACTGGCATTAGTGGAAAGATAAGAGCTAATTACAAATATTAACTTTTCTAAATGAGGCATTTGAGGGCTGATACACAAATGCTTTAGGCATTATCTTTTGCTGCTACCATCTACAATAGCACTTAAAGAGCCTGTCCCGTTCCAAAGACATCAAGGTAAGAGGGAAAGGGCCAGGGGAAGCCTGGGGAGGGCAACCTCACAGCACCAGTGAGGGGCAGTGTGTTGAAATAAGCCCTTTTCAGAGCTAAATTATTTATGACATCTCTGTATTATGGCTTAGGGTAGCACGGCAGGGAAGGCAGGGTTTGGGGGGGACAAGCAGGGAGGGGGGGACAAGCAGGGTACCCCGGAGATGGAATCACAGCCCTGGGCAGGGGCTGCCCGATATGCCGGAGGGACGGGGCTGGCGGGGTAAAGCCAGCCCCCCCCCGGCTCCCCACGCACACCCGCAGGGACGCCCTGACCAGAGGCAGGCGCTCGGCCCCTCGGAGGAAGGGCAGAAGGAGCCGCCCGCACCCGGCCCTCGCCTCCCCCGTCCCGCCTGCCCTTCCTGCCCTTCCCCGGGCTGCCCCGCTGCCACTGGGCCCTACCTGGAGACAGCTCCGCGCCGGGGTGCGGGATGCCGGGCCGTCGCGGCGGGACCGCTTCCCGGTTCGGCTGGGAAGAATCGGTCTCCCGGAGGCGGAGCAGGGGCCGGGGCCAGGCAGCGCAGAGGCGAAGGCAGGTGGAAATATTGCCGAGCTTAGCACAGGGTGTTGAGCTGTCACCCACCCACGCGTGAGTGACACCCAACGATGGCCCCCGCCAGCAAAGGGAGGGAAGGTCAACCCTTCTAGGAGGCGGTGAGGGTGGTCTTCCCTCTCACAGCCTTCCGGATCGGGGGGGGGGG
>VXBH01009932.1:674479-749434 GCA_013400035.1 Rynchops niger
CTCTTCCTCCGCTTTTCTGCTGAATGCCCGCCGCAGGACTTTTTCCAAGAAGTAGAATTAGGATGGAGGTTTAGGAACGCGTAATTTAAGTTAAATACAGCGACTTTTATCTCTGCTACAGCTTCCTCCCCCCACCCACTGGACCTTTTGAGAGTGAGGATGTGCAAAGAGATAAGCTGTGCACTGCAAGGCTGAGATTCTACAAAGACATGAAAAGATAAAAAATNAAGAGACCAAGCAAAATATGATTCTTTGATCAGAAATATCCCGATTTCAGTGCTATTTTTCCAGTGACAGCATCCACTTTGGGAAGAGAGTAATGTAACGCAAGCTTTCAAGAGGTGAAACATTTTATAGCTCCATTATTGCAGAGGGACTGTATGTGTTCATTTCTAAATAAGCCCTCGTGCCAGTAGCTGAACCTGCTTTTAAGCCAAATATTGATATATTGGAACCGTAGTTCAATTCAGGATTTCTGACAGCTGTATTTCCTATTTAAGTACTGGTCCTGAGTAAATGAATGCTTGGCACTGTTTATTTCACATGAACGGTGTATTTGACATGTACTGTGCAGTGATTCACTATGCTTCTAAATAAAGTTATTTTGATAGCAGCAAGAAAAAAATCAACCCCTCAGGACTTCTTTTATTTTCATGTCACCCTTTTCATGTTCAGAAACATGTTTAGTGACATCTACCCTTCTTTTCTTGGTGTTGTGTTTGGTTTTTTTTTTCCCCAGGACAGCTGGGACTGGAGAAGTTCCTATTAGCAACAGGAGGCATCGCTTCAGAGGTAAAACAAGCAGGTTATGCTAAAAAAAAGGCGGGATTCCACAGAGCTGGCTTTGCATATTTTACTGCTGAAGTGAAGCAAAGTTTTACTGTCTCAATTCATTTATTTTCCCCATCACAGATTGAAACAATTGTCTATAAAAACAATCAGACCATCAGCTAATGTAAATCAGCACAACTTCAGGAAAGCCAGCTAAGAATCCGACCCACTATAACTACTTTAAAAATGTGTACAAGGTACTTGGCAGTGGTTTTTGGTTTTATGATTCAGTGCCTGATTTTAAAACTTAAAAGAAAGCATATGTCATAAAGAGGGTAGTGATTTTACATGAGAGGCTGAAAGCAATTTAGCAGCCAACAAATAAAATCATAGAGTAAAATGTCATGGGCTTTTTACTTTGAGACGCTCAGTCTTGATAGTGACACTTTGGAAACTTCTTTTTTTTATTATTACTATTCACTCTTTTATAAGAGTATTTTCCATGAGCTATTCTCACATTAATTTGCTTTCACATCCTTTTGAAATACTCCCAAGTTTCTGAACTTTCATCTGTGTTGTAGAAAGTGGTGTGTTCAATTAGTCCTTTTCTATTAATGTCATAGCCGGCTCTGAGATACGTGAATGTACATGAAAGGAGAAAAAGTTTACACTTTTTAGTTCTCAGAC
Organism: Rynchops niger; assembly: GCA_013400035.1. Taxonomy (NCBI): domain Eukaryota; kingdom Metazoa; phylum Chordata; class Aves; order Charadriiformes; family Laridae; genus Rynchops; species Rynchops niger. The sequence continues at coordinate 675,938 of VXBH01009932.1, forward strand.
TAATACAATTTTAATGGGGAAGTCATAGCCTTGTCATAGAGAAGAAACTCAACCAAAAATAACTACAGCTCAACTTTTCATGATGAAAATGCCATGATGAAAATGAAAGTTTGCACTAATATTGAAAAACAGATTTCTGTATGAAGTTCCAATGACCTGACCCATCATCTAGGGAAGACCAGTTACTTCTCACAGTTTTTCACATCTTCCTTTCCATCCAACATACACTACACGGAGGTGTTAACTGAAAACCTAAACTGTGAAACTATTTCCGTCATAAATAGCAACACATCCAGCTCCTGTAACCACAGTCTCAGCCTGTTTGCCTCCAGCTCGTAATAGTCTTTTTTAGTCTCTTTCTGTCATCTCTGTATACCAGTTACATTAATTCTTAACAGAGGTTAAGTTATATTCCATATTTTTTTCAGCGTTTTCTGACCCTGATGTCAAAAAGCAGATTCCAGACTGATAGCATGTCTGTTAGACCCTCATATGTTTCTCAGAAATTTTAAAATACGCAAGTTGCACATTTTCAAACTTTTCTCCACATTATAGCATCATAGAATATTTCAGGTTGGAAGGGACCTCTGGAGGTCATCAGGTGCAGCCTCTGCTCAGGGTATGTACAGCTGAAACCAGAACACCTCCAAGGATGGAGATCCCACAGCCTCTCTGGGCACATTTTCCAGAATTTTACTATGCACATGGTGAAACTTTGTCCCCTGATATGTAATGTAAATTTCCCATGTTCTGATTTGTTCCAGTTGCTTTTTTGTCCAATTGCTGTTCTCCTTTGAGCCTTCCTGAGCTCCATCCTTTCTCTCTGTCTTCCCATTAGGCTCTTGTAGACAGAAACAGGACCTCTTGTCCTCTCCCTCTATGTCCTGTGCTCTTGGTGGTCTTTTCCTGGACTCGTTCCAGCATGTCAGTGCCTCACTTGTACTGGGGAGCTCAAAACTTGACACAATATTCCGGAGGTGTCCTCACAAATGCTGAATACAGGGGAATAATTACTTTCCTCAACTATACTCTCTCCAGTAAGGTGCAGGGTGCGATTGGTTGCCTATGTCACACGGACACACTGCTGACTCATGTTCACCTTAATGTCAACCAGGACATCCAGTTTCTTTCTGCAAAGCTACTGTGTGTTGGGTTGACCTGCTGTTGAGTGTGTGTATTCCATCTCAGATGCAGCACTTTGTGTGTGGGTTGAACCTCCTGAGTCCATTTCTCCAGCCTATTTCCATCTGAAACAGCAGCCCTGCCCTCCGATGTCCCACATATCATTCCCCAGTTTGTTTTTCTGCCCGTTGGTTTTGCAGTCTGCCCCACTGCCAAGGTCATTAATAAGGACACTAAATAGTAGTGGTAGTAATATAAGTCCCTGATGGATGCCACTAGTAATTTACTGTGAGCTGAGGTTAGTACACTGATCACAACACATTGATTCTGCATGGACTTTGGTCACGCTGCTTTTCCACTCACCTTTGTCCACTTACTTACCTATATGTCACCAACAGACACTGTCAAAGGCCTTGCTCAATTCAAGGTTTGCAGCATCGAGTGTTCTCCCATTGCCCACAGCACAGCTGGATATGCATGATATGCCTTTTGTAAATCCAGTCACCTTCTTTTCCTTCATGCACTTTTAAAATGACTTCAAGAAGGACTGCTTCATAACATTCCCAGGAGATCTATAAAGAGTGGACGCGGTTTTAAAGAACAAATTGCTATACGACAAATAATCTCTCTCGTATACAATCAGGCATGTAGCTTATGCTTTAAACGGGGAAAAGGGAACACATGACCACATATTTCTAACACAACAGCTGTAGTTTTTCAACCCTTGAAAGAGTCAGGAATATGTACAATTTTTCAATAGAATATACTATCAATTATACATATTATCTTCCAAACATACCTTTGTCTGATGCTGTAAGAAATTAACGTTGCATACACTACAAATAGTAGCTTGCTACAAAAACGTCTAAATACTTCTCTCTAGTGGTCAATCTCTTGGGCTTCACCACCATGTGAAGCAAATATAGGTAAAAGTCTGTGGCGGAAGCAATAGCTAAGCTGGCTTTTCAGGACTGTGGTTTAGGTGAAGAAGCCAGCAGGGGTCATGGTTCTTTCAGCTGTAGGAACATCAGATCTCAATGGCATAGGCGATCTGAACGCCAAACCACTAAATATGTTCACACAAAGGGCTGTTGTCTATTAAATGCATATGTGAGGAGGGCAGTATGTTCTAAGTGCTGTCTGCAGTTGTCCTACTTCATATTAGCAGGAGCTGGTTTTCATACCTTGAAAGTCACCAGGAACTTCATCACTGACATCAGTGCCAGTGAAGTCAATGCTTATTCCTGTCTCCTTGTTATTTCTTTATTGCCAGCAATGCAGCATATACTTTTCAGATATGAAGCATCCAGAGGTAAGATTTTACAACTGGGGACGTACAACTCGGTATGACTGCTGTTACACGGCAAGGAGACACTATTGTTCCTTCAAAAATATGCTATTATAAGAGAGTCAGCGATGTATTCTCAGTGACAGATTCTGCGCCGCTGTTTACAGGTAATGCTATATGGGTTTCAGGAGGTTACAGCAGTACATACTCCCTGAAAATTTCACTGATTAACTCCAATGCGATTCTTAAACTGATTTCTAATTGGTCTGAATCGCTCGATACCTGTTTATCCACTAGATGGCACGATGGCTCCGCTCTATTAACAAGTGGGAGCTTTCCGGAGTCACTTAGACCGAGAAGGGGGAAGCACAGAGCACTAAAAGGGCGTTAAATCTCTATGTGGAAGTTCTAATTTAGCAACAAAATTACCTTTGTTCTGTGTAGTTTAAGCTTTAAGCATCCAAAATCGTTCTTCTGTAAGTTTTCTGTGGTGAAAGGAGGGATTTTTTTGCACAGGGCAGCCTGCCTACTGTACTTTGTGTACTCCAGGCTGAAAAGTCCCAGCTCTATCAGCTTTTCTTCATTGGAGAGATGCTCCAGTCCCTTCACCAACTTCATGGCTCTTTGTTGGGCTGTCTTCAGTATGTCCATGTCTCTCTCCTACCGAGGAGGCCAGAATTGGACACAGGACTCCATGTGTGGCTTCAGCGGTGCTGATGTTGTAAAAGTATTCCACAGTTCTTTTTGTGCTTTCTCTTTAATAAACACTACAAATGTGATAATATCTGGAGAAAGGTATTAATTTTAATGCATATCTCTGATTCCTTTCCTAACCACCACGGAATACAAAAAGAAGTGACAACTGTGGCATTTTTCGTCATTATTACAGTCACATACTCACCCTCTGCTTCCATAAAAGTTCTTTACCCCTTTTCTTTCTGTCAAGGCCAAACCGCTCATTGATGGTAAATCACAGTAAGAGTTGTCAGGTTTTGCTTGATATTGTTTTCTTCTTATTTTTTTGGTTGACTATGAGGCTTAATACAGAAGTGTTGTCATCACAAGACCCATTTAGTGAGTTTGGTTTTCACCATCATGACTACATGCCTGGCTAACAAAAGTCAATAAGATATCACTATTTTTGAGAATAATTTGGTTCATTGCCGACCCCATGCACTCCCTCATTTTACCTTCTCCTTTTATCCCTTTCCAGCTTCAAAATTCATCCTAGAGTTTTTGTTTCCAAGATACTCAGTTATCATCCTTTCTTTATCATAAAGTGCCGAGGACTCAAACTCTATTAAAAATTGATCTTGGAATAATCTTGGAAGTGAATAGTCTTGCGCAGACACTGCTGTGAAAAATCTTCATAGTGAAAAGCAACAGGCTTTCCTGCCTTTATATATGCCCTAGTATTAGTATTCTTTCTGTGGGAAGAAATAGTACGTAGGAGCCAACCAAGTCTCTCTTACGTTGCCATGAATCCATTTTGTGGAACTTCCATAGAAACAGTAAAGTTTATCTAGAGAGATCTTTAGGAACAGGACCCAACACTGTACACAATCTAATGAGGCAATAATAAAATGCAACATTAGATGTTCTATAGGGTTCTATTAGATGTTCGGTGAGTGCATGAACACGTGAAAATATAAACCATCAATGAAAAGCAGTTTAGTTTGCCATAGAATTTTAATTTAATGTTGAAAAAAAAATCTATACATCTATTGCATACATATTTTTCCCATAGCCATCCATAAGTCATCCGTAAGCCACTCCCAATAGCCATCCATAAGTCAGAAGATCCACATTCAGGAAAAACTTACAGTAAAAGGAAGTTACTTGCCTGCTCTGTAAGCCTAGACTTGGTAACATTAGATGTTCTGCAACTAATTTGCACTTTTTAAGTCCATCTCTGCAGCAAGCTTAAAGCTCAAAACCAAGCCTTCCCAACAGTAAGAAAATACCTGGTTTTAAGAAGCTAAGAAGATTAAAGTTTGCATAGATATCTGTAGTAGAAAACATTTTGTTCATATACCCTTGAACTAGAAGGAGATTTGGCTCTGACCTTTGCATCTCAAGGTATTTCCTGTCAGAAGAAAGTATAAGTAGGCAAAAGGTCAAAGCAGAAAGAAAAAAGGTGGATACTGGATGTTATAAAATGCAGCAAGACTTTTTTTTTCAGTAGTTTAAAGAAATGCTATCAGTGTACAAAAACAAATAATTAAATTTTAAAATGTTATTTCTATCTGGAGATAGTAACAATAGCAACAGCATGTACTTGAAAGATTTAAATTTTCACTTTGTGGGAGATTAATTTTTTTATATATATAATATTAAAATACATATAAATATTTATCAGTGTGTATTTATTTCCCTTAACACTAAATTTTTTTTAAAAATGCTGTATTCACATGAGTCTCAAAAGAGCCTTTACTGAGGCATCCCTACTAAGGAAGAATAGAATTTCATAGTATGAGTATTACTATAGAATCAAAAAGGAGTGAGGGAAAAATGAATAAAAGCACAATATTACACTTTCTACTTGAATAATACACACTATGCTTTCTAGTTGAATAATACAGAAGGCATTTATCTTTGAATAACTGCATTAGAAAGGTAAAGCAAACTTGCAGAACATTCAGCTATTTGGAATTAAAACTTTCAGTTATTTGTATGAGTGTACATAGAAAGAGTATAGGTAAATTTTGTTTCCTGTGACATGCAAAATTCTGCATACAGCCTAGAATGATTTATTTACAGAACTCCTATACCTATAAAAACTTCCCTCAGTTCCCCAGACATCCTCCATCAGTTTAGCTTCTTCTTATTCAACTGAAGGACTGAAAAAGCCAGACTTCCAGACTGTAAACCCATGTACCTACTGAAAGAAAAAGGAGCTGCAGGTGTGTAGTTCATCCTGATAGTGTACCACTGTTTTCTTCGACTCGCTGCTCATCCAGCATTAGCTGAGTAGGAGGACTTGAGTGTCAGTGGCATATGGTACCTCACCTGCTTCCAGAACTTAGAGTTGGAAGACTGTGGGTGCACAGTGTGCTGCTCTTTCCATTTGATGGTACCTTGCTGCTTAATAATAAACCTAAGAGATTCCTGAAGTTTCTCGTAAGTCCCAATTGTCTCCATTTCCAGCAGAATCACCTTTGTATCATTTTGAATGAGGGCATTGTATAAAGCGATGTGTTGATCATATGCAGGTTCTTTACAATTAGTCAGCTGGTGTGTTAGGAGGATGATCAGCCGTCTGCTCTTCTGCATCCTCTTCTCAATTGCACTGGCTGTATCTAGGAAAGTACAAGAAAATGATGAGACCCCAACATTTCTTTTATAAACTATTCTGTGTTTAGGTGCTTCATTTTCATTGCTTTTTAACCAGAAATAACTTCCGTATCACTTCAGTCTCATACAGTTTATTCATTCAAAAAAGAGCTTAAAAAAAACCCTAGAAAAAAAAACCAAACAAACAAGAAAACAAAACAAAAAACACCCAAAGCTTTCCTTTCAGATGTTTTCTTTGGTTCAAACATTAATATTTTCACTGCTTTTAAGAACTGTTAGGAATTTCTAATCCAACAACCTAGGGTCAAGTTCAGTAGATCTGGATTGCATCAAATTTGTGCTTGATCAATAGTCTGCATGTAAGGAATCATGTTCTATCAAGTTTAGTGCTTTACAGACAGATCCTGCAATACTTAACCATGAAAATTAGTCATTTGGAGACTTTTGGGTGGGTGACTTCTAAGAGACTTACTTACTGGCAGAGGGAGTGTTAATTCTCCTGAGCTATAGCATGCTGATTGATACGCTTAACCTGTGCATAGGGTTGGCATCTGCCCTGCAGGGGTGGATCCAGACTTGCAGGGTGTTTATACTTCAGGATGACTGAAGGTGATTTTCTTTCTTTCCCACTGTCGTGTTAGGGAGAGCTGATCAACTACCACAGGGACTGTGATGTTGAAGGTGCTGAACCTTGGAAACTCAAGAGCCAGCATGCTGCGGGAGAAACTTCTGTGCCAGCTTGGAAAGGTCCACATCAAGCCTCCAGGAGCTGCTTTTCTCAATGACCTGATGTGACATCTATGGCAGGAAGACTGCAGATGAATTCCTGTCCAGTGGGATACTCATCCCAGTTAGAAGAGTTTCCTGTGGTCTGTAGAATGAAAGCTGTTTTGGTGGGAGCATGTGATGCTGGGCCACAAGAAAGGAGGTGGGAGCCTAGCTAAGGAAATTCAATGTAACAGTTACTTAACAAAGCCACTGATTTGCAGATGTCATCAGCCCATTCTATACGCATCCTCATTACCTTTGCTGGGGGCTGCCAGCCCATTGCAAGGGTCTCATTAGTCTCAGAGAGGCCCAGCTTTTTCAGCTCCTGGCTCAGGAACCCTTACAATGACTTCCCCACCCTATTTCTTGGCTCTGAGAGCATTCTATGAAAATAATTTGCCTTTCTGTGATGTTCACCAATTCAAACTCCTTTAATTTTCTTCTTTTTCATTACATTTTCCTGATATTAGGAGAGTAGATCCTTTGGAAGGTGGTAAGCAGCTACTGTCATATGTTTAGTTCCCACAATAAAAACGCTTCAAAAAATACCTTTCTCCATTTTGAGGTGCCGACCATTGTGCTCAGGACTGAAAGACCAGGAAGCTGGGGAGCTATTCAGTTCTACATTGGATTTCTAATACCATAGCTGTTGCAAGAGGAAAGATGGGGCTGCATGCTGCAAATTACTTTAATCCAGGGATTCATTGCATCCTGTTTTGTGAATGTTAGAAGTTTATATGGGTTCAGAAAGTGACAGAAAACACTGGGAAAGAAAAATCTGTAAGCAGCTATTATACACAAAACTTTGAGCATCTGAAGTCCACATACTGCTGGGAGAGTACATTAGTGGAATTATAATATAAGCTTGCCCTGTTCTTAAACTCTTTTCCGGTCCTTTGCCTATGGCCACTGCTGAAGATAGGACATTTGGCTACCCAGAACGTTGCTCCAGTGCAGTATGATCATTCTTCTGTTATTCATTCATGGTTTTGTGTATTACAGATACAGCAGCTCCATCAGTGTTTGGTTAGATGCCGTCCTGTTTATCACTTGAAATCATTCTGTTTAACTTTACTTTTTACTGGAAGAACACAAGTTTCAAATAGCAAAGCTTTTCATTTGAATGAAGAGTCATAAGCACGTCTTGAAATAATAATTCCATTGTATATCCTCACTGATTTTTTTTTTCCTAGAAATACATGGAGTTTTACAGTGAAAAATATGATTCATCAAATGCTATGATATGTGTTCAGGAAGGATTACAGTAACTTGAAGTGGCATTTCCTGTTTTACTCTGCTTAGCATATTTTAATTGTAAGGTTTTGAACTTGGAAACCTGGTTATGAAAGTCTCAAGATCAGAAGATAAACAAGAGTGGGGACCATATGGGTAAAGTCCATCCGCATAGAAGCAGAGAACTTTTAAGTGCTCCCTGTGGCAGACAGATTCTAAATAGCTTTTCCACCCAAGTGGAAGCATTTTGGGGCATGAAAGTGGACAAGGAAGAGAAAAGCAGAAGGCTGGGAAAGTAGGCAAGAAGACAAAAGGAAGGACAGGAGTTTTTTAGAGTTTTGATTAAATCAGACTGAACAAGTCAAACAAAACTTACTATCCAAGGCTGGCTTGCTGAGTGTTCTGTCTGTGACCCCTGGGTTGCAGGCCTTTGTACAGTGAAAATATCTTTGTTTTCAGCCAATTTCTTAGAGCCTTTGTTAATCCCACAGTCTTCAGCCCAGTTGTATGCTGTGCTCAGTTTTCTTCAGGATTGCCATCCAAAACCACAGTTTGAGAGCAGTGTCCCATAACATAATATTGCCCTGTCTCTAATCGCCTGAACAGATGGCATAAATCTTTGGCATTGGCAGTTTTGTGGGCTATTGTTAGTTCCTTGTTCTGGATCTAGCTGGGAACAGTCTGTCTCAGCAACTCTTGCAGCTTTTTTTACATTCTTGTTGTGGTGGGTTTTCTCAAGGCCAGGCAGCACTTTTGCAACTCTCCAAAGGAGAAGGACATCAAAGATCTCAGCTCAGCTCTGGGCAAGTGAATGAGACCTGGCCCAATGCAGATGATATCAGGAATACGTAACAAAAAATGTTTCAGCTTTGGCTTCGTGCCTGCTTACTGACAGGGAGAGAAGATTTGCTCCACAGAATAACCAGAGCACAGAATAAACAGACAAGTCAGCTCTGAACTGAGGCAGGTAGCACCTAGATGACAGCAATCATAAGAGGTAGCGTAGAGGTGTTCATATGGAAATTAGCACAGATTAATTAACATTATTCCATTCTGGAAGACAAGGAAGCAGGTATAAAGAATACCAACTGTCTTCTAAACTAACACTGGGAATTGTGTGAAGTGAAAGTAGGTCATGTCAGTGAATAGAAGTTGAACTTCCTGTAACTCTAACACCCTCATAACAGGTTGAAAAACCCCAAGTGATAACAGCAAGGTAAATTCCTCAACTTAGTTTGTGTTTTTTTCTTCTTCCGTGTCTTGTAGACCTACTTACACACAGTTTAGTTGAGGATGTGCCCAGATAATGGTTATGCAGAGTTACACTACCCAAAGGGCAGGTGTAGATTTAAGAGTCATACTTGGGGTCACATTTCCTGAATGACCCAAGAAGATAATAAACAGCCTGTGCCCCGTCCTGTAGCTTGCTTTTTGTAGAACTAGCAAGTACAGGGTGCCATTGTCTCACCCTGCATGAAAGAGCAGACACACAGTGGCTGAGGAGATGAGCAGCCAGCTCAAGAACGTAAAGGGATGTCCTATACCCCTAAAAGAGACTAGAACCACAATTTGCTCCACTTTGACAAGTCATTCAGTGCATTATCCAATCTGAAACTTACCTTCTCCAGGATATATGTCTCTCCCATAAATACACAGTTTATATCCACATTTATTTTCTAGAATATCTGGCATGATTTCGTAAACAAAATATTCCACAAAATTAGCTTCATTGGTGTGGCTTCTGGGGTAGATAACATATGCATCGTATATCTTCCCATCTGTAAGGCAAAACAAGAGAAAAGTGATAACATGAATTAGTGCTGTCTATTGCAAAAGCTAGAAGAGAAATAAAAATATCAGCGTTTGAAAGACTTCTAAGTCAAAGTTCTTGCTAATGTGAATAATGTATATCATTGGATGCACGTTTGGAAATTAGACTGTGCACGTTTGGTGTTTTCCATGCTCAATTGTTATGTCCTGTGTGTTTGTAACTTTGCAGAACCTGACTTTGCATTGTGAAGGTGGTATCCCAAAGTACATAGAGTAAAAATTCAACTGATTGACGCATATTATCATGAAATAGAGATGAAGCTCATAATTTGTTATTTCAGTGATATAACAGGCTGTCATCAGCCTTTGTCATTTAGGACAAGACATTCCACTTAAATTCTTCCACCTTGAAGAAATTACTCATCATTCCCACCGCATATCATACTTCTGAGTGAAAAGCTCCTTTACTCAGGAAGTAGTCTTACAGTCAGAAAGTCAGACTAAGTACAAAGTCAAATATTTATTTTTCTCTCTTCTTCATTTCACTCAAATATGTTTTCCGTTATAGCATTTGTTTTCTAATCCCAAATGTTTAATTTGTTTCTTTGCAGTGGAGATGATCATATCCCTTCTTCTTTTGTTGCTATCTGAGGTTCTTGGGTCCTAGTCCAGACCATGCTTGCAATAAAAAAGAAATAGCCATTTCTAGAGTCTGATTCATTTTATCATAAAATATACTTAAATGCAAACTTCCCTAGAAAGCATAATTCTTACCTCTTTAAAGGGAACATAAGTAACTAGATCAGCTGTAGATATCTACTGTGCAGACATCTGTGATAGGAGTCAGCTTCAGATTCAAAAAATGTAAATTTAGGTGTCTACATGAACGCTAGGTGTCTAAACTGCTACCATCAGTGGAAAAGTAGCCATTGCAGTTAGTGAATTCTAGACTGATTCAGATTACTCCCATGCAAATGCCAGGGGCCCAGTTGAGTTGCCTAAACATAAACATCTAGTGCCATTTGAGACTTCCTGGTACTTCAGGTACCTTGCCTGATCTCCATCCCCTGCTCTACAAGTCTGAAACATCTGACAGATCTGTGTTGTGTGTTCATTCTTTTGGCCGTGCCAAATGACTCTAGATGCCCATGTTTAGAACACTGACGCAAGGTGCCAGCGCCTGCTTAGCTGAGTTGATTTTATTGATGAGGAGCTGGATTTGGTCACCTACAAACATATACCACATAATGTCATTAGGCACTGCCTGCCTTTCAGCTGCCATTGCAGAGGGATTCAGGTCTCTCCTAAGGGAGCTCAAGTGGCACTAGCTGCTTATAGCTTGACAACTGAACCCAGCCCCAGGCCTCCAGGTTTCGTGTCCATGATGGGAACTTGCACGTGTTCACCTTCATCGCATGCGACTGAATTTAGATGAGCTGAAGTCCACCCCTAAAGTTGGGAGGGATGTATTCCCTCCATAAATGTCTTCCACAATATTGGTACCTTTCTCCTTGGCTGGTAAGAACTGCATTGCTCTAACACATGCCTGTGAACATATCAGCCAGCAGGCTGGTTCCTTTGCTTGAGAGAGCACGTAACAAGTACAGTTAATAGCAATGTAAACTGGATTTTCAGTGCCATTCAATGTTTCACGGCAAATATTTTTGTTAAAGAAATATTAAACCAGGACTGAGTCCCTCTCTTGTGTAATACATCGCTACAGAACCCAAATCATGACACCAGGAAACAAAGGAATGTAAAGCCCTACCAGAGATATGTTTTTCCCCCCTTATCTAGACAACTTCAGAAGGCATGAGAAAGTGAAGGATCAGGCTCAGGTGTCATATGAGTTAGTAAACAACTACCAAACAAATTCATTTCCATATGATTTGCCTTTTTCCTTTTTTTAAGCTTTCTTGATCAATTATTACTTACCATCCTTGACGGAGTAGGGCTGAAATATCCCCCGATACAATAGGACGATATCAACTCGGAAGGACTGATAAAGTATAATGGAGACTGCCATTGCAACTAGCAGAACTAAAGATCCTACAATCAAGAGTATGTTAGAAAGATCCGCTGCAAAGAAGAGGAAAATATTGTTAGCTGTAGAGAAGTTAACCCATGGTCTCAAGCCTCAGCCTCTCATATTCTTACTTCTGTTGCTGCTTTAAGGAGCTCAACAGAGACGACAAAGCTTTTTCCTTCTCCAGCTGGTGTAACGAACTCAGAGACCCCTCAACTACAGGCATACTAAGCAGTATATAATTAATATTTACTTACGTTGAATGCAGACCTACCTACGCTAAACACCACAGCTGAGGATGATGTTTAAGTATTTTGTAACATTGTAAAACTGTTAATAACACAACCATCAATCATGTTCAAGCATTTTGCAAGGCATCCAAGCCTACACGTGACAACCCTAAGCATCCACAGAAGGACAAGTGGAGGCTTCTGGCATAGTTGCACAAACAGGGTACAGAGAAACATGTGCAAATAAAGAAATCTGCAAGATAAGAGCAAAGTACGCAAAACAAGCAGGAAAACAGAACATGTCCTGGTCACAAAAATAAAATAAACTGTGCTGGAAACAGATGATGTTCTCCCCTGCCTTTTCCTTTGAAGATGGTCAAGGAACATAAAATAACAATGAAGTAAGTAAGGAAAACTGGGAAAGAAAGGAGCTTTAGTTCCAGCTTCCCTTGTGGAAGAACTCTTGAATCTGACCACCCCACCTCAGAGATGAAGATTTATCAAGGTTAGATTTAGATTATATATAAGGAAGAAATTTTTTACGATGAGGGTGGTGAAACACTGTCACAGGTTGCCCAGAGAGGTGGTAGATACCCCATCGCCTGAAGTATTCAAGGTCAGGTTGGATGGAGCTGTGAGCAACCTGGTCTAGCTGAAGATGTCCCTGCTCATTGATGGGGGGTTGGACTAGATGGCCATTAAAGGTCCCTTCCAACCCAAATTATTCTATGATTCTGTGATTCTATGAAGTTTGAAATTAAAACATCAAAGGCTTTATACAGCAATTACACAAAGAGGATTCATTATTACCTTGGAGGGCAGATTAATGGCAATTGTCTCATAGTAGAAACCTCCTCCCAAGCAAATGAGAGAGACCTAAATCTACTCCACTTTGTTTTAACTTGTAGACTCAGAGCAGTTCCATGTACATTTTTTTTTTTTTCCTGACAACTAAATCCATTAAAAGCTTTCCATTCACAGTCCATCTTTACCTAATTATTGCTGCCTGGCATGACAACTCCTCATCCTATAGTTGTAATAATATAGCTGCTTTGTGGACTTTTCTGTGATTCAGACCACTGAAATGATTTGGACGGAAAAATATACCCCCAGAGGCATCATACTGGGTGATGAACTATTACCCCCAAAGAAATGCACATGAAAACATCCAGATTGTGCATCACATCTGCATAAAAGGGTCCACCTGTATTTTTATTTTACTATGGCATAGAAAACATAATAATTGCCAGATGCAATGCCCTAGCTTGGAATATGACTAGAAGCATGTATCTCTTCAGTGTTCCAATGAGATCTGAGGTATGCTGCAAACTCAGCAGAGGAAAGAAATATTCCTTTGAATGCTGGCCACATTTAAATTTAAATACAAGCATTCTATCAGTATTAACATAGAGGTGTGCTCTGGCATCCTCACTGTAAAGACCCCTCACAGCAATTCAAGCCATGGAGTGTGACGGTATGTACTGGTAGCAACTTCACCCAGACAAGTCTTGGGCGTTCAGAGCAGTGATTCAGATGATCAGGGCTTTTCCTCCCCCTGCCTGCAAAACACACACAAGACACATGCAGCTGCAGCAGCAGGCCATTCACCAGCACTTGAGGAGGTGCATCTTACAGCAGGCTGAAGAGGCAGTCTCAATTTCCTCTACAGAAGAGGCAGCAAGACAGATTAGAAAATGCTGCAGATTCTATGCAGCCATCAGGCTGCTAGGTGAAGGCACTGACTGACACCAAGGAGCAATTTCAGAGCCTTTTTTCGGACTTGACACTAAAGGACCTCAATAAAGTAAAATACTTAGCAGTGAAGAGTCTCATATTGGAATTTAAAGGTTCCCTGGCTTCTCCAGGAGATTTGAATAAGGCAGTGTATTGAGTAGTACTTACGGAGGCAATCTAAAAATACTAGCGCCTGAGAAATTCCACTGAAAAGCTATATAAATAAAGCGTTTACAAGTACATTTTCCCTTTCCTCTAGTAGGATGCGAGGTAAATCAGACATGATTTACACACTCTTCCTGTTTCTTTCTTTGCCATTTAAAGGGAGAAAGAAACATCAGGCACATGATGAAGCCCACCTCACCAGAACTAGGACATCTGGGGAAACTAGCTTCCAATAAGATTGAAGTGGGCAAGAAAAGAACTGGTTTCTTTTATAATGAAGTTTGGCGATTTTGTAGTTTTAACAGTATCATGTGATGCCCATGAAGGGACTTCATCCTTGTGGACTCCTTCAAATTTTATGATTTGATCCATTTTCCTGGTCTATACACAAACACGCAGAGACAAAAGCAGAAAACCTCTTCTACTACCTGGTAAGGACGACCCAAGGATCAGAGATTGTCATTATTTCTTATTGTTTCATTTGCTGAGAGGGTGCTCACCACGACATTACAAATACTGTTGTAACACATTGAGTAAGTATCTGTAAAACATCTAGAGAAGAAGCAGGTTCGAACAACAAATTCTGAAATTACGAACTTAGAAAAAATGCTGTTTACATTTGGTTTTGCGCTGATTAGACCAAGGCTGGAAAAGAAGCGATGAATCTCCTGTGCTTATACAGCTTGTAAAGCATCAGACAAGAACACAGAGGGGTCTTCCTGGAAAAGCAGGTTCAGTTTCCAGTAAGGCTGACTCAGCCTCTCGTTTCTCTGGAATAAATCAGCTATCTATCTCCAGCATAATGCGGGCAAGGGCCAGAAGCCATTTTTGGAGGCCCTGAACAGAGGTTGAAGAGATCCTGTTGTTCCATTTGACTTTGTTACACCATTTAGCAGCAGAAAGTTCACGAGCAGACTGTCTTCTAATCCTATTTATTTATATCCAAGCGCAATGGGAATACAGAACTATCAGCTTACAGGAAACAATATTGGAGAGGCCAGAGAAAACAAGTCAGAAAGCAACATTTGAAGAATTTCCTGACAAATTTCAGAAGAACAGCAGGTTTTTGTAACTCCTCTGGTTTCTAAAGTGGATGCGCTTCCAGACAGTAAAGCCAGAGAACTGAGTCTGGAATTCCTGTCCGCATCTGTCTGCCAAAGATGAGCCAAAAGGTTAGGTTTGGTGTTAAATATCTTTGAAGAAGAACAGAGCTGATGTTCTGGGCTGAACTTTATCTCCGCTCCAAATGACTGGAACGTCTTAACAGTCCCCAGAGAATAGAGTTCACGCCAGAAAAATTTGTAGTCCTCTGGGCTTTTTACACTTCGTTGTGAATGAGAATTGAGGAACGCTCAGGGAGAAATAAGATGATGCTTGTGGGTCAGACACATGGAAAGCCACTTCCAGTTATTTAATCATCCTTGAATCAAGCAAGGAGCTAAAAGCCAGTGGCAGCTTATATATTAATAAAAAGGGAAGGATGTGGAAGGCATTCAGACAGACCAGGCATTCCCTAGCAGACAGGCTAAAGGGGATGCTGAAGGGATGTTCCTGCCCTGACCCAGCTCTGCTGGCAGGAGTTAAAACTTTCAGTGTTTCTCCAATTATTTGTCATTGCCTCCATCTCAGGAGCTAACAGCTTACCCCCACCCCAGCTCTGCCAGCAGAGCTATTTTTGTGAGCATTGATCCACTGTAGTTATCAATGAACTGAACTGGCATGAACAGTGTAGCCAATTAGTTTTCTTGTTCTTGAGAGGTGACATCTTCCAGCATGAGAGGTACCAAGCAGCTGTGGAGGGCACCTGGGAGCAGTCTGGCAGGCAGAGTCACTGCCTTTTGCCAGGTGTCCAGAATAGCTACATCTACCAAGACTAGCTACATCTTTGCCAGGAAAAGTGGAAGAAAAGGGAATTAAATGTCCCAAATTCCTTAGCCTTACAGTGACCAGAGGCCAACACCACACAACAAGCTACACAGATGACCTCAGAGCACATGAGAGGACATGTCTTGTGGCAGAGAGGGAATGTAAAACATGGGATGATCACCATCTCTGGAGCTGAAAAGGGAGATGTAGGACTGAAAAAGCTGGAGGAAATGGGGCAGCCTGTATTTTCTGTAAAGAGGTATTATGAGACAGGTAGAATGTGTTCAGTGAACAAGTGTTACTAAAGGAGTCAGAAGATACCAAAGAGCTTCAGGCAAAGACAGAAGAGAAAGGATGGGAAATAGTGTGGAAGGATGGGTTCCATATTGGCTGCGGGTGATCAAAGTCTAGGCAGGGTGGTGGATGAGGAAAAAGTGAAGATCTTCCTCAACAGGAGGAGAAGAAACCTCCAAATTTAGCAGCAGCAGCAGCTGAAAGACACAGGGACATTAGCACCTCCTAATGAAGGCAAGAATGTAGCTGCAGAGACTGTCAAAAGTCATAGACAAATACTCATTAAAGTTCTTCTGTTAAAGCAAATAATTTGCCTGATTTCTTTGTGCCTAACAGATACAGTATGCGTAGTCTAGATACCACCAAAACACACCAAAAGCAGCTGACTGCATTGCATTACTCCTGATAACTGAGGTACTTAGGTCATGTAGATAATTTCTAAACATCTGATAAGCTTCTCTTTGCAGCATTTATTTCCTATTTTAAAAGACAAGTGAAAAGACACTTGGGACAGACATTAGAGACAGATGCTTTTTTCACAATGCAGCACTTTTCTTCACACTCACATATGTGAATACATATATGTGTGCACAGCATGTATCTTAAACTGGAAAATATACCTTTTTTCCCTGTGAAATGTCAAGCAGTTTTGCAATGACACCCGTTCCTGGCAGTATTAAGTAAGCATTTTTGTATGCCATGGAGACAAAACCAAACAGCTCTCACCACTTTTGACTGTGAAAGAAACTCCTCCTTTCTCATCGCTCCTTTCTGGCAAGTTTTTATTCTTACGTGGATTACAGTTGTTATCAAAGCAAATTGCTAGGGTTAATTATAATGATATTGCTAACAGTGAAATAGGGCTTAAAGTACATTATTATGACTCAGAAAAATAGATTTAATTCCTGGTTCCCGTGGAAAATTTCTGTACGGTGAGCCAAACCATTAATTCAGCAGGTTTTTGAAGACAGAGAAAATTGCTGTAAGACTCAACAGGTACTAACATAGAAGAGTTCTAATGCTATTGCTTACAGTATCTTTTCTTCCTCCTTTAATCTGTCACTTGTGCTGCTAAACACTATTTATCTAGTTCATTAAATGCCCCCAAAACTGACTAATTTGAGTAGTACGTGGCACAACATCTATTCATCTCTTTCTTACTTCCTATTACAGATCTGTGCTACAAATAATGATAAGGTAACCCATACTGAACACCCTGAAAAGAACAGGAACTTGCATAAAAAGCACATTAACAGGATAGTAGCTAGCAGACACAATTTGTGCTGTGGGAAACACTAAGGAACAACAACATATTTAAAAAGAAAAAAGAAAAGAAAACCCACATTTTTTTTCCATTAAAAATAAACAAAAAAAAAAAACACACAAAAAAGAATTAGACTTTTTATTAAAAATTTACAAGATGTGAGGCAAAAGGAAACCCTACAGCACTGTCATTATACGTAGAGACAAACTGTCATTGTTTTAGCACAAATATTGCTCAGCTGTGTGAGGAGTGAGTGGAGAAAATTAAAGCAGAGCACAACCATTTCTGAATGTATCATTGCTTACACCAACAGTGCTTAATATCAGAAGCAGGCAACTTGACAATAGCAGCACCAAGGAGGAGGCGAGAGACATCCACACAAAACAGGCAGCAGCAAAGGAAGGTCACAGTTGAGAGCTTTCATTAATATTTACTGTCTACAACAGAAATCAGATTTAATGAATCACTTGATGAACACAAAATATAAGACATACCCTTTTCTTCATGTAGTTTGTAATATGGGCCCATAAAGGACTTGTATTGCCTGAACTAGAGTGAACAGGAACTGTTACTCAGTTTTCTTCCCTCTCAATGCAAGTGCGCTCCCACACTCAGATAATTTGGTGCAGAGCTGATGTGTTTCCAGCTTCCTAGGTGATACTACACTTCCACACATTTAGTAATATCCAACCAAAACATCTCCTGCCACCTTCCTCTCGGGGGAACTGATGCTGTCCTACTGGATGATGACCCATCCTCTGTTACAGTTCACCTACATCCCTTCTAGTCTAGACTATGGTGAGCAAATAGGTCTGTCCTTTGAAGCCATAATCCTGTAGGAAGTTATGAACACTCAGGAATACTGCAGGACACAGAGCTGTGCACACCCTGTGATCACAATACGTTTGATTTTGCTCTTTCCAGCGTTCTCACATAGAAAACTAATCACTCTTAAAGACCTTGGGATTTCTTCTCAAGGTCTTTGGTGGTTCAGCATATCTGAAGGGATAAGAAAGGAAACCATTGACCACAGCTTCTTTTTGTGCCTTCACAGACACAACAATATTTTCTGCTATAAGAGTCAAACTCAGTGGTGCTGGTGACAGTGCTCTCTCAGGGATCTGGCTATCCCCATTAAAAAAAAAGTTCCCACAGGAGCTAATGTCCCAGTCCCCACCGTTTACTGACCTTGAATTTCCTTGTCTGGCAGAAGTTATCAGAATCATAAACTTAAAAATAAAACCAAGGGAAAGCCTCCAAAGTGTTATTCACACCTTTGTGTGTCACACAGTGTACACAGTGGCACTCAGAGGCAGAGAGGATAAAGCCAGACATCACAGAAGTTCGTCAAACCACTTAACGTCCAGTCAAAAAACAAGGCACTACAGTGGATGTGGTATGGGAGGGAAGGCAAACAAACTGGTAAACTGACAGCTGAAATTCTAGCTTTTAAAGTTTGCCTATATTCTGCCATGGTTCTGCAGTATGAACAACAGTTTGATTCTCAAAAGAAGATGAAACTCTGCTCCTCACAATGCATTGTAGTGCTGATGACCAAAGGAGAGGTCAGTTCCTTGCCCGGCTCTCGTCTGCAGAGGCTCCTCTACAGCCTGAGTATCTTGTAGAGCAGACTGCACTACACCAGTGTGCTTCAAATCCAAGCGCACCACGTGCCTTCAAGGCAAGGGGAATTTGTCACCAAGCAGAAATATCCTAGAAATAGGATATTCTTATTACAGGACTGATACGCTGTCCTGCTCTGCATACTTAATCCCCTCCCCTCGGTCCCCCCAGGACTTTCATGACCTAATGAAGCCACAAAAATTTTGCCACTGGCTTGAATATGTAGGGAGGAAGCAGGCTGGTGTACCCTCTTACTAGCAGAAACATTCTTACTAACAGAAATGAAAAATAAAATCACCAACATGTTTCAAACTGAGTGCAAAGTGTAAGAAAACAAAAAGAAAAAAATCCTACCCTTACTTTGTGCTTTGAGTCGTAATGTCACCGTGACCTTTGTGGTTTGCATTTCGTTCAATGCTACGCAGGTGAAATTTGCTTGCAGATCCTCCTTTTTTATTTCAGTAATATGCAAAGTTGTCTCTCCGTAATATTCTTGCTCACGCCCTTCAAAACTAATAGAGAGAAAGAGCTGTTACCATTGTCTTTAATAGCTAGGCACGGTTTGCATAAAAGAAAGATTATTCTGTGTTATATGTACTTACAAACTAGTTTTTTCATTAAATCTTGAAATATCTAAATATTTCACCCGGATGTTATCCACATCCCATATGACAGCAGCCATTGGCAGTTTCTTAATCCCTAGGCGGGCCTGACATTTCAGAGACCAAGCAGCACCTAATCAAGACACAGAGGTAAATATTCCTTCATAAAAAGTAAGTATAATTTTATTTTCCTCATAACATCTTTTTCTACAAATCTTCATACCACCTGTGAGTTTTGTCGTAACAATTTTGACATACTTCTCTGCTGAGAAAATGATCCATAGAAAAGACTCGAAAAGAAACAGTAAAAGGAGATTTTAACAAATGATCTAATAACAACGCCAAGAATAATTCCTAAACGGAATTATTTATATTCGCTATGATGAAGGCAACGGAGACGTTACTTGTGATGCTTAACCCACGTAATCAACCATCAAGGAACATGGAAAGTAAATGCTGGTTTACACACAAATATACATGCAAATAACGAAAAGTAATTTAGTATATATTATTTTGCGCAAGTCTTGAGTACAGAGTCTTATCTTGGATTTTATTCAAGCTGGACAAAAGTAAAGTGAACCAGTCCAAACAAAACTAAAACAGGAAATTACTTATTAAGTATTTGTCATTAGGAAATATTTATTCCAAAGTAAGAGTCGCTGTTGCACTGGAAGAAGGTATAATTAAAACACTTTAAATTATTTCCATGTAAATCTGCATGTAAGCAGGGCTTAGATAAGATTAACAAATCATAGGATTTACATCCTGCATTAATATTAAGGAGAAATCCCTTCAGTTTTGCAAATAGGAAACAATAGATCCAGTAGAGCAAAGGGATTTTAAATGTAAAGTAAATTTGCTCCTTGCAAGCAGTGCCAGATTATTTATTGTCCCAGAGGGATGGGCAGAGTCTACAGAGCACTAGAGACTAACCATCTTATTAGAGAAAGGTGTTCCTGGAGCACAGATCGGCTATTTTGAGTGACAAAGCAACTGGGGGAAAGATGAAAAAAAGAATGGGAACGTGAGTCAACATGGCAACTCCCGAAGTATTTGGCATCTCAGACAGTACCCCCAGGCCGCTGCAGTGCCTGCTACCACAGCAGTGTTGCTGTAGGACAGAAACAGTGGAGAGGTAATTGTGGTCCCTTCTCTCAGCGGCTCAGATTCACCCCACCTGCCCTGGGAAACAACTATCCTGGGCTACCTATTTATGTTTCTGATGGGCTCAGTTACTTTCTGGAAAGGTGCACCTCTCTCCATTGACTATACAAAAGCCCTAGATGGCTCTCACTCCTGCCACAAGCACCTTGCTCTGATGCTGCAAGTTACACAAGGTGAATCTGAACCACTGAGAACATCTATGGTCCTAAATGAAAGGGAGCCAGGGAGCAAGCTCTGCATCGCAGGCTCTTCAACCGCTACTTCTATGTTCACTCCTTGGTCCTGTCTTTCATCCCTCTTGGTATCTTCTATCCAGAGAGGTCCGCTCAATGCTAGCCAATGTGGACATGTCCTCCACAGCCTCACGGCTAGCAACCAGTCCCTTGCTTTCCTTCATTCATCAAGAGAGCCACAGCCACTGTCTCCAGACTGAAACCACAAGTAACAAGGAGTAACTCCAGTTGCAAGAACAGTCCATCCTTCTCTCTTAGGGGTTTCAAGGGATTTATCTAAAGCCCTCTTTGAAGGGGATGGAAGCTGTCACCCCTTCAGTTGAAATGTAATCATTGACTGCGTGAGTAATCCTCATCTATCCCAGTAAGGATAGAATTTTTAAATACCCTTAAATTGCTGCTTAATACCTAAATAACCCATTAGTTATATGTAACTTCACATCACTGTGCCTGAGGTAAATTAAATCTCGTAAACATTATGGTGCAAAAATATAATGAAAAACTACATCATAAAATCTTCTTGAAGATCGCTCTGTTCACTGGGTCATCACAAAATGTTAATTTATTTAAAAACAATTTCTAGTCTGTACTTACCAAGCTCCACTTCTATTACATCTTTATCTTTTGGAAATAAAATTTGAGGAGGTAGAGGTGAGTGTTTTGCTTTAGAAATTAAGAAGGGAAAGAAAGCACATATTAGAAAGTTTTGAAAAAGCATCTTGTAAGATAATTATTACAATCTGTACAGTTAATATTTTAAGATCCCAAAGCAGAATTGCAAACTAACAGTACAACAGTGTTTCACATGTCTGTTGAGACCATCTGATCCTATTCCTATGACCAAATATTCATGGGGATTCTGTGCATGTTAATAGTTTCAGTATTTTCTCCCCATTTATTTGATTTTCATTTTGTACATAAAGAACAAGGAAAATTTTTGGTTTCTCAAATGGAAAAAAAAAGCAAATGCAGTTATAGGTTTTTGTTTTTTCTCAGTTGCTTATTCTGTTTTTAAAAAGAGATAAAGAAATTCCTTCAGACGTTGGAGAAATTATTCATGTCCATTAAATGAAATAGTGAATATGTATTTTCATGCAGGATCTGAAGTGGCGACCCTCTAGCCCCCATCTGCCTGCCTGTGTTCCCCTCTGTCATCCCCATCTCTGCATCCTGACAGCCGAGCACATATGGTTCCCAGGCGCCTCTTTCTGCTCTCTGCGCACCACTGCTGCACACAACTGCTTCCCATTACACCAGTCGGCCATGGCATTGAGCATCCCTTGTTGTTACCTTTTAGAAGGAATACTGCTTCTCCTTTGACATATTTATTTTCCGTCCCCACTAATAATTGTTATGGACAGGTCCAAATTACATCCAGCCACTTGACTTGAATTAGGTATTTAAACTCTTTCAGTTTTTTCCCTTGGTGCATTTTTCTTCTTTTCTTGCTCTTTATACTGTCTTATATTTCCCACTCTAAAAACATTGCTCGCTACCTTTTCCCTCATTAAGCTTTTTCATCTCAAGGCAACTCTACGAAACCCCTAAAAAAATCTGCAGGAACTCATTTAACACCCTGCTTCCCAGGCCGCCAGAAAAACAAATCTCTTTACCCGTCCTAACTCTTTCTCATTTTCATTAGCTGGATCTGGTAAAAAAGAAGTCAGGAGAAAGTCAGTAACTTCCTAGCTAGCTGACTATGGTAAGTTCTTACCCTCCAGCATTCAGAGGCAGAAGGTCCTCTGGGTCAGTGTGGATTTGCAAGGCAACAGGAATGTACATCATAAGCCAATATTATCAAAACATAACAGCTCCACTCATCAGGATACTAATTTTAAGGTCTGATAAAACCTCAAACAATTTGTCATTAAGTACTTTGAATTTAGTAAAAATTGGGCTCAGATTTCACATGTTATGTTGCAATCACTTCTTTCTGCAACGATTTCAAAAGTCAGACTAACTTCGAATTGAAGTAATTTGCGTGGATGTAACACAGGCTTTTGCAAATTTGGATATCTTTGTGCCAAACAAAACCCAGCAATTTTCATTGTAACACAGACACAACAATATTCCTGACCAGTCAGGGAAGTTACGGTGAAAGTACATTCAAGCAAAAATTGTTAGGCAGAGAAGTATCATGTAGACCAAAAGGGTATTACAAGGAAGATGGGGAGGAAAGGCACTACACCTCACATGTTCCTGGCTTACTAGGTCTCGCTCAAATCTGTTTTCTGTCCAGCTCAGAATAATCAGAACAAACGCCGCTACAGAGACCTGGGCACAGCAGCAAAAGCTGGAATCAAGGCTTCTACACTCCAAAAATGCATTCTGGCCACAAAGCTGGGTCCCTTCCCACAGCAAAAAGATCTGATGTCAGTCTGCAAATTAACATTATCTATTTTGGGACAAGAAAAAAAAACCAAAAAAAAACCAAACCCAAGCCCTCCCTGTCCCCAAGCCCCCCAACAGCCCTTCTGACTTTTTTTCTACTGATCTAACTGCAGAACCGAAGACACATTTTGAAGTCTTGGAAGTTGATACAATCTGAACTGCTCATTGCTGCATGCTCTTCCCCTGACCACCATCCAAATACAAAGCCTCCCTGAGGAGATTGTATCCTACAGGCGCCCCAAAGTCCACACGTCTCAGCCATTGTGGCTGAGTTCACAATAACAAAGACACAGTAATCACTTAACTCCACTCATTTTCTGTCTATATATATATTCTGGCATTTTGCCTCATTCAATACAAATCTAAAAGTTTTTTAAGACCTACTATCAAATTAATGCTAGATAATCAAGAGGGACCAGAAGGCATTGAGTTGCAGGCCATCAGCACATCAGTGATCCATTGATCATAACAAATTCCTCTCCCCACGAACAAACAGAAAGCTGAGCTTTGTGGCATCCCACTAAGGAGACCCTTAATTTCAGAAATAAGTACTACCAGACAGCTCTACCAACCATAGTATGTAACCAGAGTCATCAGAGACTTTTAACAAAAAAGCTGAAAGTGATCAGGTCTGAATTTACCCACCCCCCCATGCTCCATTTGGATCCCCATCCACAAAATCCACCTAAAAAAGCTGATCTAAAGTTTCGTTAAGAAGATAAAACAAACCAAAAGAAACTCTTTTTCTCTGTAATGTGCAAAAGCAGCTTCTTTTGCTTTGAGTAGACATCAGTCCTTACCCTCACTTATGAAAATTCTTGTTGCTGATACATTAAACACATTCCCTTTATGAGTGTAGATAAATTGACAAGTATAATAACCATCATCCTCCTTTCTTGGGTTTTTAATAAAAACGTATTTTTCTTCCTTGAGGTATCTCTCTCCCTGAAGAGGTTTGCAGTCCTGGAAAAAAAAAAATTAACCTTATTTGGCTGCAAATAGCTTCTCACAGTAACCTGATATACAAGTGGCACTATCAGGGTTCTCTTTACCTTATACCACTGGATGATAGTAGCATTCTTATAATTGTCAATTGTAGGACAAACAATTCTTCCTCTTCCAGTGTCATTTGGGTAACGAATCTGACTTGGGAAACATAGTCCTTGCTTGTATGGATGCACCTGCACACTCACGTTGAACAACTTTGTGCGATTATTTGAACTTTAAAAGTGGGGAAAAAGGTACATCAATGTTAGTATTTTTATATGGAATATACAAAATATTTGTAACAAATGTGAGTTTTGGTTTTTATAAACATATGGATGGCTATTGTTGTTCAGTCACAGATTGATTTTTGATGACCTGTCATGAAAATAGCAATTTCATAATGAAAAGTTACATGAATTTGTGTATACCATGAAAAAAGGGCATCTTTTCCACAGCTAATAATTAGATTGTATTATTAAAACATGGCGGGGGCGTGGGGGGCATAGGCAGTCTTATGCTTTTCACTTTTCAATGTTGCACTTACAAATGTATAACACAAGTGTAGTTCCCAGAATCCTCCCTAGAAGTCGGCAGAAACCAAAGAAATCTATTTAAGGAAAATATTCGTGATCCCGTTTCTTCTGGAGGAATTATTTTGTTAGTATCTGTGTGATACCAGGTCACTTTCACAGATGAACTCCATCGGGGACATTTTATAACTAAAGCCTCATTTTCCATTGCATCAACTGCAAATGAACAAAAGATAAAAATACCAGATTAATTAAACCTTATCCCCACTAAGACAGAGGAGAACTTAGCATTCTTGGATCAATAGCCATTCATGTGCCTCTAAGTACCTTTTTTGAGTTTTCAGAGATTATATATAGCAAACTTATGCCCTGTGGATAAAGAAAGAAATTTTTACCTTGAGTTATTGAGTCATTTGTTTGCAAAAATAGTAATTAATGTGTGGGACAGAAGAAAAAAAAAAAAACAACCCTAGATTCAAACCAGAAATACACTAAAAATATGATGCTTTAATTGAAAAACAGTGATTTCTTGACATGAACTTCTTATGCAAATCTTTGCTTAAAATCCTGGTTTTATTCAAAACAGGAATTTAAACACAAACAGAAAAGCACTGGCTTTAATGCTGTACTATGAAGTTAGCTTTCCTTACTTCAGTATAAATAATATTTATCGACAGAAAAGAGTTTTTGCTCTGTCTTTTTAATACATAAAAAGGAAATCAAGAATTTTTTTGTTTCACTGAAGAAAAAACTAGGAGAAGGAGGAAGCCTGCAGACAAGATCATCAAAAAAAAACACAAAAAAGACAAATGCCAGAAGAGCTTCTCTCTATAATTCACAGAAAAGTGAAATGAAAAAAGTGACTGAAAGGAAGAATATGATGGGAAGGTGAATAGATGCCAGAAAGGAATAAGAGACAAATAAGAAGCATAGGAAGAAAACCACACACACTCACACAAAAGAAAAAAGAGGAAGGAGTTGACAGTAAGGCACTAACTTTTTTTTTTTCAACTGAGTATATTTCTACTTTTGAATACTGAAACTGGTCCAGAGAAACTTGAATCAAACAATTATGACAGATATTTAAGTGCCCAGGCACCTGAATAGTGAACTGTCTGCTGAAAACAGAAACACTAATCTGAAAGTTAAATTGCATTTTGGAGAAAAGAAACATGAGAAAATAAGCCAGGAGGGAGACTGCACAGAGATGGAGATTGGCGAAGGAGTTACAGTAGGTAAGGGAACATGAAAATGAGAGTAGGTAACCAAATAGCTAAACAAAGTAGAGAACCTCTATCAAAAATCACCCTTTGTGGGAGTATTGCCACTGCCTGGCTTTAGACACATAGGTGCAGAAATCAGGTGGTGAGTCTCTCTACATGGTGAACACTTGGCTTCTGCTATGCTTCTTTCTAAAAAAGCAGACCTTCTCTACTGACATTACTTGTCTCCTCACTTACTAATTTGGGCACCTAAAGTAGCCACATCAGGTATGAGTACCCCCAAGCCCACCATTTTGACAGCATTCCTACCCATGAGCCTTGCAAGTATAGTGGGATGTAAGAGGGGTGTCAGGAAAGTGGGCATTGCCCCACCAAAGGAAGAATATGTTGGAAATACAGCTTTCTTCCAGGAAAAAGAGGAGGAGAGGAAACACATAGAAAATGAGAGGCCTCATCTAAACCTAATGACATCAGTGAAAATTATCTTGGCAAGTTCTTCAGCAGAATTTGGCCTCTTAATAAATCTAATGCGTTTGAAAATTAACATTAATATTGTAAAATATTAGAAATATTTACAGATCATATCTTATAATGTTTTTCAGACAAATAAGCAGCTCAGCTGGAGACTAGAACTACATGAGTGTTGTTGTATGTAACGGTGCGTCACTGGTCAGCACTGGCCAGCATTATATAGCTGAGTCAACAGACCTGACCCATCAGAAAGATCTTACTGTCTTGAACATCCCCCATATGCAGGTAAATGTTATTGTTACATTGCACTTGTGTATTACCACCTCAAAACCAGGACATTAAAAAACATTTTTAGAGAGCAAAGCACCCAGTTATGTCCCTGGTTCAGCAGGGTTGCACACAGATGTGCCCTGTTCAGGGCAACTTAATCGTGCTCTTGGAGACTGGCCTGGAACACCAGCTACTCCCAAATCCTTTCAAAAAGACCCTTTTCTTTCTGCTCGCAGAGATGCCAAGGATCAGAAGTAGAACCTAGGCTTAATGTCACAGAAATGGCCAGTACTCGGTGCACTTTAATATACAGAGAAAACACATAAAGCTAGATTTGAAACCGTGATTTCTGGCATAAGGAAAACTAGCTAATTTTAGGTGTTAAAAAAATTGCCAATTTGGGAGCAGCCTACACATTTCTACAGAATAAACCTCATCAGAAAGTATTTTTAAAATGAAACTTACATGTTTCGGCTGTCATGGAAACCGAGAGGAAGGCAGATAGGAAGATCAGATGTACACACCCCATCATAATTCTAAACCAAAAAGAAAAACATTGATATCTCAGAATATACTCTGGCTGCACCAGTTATGCCACTGCCATGGTACTGATGTTCATCTGCTAACAGATAATGGTATCATGCAATGATAAACTGCATCATGGGAGCTGCTCTGTACAGAGTGTGTGTAGCAGTGGTTTTACAGCTTTGAGATGATCCTCTTTGTTCTATAATCAGTGCAATAGTTGATGTTCCATTGAAACTACTGTTATGACTTAGTTTAATGCGGGTGGGGGAAATACCCTGCCATGGTGGGCCTCAGGTAGAGGCCTCTTCTTGCTTAGCTGCCTTTTTTTTAAGGAAGCCAAATGTATGTTAGCTTTCTCTTCATAGTCCAATGCGTAAAAAATTATACCTCAATTCAGAAAAGGATAGACCCTGGATTTGACAATATAGACCCTGGCTTTGAATTAAGTTTACATCCAATCAACTGCTTAGGTACACAACACCTTTTTGGCTTTCTACAGAGGTGGAAGTATCTTCAGTGAGAGCTTCTCTAGGAAAGCATTTAACAGTAAGAACAAAACCAGGTGAGTGTCATCAGCAATGATAACCTGAAGGGCAACTGAAGAAATTGACTGGAAAGGAACATATATTATATAACAAATAACAGCAGTAGGGCAGATCCCATGCCTCGCTGATGTTTTCATTTGAGTCTAATTGATATGCACCTGTAATTCACAAGTTGCAATGCGGCCTAGGCACTCTCCAGCGAACCCCTTTATTAAATAAACTGGCTATTTGTCTGTGGACACTAAATTGACCTAATCTCAGAATAACTCAGGAGACAGCAGACATGCAATCCAGCTATACTATGCAGCTGTTAGCATTCTACTTACCATTAATAAAGCCTTCGC
The DNA here is from genome assembly GCA_013400035.1 of Rynchops niger. Taxonomy (NCBI): domain Eukaryota; kingdom Metazoa; phylum Chordata; class Aves; order Charadriiformes; family Laridae; genus Rynchops; species Rynchops niger. The sequence continues at coordinate 703,903 of VXBH01009932.1, forward strand.
TTGAATGCTGTCCTTCGCTGCAGATCACAGAGCAGTGGGTTCTACCATCATGTGTGAGGAAGAAGCGGTCCCAGGGTGCTACAGATGGCAGATAAGTTTTCAAGAGAAATCACATTAGAAACAAGTTATAATTTATCTTGCAGATAGTGAGCACAAGAGAAGTAGTGAAAAATATACGCAAGAAGAGTACAGGCAGAGTAAATACGGTCGTCACACTTACAGCAAGGAATTTTTATTTCAGTGCCAAGGATTTCCAGACTAAACAAACATTGACAGACCTTATCGAGACCTACATTTTTGCCAAGTCTGAAATTCAGAACAAACTAGATTTTGAGCTTTCAGAAATGTCATTTTCTTTTTACTGATATGGAAAGTTTCTTCTTTCAGAAGGTTTAATAACATCCAGAGGCTTATTCTTAAAACTTTAAAAAATAATAACAGAACTTAGTGTTGGAAGAGAAAAGCCTGCGAATTTAAGTGTAGATATTTTGCAGTGATACTCACAAATCACAGAAAAGATGAGGTTTAGAGCAAAAAAGCAGCATCCCAGCTTTAATGTCATGGCAAGGCTGATGTCGTGCTTTTTATGGGAAGCAAGTAACCAGCCAGGAGCTCCTAGAAGCAATGTGCATGAGCAATGCTCACTTTCATTAGAGCTGGAAAAAACACCACATACAAGCACATGCAGTCTATTGACTTCTTTACTTTTAAGGAAATCTTAGGCCAGGTTAATAGATTTTTAGGAGGTACTTTTCAACACAACAGACATCAGGAGTTTTGCCCTGGAAGGAATGAATGAGCTGGCTCAGAAGAGGGTTCAGGAGTGACCTGGGACAGGATAGGCCCTCAGGGAAGAAAGATACAGAGCAAAACAGCACACAACAAATACTCACAGCTTCAACACAGCAAAGCATTTTTCTTTCTTCATCCTTTAAAGCAAAAGGCTTGCTCCTAGAACTTATTTCTGAGGCTCACAGGAAGCACACTAGATCATCAGGTGGGAATGGGGAGCTGAGTTTCACATAGCCTGATTTTTAGAGGCCTGGAACCAGCTCAGGACCTAAACAGGTCCTGTATTTGCCAGCAACTCTCTCGACTTCTTTCACCAGCTAAGATCTACTTTGATCGCAGTTGAAAAATGATATGGGGTCGTGGCTCCTTGACTTAGTTTCACTGAGCCTTGTTACGATATAGATCTGCTCTCAAACACCTCTTCATTCTCTGTAATAATTTCCACTGTAGTTAACTATCTTTCACTACCTGTTACCATACTTAATCTTATTGATCCAAATCAGCTTTGGTTATCCTATGTCTCACTTGTTTGTTCTCACAGAAATCACTTTTTTCACTTGCAGCTCACAAGAGCCATTACTGATCATTCCCAATAATACCTCGTCTCCGGTTACTTGTGACTTTGCTATTTAGCATTGGCTTGTGCAAAGGAGACCTTTTCTTCCTAAAAGGTCCTTCTGTCCAGCCAGATGTCCCATTTTGCAAGCTGACTTTAAACTATTTGGTACCCACATACATTTGGAATGGCTCGTTTGTTCCAGAGAGGGACAGACCGACACATCTGGGAGTGCAGCAGGTTATATACATAGTCAGAACTAGTGGTATAGCAAGGGAAGGTGAATCCCTCAAAAGGGTATTTATGCAGCCTTCCAGAGCACTGTGCCATCAGTTTCTGAATGCCTACAGCATGCAAAATACACGTATGTGTATACACACACAGCAAACATGATATGCAAAACACTAGCTCCAGCAGGGCTGGTTTGTACAACTGAGATTAGGTACATCTACATCAATTGAGTCTCTGCAGTGAAGTCTCCAAACAGACCCCAACAATCAGCTAAGTGAAGAACTCTAAGCTGTATAATTAGCAGAATTTAATGTCATTAGAGTATTTGAGCAATTAAATAGACATTAAAAATATTCAGAATATGGCTTTTCTGCTGGGAGCCTTTTCCCTCCATGTGTTTGTTTCTGTTCCACAAACCTATTTGCCCCCAATGAGGTGCATCAGCAGTTATACTAAATGGCCTACTACTTTTCAGAGCTATTTTGTTTAAACAAGAAGATACTTCAGCAAGATGACAAAAAGTAAAACAACTGATTTTTAAAGGAAAACCATTTTCATAGACTAGATATGGAGACTGTCTGAAATCAGGTTCTTTCTCATTTCATGTTTTATTTGTACGTGTCTATACTGTATTTCACCACAACTGATACCACTATTGGAGATACTGGTGAGTCCCTTATTGCCAGTGCTATTGCAGCCCTAGAAATGGAAGGATGGCGATTAACAACAAGTTGCAAGGAGCTGTGCTTTCTCCATTTTTGAGATACGGTTTTGTCCAGGAATAGTGGCAGCCAATTACTTGCCTTCACCAACTCTTCTAACAAGTGCCAGAATGATCCAGGAGTAAGAAATTTGTATTTGCCTGTCACTGTATTTGCCAGTTGTTGTACTTACCCATCTGTTTCTTGAAATAGTATGTCTTTGAGAGATCTTACACATACTGGGCTACCAGCCTGCACCAAAACAGCGCAAAACAGTTGTACTGAAAGAACAGATTCTCCCCACCTAACTCTGATGATTGCTTTATGGATTTTCCCCCCATTTTTAAGTTGCCATGTATTGGTGGTAGTTTAAGTAGAGTTTGGGGTTTGTTTGTGCAAATACATGCAATATATGGGGCTCTAATTAAAGAGGAATGTTCCCTGAAAATACAAAGAGCTCAGGCAATCCAAAGAACAATGTGATTCTGTTTGCAATTTCCAAAGTCAGCAGCAAACTGCCAAATTACCTTAGTAAAAACCGAGGCAGAGATTGCAGTCCTAGACAGCAAATAGAAAGAGGACTGATTCACTAGTGCCTGACAGCTTGTGGCATTACTCAGTGCAAAGCAAAATGAAAGCATCCACACATCCGTCAAATGAAAAGGGCATTATGAGGCACAAGACAAAGGCATTAAGACACCTCACGTCTCACAATCAAAAGGAAGAAGTTCCTGTAGCTTGAAGCACTGAGAGACAAAGGACATGATTTCTGGAAATAGTTGAGTTGTCTTACTGCTTTTGCAGATGTATTTAGAACTTATGTTTTATTACATTAGTCTGAAGTAAAATCTGCATAACAGATTGTTGGGTCCTCAGTATACCATAAATTTAGACTGCTAATATTCAGGGGAAAAAGCAAAAGGAGAGATTTTCCATAAATCTCTTTCTTCCTATAGCTCACAATAACTGCATGTTATGTGTTTAATTCTAAGCTCTGTGAAGGAAAACTTCAGAATGATGCTGAAAAAGCACTAGATCCAAATACAGAGATTTGGCATAACTACCTGAGTATGTCAAAACCTAGCCCCTAAAATCAAATACAAAAGGAAGATGAAAGAATTGGGAACCCCCTAGTTTTGTTACAGAATTAGTAGTCTATAGGGCTTAACTCCTTGCTTCTCCAAAGGCAACTGTGTTAGTAACATATTTGTGACTTTTTTTCCAAAACTCTATGTGGCAACAAACTGTTCATAGTACTGTTTATATAAGTGAACAAACATTATAAAGGTACCATACCTTGCAACCTAATAAAACTTGGAAATGGTATTGCAGTTTCTCCTTTCAAAAGCCTAACAGACTTTACAATGTAAACATACCACGAAATAGCAGTTGTGTGAAATTTGTTTACTAAGATATAAAATTCGTTTATTCACCTTTTGGAAGTTATTTTCATTCTTTTATCAAACACGAAAACCCATTCTGACTGAAAATGAGCTATTAAAATAGCAGCAGTAACACTGAACTTCTTCCAGAACTAGCACTCACAATAGTTAACACCTACACTAGTTACAGCTGTAAGTGCAAAATTTAGGAATTACAATATTTAAGTATGGAAATGCTAGAATTGATATACACATTATTCATACATGTTATTTTGATGCAAAAAGATACATAAATGTACTAAACTCTGAAAAATCCATTGCACAGTAAATATTTTCTGTGTCTTTGAATAACTAGTAAAAATATCTGCCAGAAAACTGAGGACAAATCTGTTTCTAAATACACTTCGTTATAAGATAAGCCTTTATGCTGTTCCCAAAATTATTTGTCTATCACGTAAGTGTATCCCCTATTTAAACCTAATATTTTTTCTTGAGATAAAGAAGCACATAAATAAACTGAAATAAACTTTCTTCTAAAATATTTCGCACTATTTCCAGCAGCATCAGTTATTTTTGGTTAAATGATAATATAAAAATTCAACCTACCATCTGGAAAATTCAGAAAGCGGAGAAGTGGCTTGCTCTCTCTGGCTGGGTCTTTTGCACTTATTTCTCTGCTGTAGCTTGTACCAGATATTACTGGGAACTCTTTTTAACTGGCTCGTGCAATTCATATCTGTAGAAGCAAGAGAGACAGCTGCATTTTGAGACACCTCCCACTGAACTGGGCAGAAAATGCAAACTACTGTAGGAACCTTAGGTACCTATCAGAGATGACATAGTTCCAATTAATGAGACACCTTTTACCAACAGCATAGGTTTTCTGTTAATCAGAAGTTATTACATTTTAGCATGATTATACTCCAATAAATCTGCTGGCTGGTTATTGGCTTTCTCACATGCCTGGGGAGAACAAAGAAGAGACACTCAGACAGTAGAGGGTGCTTTGAAACAGATTTTGTTTGAAAACAAGTGACAGCTTTGCCTGGTCTAGTCAGCTCCTGGAGAATAGCTCTAAAGCCCCTGGAGCACCAGGAAGAGTTTTTAGTGAAGGAAACCGCTTCGCTGAAGTCAAGCTGATAAAAGAAGGCTGCTGAGAAACCAGTTGTCTGCACCATCAGCTAAATGAAGTCCCCGAGGGAAAGAAGGCTGGAGGGGCAGAGCCGTTCCACAGGAAATCCACAAGCAACTCTGGGAAAGAAAGAGGAGAGGGAGAAGCAGCCGCAGCGGTGGACATGGCCCAGTGTACACGGTGTACAGAGAGACATGACCCAGTGCATAGAGCAGGTATTCAGGAGGCCGTACAAGCCACCAAACATCTGAAAGACATTTTCAGGGAGCACTGTGTTCAAGACTCCTGAGCAGCCTTCCAAACATCAGCACCAAACCTGGACCCATCAGACCAAAGGTCCCAAACTATCCTCTTTTTGTGCAGCAGCCAATCTAAAGGGGTAAGCTCAGTACCAAATCAGCCAAATTCCAGCAGACAAATCAGTTCATGTATCTTAGCAGAATAACCCCTAAAGACATTTTGAGAATCAACTGCTCATTCTTTCTTTAATCAAAGATTTTATGCTACGGTCATTCCAACTCTAATTTTTCCCTGGCAGAGTTGTGAATACCATTTATCACTTCCTGTGTTCCTGTAACTCTGCTGTCAGCATGCAGCAGCTCCACATCAATACACAAAGATGTAGCAATTATACACCAGTATGCAAAAGTCTTACTGATGTCACACCCATGCTTTCCCCGGTTCTTGGTGTAGCATGTTCTTTGAAGTGGCCTGGGGGTTGCGCTTCCCATATGACACAGATAATGCAAAAGAGCTCAAAAAAACCCAACCCTGCAACAATGAAATCTCACAATAGTCAACCATTTGGGGTCAGCTCAGACCCCTACCTTGAAACCCTGCTCAGGTTTGTGCAGTTTCATCGGAATCAAGACCTTCCTCATTTCCTGACACCTTTTTCTAGAGACTCAGACAAAAAGTCTGGAGCAACCATCTGCATTCAGTGGTAGATCCAGCATCCTCTCACCCAAACATGTCAGATTACTCCACAGAAATGTTAAATCCATTTGGGTCAACCTAACTTCCATTGCCCAGGTACAGAATGAGTTCTTCTGTCATAAAGTCCACTGAAACATAGATCAGAGATGCTCATTGCGTTGCTCCGCAACTCAGAAGAAACCTTCATCCATTCCCCATGCCCATGTTTTTTCCAGATCATGATGGAGGTGGGAAACCGAGCTCCTGGCAAAACGGTATGGTTGCCAGCTGAACAAAAGCCTATAATCTATGTCAATGCTTTGTAAGCTTTGGTCCAGCTTCTAAAATATTCCTATTTAATAAGTATATGGAAAAATGTGCTTACATAAAAATGGCAAGAAATTTCTTTGAGGACTTAGATGCCTCATGCTCCTTTGACAGCCTGTAGGTACAGCACTCCAACAAGCAAGAGAATCAACAAGCAAAGAGGTCAAGAAGTAGTGGGCTTAAATGAAGCAGGGAATAGTTAGGCAAGACAAGCAGGAAAAATCTTTTAACAGGAAAGCTAGTGAACCACTAAAAGAGTTTGCTGGGAACATAGTGGGGCTGCCATTAGGTTTTAGACCTTAAAGAAAAATCTGGTATTGGTATCCAAATGTTGTAGATGGCCCCACAGATCCTTACCAGGACTAGGAGTAAATGGCCCAGAGATGTCTGTGATTCAGTGGCTGGGTTTGGTGCAGCATGGCTGTATGAACTTAACTCAGTTGCATTGGCAAAATGACTCCTGAGCTGTGAAAAGTATGCAAGTAAAAGCCATGCTAGATACAAAAAGTGAAAACCCAGATCGAACGAAGTTATTGAGATCATAAGAGTTAGGAGTTCAAGCATTCAAGAGAAAAAATGATGACATGAAAAAAGATAAAATCCTGAGATAAAAAGCAGAGATAGGGAAACAGCAACTCAGCAACATCAGGGTTCACTCTGCTCCAAGAAGTAACGCTTAGCCTAGCAGCATATTAGTCCTGAGTGTCTAATACCTACCTCTATTAGCCAGGAAATAATTTCTGTGTACATTTTTTGCACCCTGCTTGCAGACTGTCTTGCACACAATAGGGGACACCTGGACAGAAGTGACCCCGGCAGGGAAGGTTTCATTATCTATGTTTGTTGAGGCCAAACTAGGGAACACTGGCGGAGTTAGCAAATGGCCAGGTGGCAGGGGAAGCTGTTGTTGGGTGTGTCCATACACATAGTAGGTCTAATGTTTTTCAGCTGGTGGGGATCCACCCTACCGAGGTTGCACTATACTTCCTGTTCCCCTGTGTTGTGGTGTCTTACTTGTGGCTAGCATAGGCACCTCATGCTTTGTGCAAAATGAAAATTAGAAAGATTTTTCAAGAGTTGTAATATTCTGATGGGGATGGACCCCTCTTACCCCAAGGTTAAGAGTTGCCACTGGTCTTTATCAAGAATCATGCAGTCCTTTTACCACCCACACTGGGACAAAGACAAATGGGTTGGTCCCCAAATAGCTCTGCTGGTTCTTTTCTTAGAGAAGTTTGAGACAGTTATCCCAAGAAGACACTGTTGGGGGGTACATGCCTAACCAGAGTGTATTGTGTTTATGTGGCAAGACTTGAGGGGGTGCAGGGGTGGCTTCTGTGAGAAAACTGCCCAGGGAAGTGGTTGAGGCACCATCCATGGAGGTATTTAAAAGATGGGTAGACCTAGTGCTTAGCAACATGGTTTAGTGAGGGTTTTTGTCAGTGATAGGTTGATGGTTGGACTAGATGATCTGAAAGGTCCCTTCCAACCTAGGCCATTCTATGATTCTAAGACACTGGGAGCTTCCCCCATGTTGGACAGAGCCAGTTTCAGCTGGCTCCAGACAGACCCACCACTGGCCAAAGCTGAGTCCATCAGCGACATATCACCTCTGTGATAACATATTTAAGAAAGGGTAAAAACTGCTGCACAACAACTGTGAGAGCGGAGTGAGACAACGTGAGAGAAACAACTGTGCAGACACCAAGGTCAGTGAAGAAGGAGGGGGAGGAGGTGCTTCAGGCGCCAGAGCAGAGGTTGCCCTGCAGCCCATGGAGAAGACCATGGTGATGCAGGTTGTTGCCCTGCAGCAAATGGAGGACCATGGTGGAGCAGACATACACAGTGGAGCAGGTGGGTGTGCCCTGAAGGAAGCTGTTGCACATGGCAAGCCCATGCTGAAGCAGGCGCCTGGCAGGAATTGAGGCCATGGAGAGGAGCCCATGCAGAAGCAGATTTTCAAGCAGGTCCTGTGGCCTGTGGGGGACCCACACTAGAGCAGTCTGTTCCTGAAGGCTGCACGCCATGGAAAGGACCCACACTGGAGCAATTTGTGAAGAACTGTAGCCCATGGGAAGAGCCCACATTGGAAAAGTTTGTGAAGGACTGTCTCCCATGGGAGGGACCTCACACTGCATCCAGGGAAGAGCATGAGGAGGAAGGAGCAGCAGAAACAAAACGTTATGAACTGATCACAACACCCGTTCCCCATCCCCCTGCACTGCTCAGGGGAAGGAGGTAGAAAAGTTGGGAGTGAAGTTGAGCCTGGGAAGAAGGGAGGGGTGGGGGGAAGGTGGTTTTAGTTTGGTTTTATTTCTCACTACCCTAGTCTGTTATTAATTGGCAAGAAATTAATTTCCCCAAGTTGAGTCTTACTTGCCCTTGACAGTAATTGATCTCCTTGTGCTTATCTCAACCCATGAACATTTCATAGTATTTCCTCCCCCTGTCCTGTTGAGGAGGGGGAGTGATAGAGCAGCTTGGTGGGCACCTGTCAGCCAGCCAAGGTCAACTGTCATGGCAGGGTGCCACACAACAGCAGGTGAGGACACCCATGTGGACATAAAAGGATTAATAAGAATTTAAGTTTTACAAAGCCAGCAGTACTTTCAGCATACTTGTCTTTCTCTATCCCACCAAGGCAGAGCTATTGAGTTTTCAGCTCCACTGTAGCTGCCATTAAAGTTCAGACAATGCAAAACAGAGGTGAGAATATCTTGAAGGAAGCAACTGGCTAAAGTAAAAATAATTATATCTGCCCTTTTTAATGTGGCTGGCATGTATTTACCTTTGCGTTGCACATTGATGTGCTACTTGGGAAGTCATTTCATCACCATCAGTTTGTAAAAGATCTTAACAATGATAGTTATGTAGTCCGGCTAAGGACAATATTGAAACAAAAATCTTGACACAAACCCTAAAGCCTTTGTATCTTAAAACCAGATTCCCTTTCTAAAGCAGTTCTCAATTTCTCTACTCCATGCCTTGCCCGAAAAGGAAAGCAGCTGTGCCACCATCCCACAGAGTCTGGATACAGACAGCCAGAATGAAAATAATAGCAGCTGTTCTGAATGTCACCAGACCGCCAGCAAGATCCCAGGGGGGAAGACCACAAAGCCCACCAGAGAGAGGATCGGTACAGTACATCTGTTGCTCTTATGGAAATAAAAATACTCCACTGAGTCTCCAGGATCTTCCATTCCCACAGGTGGTCCTGTCCTTGGATACCAGAATGCCTTACAGTACAGATGAGAGTGAGTCTGAGCAGGCAAGTATCTTTGGGCAAGGAACCTATCCAAAGTTTATCCACAAAAGAAAAGATGAATAAACCAGCCCTCCTGTGTCCAATTAACTGCAGGGCACAGAAAAGATGTGCATAAGTGAAATTTTCCAAATTTGAAGTCAAAGACCATTAGATCCAAGAGGTCATTCCTTGGTGCAACAGCATAGACTTAATACCAGAAGTCCCAGGCCCTTCCAGACAACCGTCCCCTCGGAGTGCACAGGAAGCTGACCTCCTCCTGTGCAGCACCCGCTCTATTTCCCACTACTGTGGAAACAGAAGATTATTCTGCACATTGTTGTTATTCCTATCTGACCTCTTGACTGAGAATGAGGAGTTTTTTCTACTAGATTTCTTAGGAAGAAACTTATACAAATATATGGCATTCTGGAAATCATCACTTGGATGCGAAAGACACAGTTCTTACTAATTTACACAACTGAAATGAATTTGGATCCTCTGGAAAGCCATTGAGGATAATTTGTTGACAAAGGATGTTGTTCATAATGACTTTTTACTAAATAGTCTTGCTTTTTCCTTAATGTATGTGAATTACTGGAATTTAATGTTTTACTGATAAAAGAGGGTCATGACTTACTGACAGCATGCAGGAACAGAGCTTTAGTTGTAAAAATTATTTATATTTTTGATAATACCACTTTTTAAGAAAATTTCTGGGTTTTTAGAAGAACATTTTTCTGATAATTATCTCGTATTTTCTATCAGATCTGGCTACAACTTGGAGCTTGCATTCCTTGAAAGTTTAAAATATTTTGGAAAGAAAAGCAAGGCTACTCATGAAAACTAGAACTTCTGAACTTTTCCTACGGAAAGGAAATGTCGCCCAACCTATTTTTGCTAGAATAAAAAAATCATCATTTTTGTTAGTTTTTTTTTATAGTTGAAGATGCCAGATGTCCAGACCCCAAGGAGTTCCCTGCTAAAGTTCAGAAATCCTTAAAACGCCCAATCCTTAGACCTTAGAGCACTTGTAAAACCAGAGAGGGCGAGGGCTAGAGAATGAAAACCTTCTCTGTCCCTGGCTCCCAGAAGACAGTTACATGAAAACAATGACGGAGTACATCAGCAATCAGGCTGTTTATTGAAGAACTGCATATAACCAGTTTGGCCAAGTGCAAGAAATTTTGGGAACACAGACAGTTTCCTGTCTCTGTAAGCTTTAGAGAGACCAAATGGCATGCATAGTTCCTTTCAGCAATTATTACCTGAGGTTTCAGGCTTGTTCCTTTCCCTATGAAAATATAAACTCAACACAACCTTTTTTTCTCTCCCCTCACTAAGCAAAACTCCTCTGTTTATGGAAAACCTTCTTGCAGCTCTCCATGTGATTTCTTGCAATTCTTCTTGGGAGATGAGCTGTTCCAAGAACCAAGCTTCTTTTCCTGTCAATCTAAAATGAGATATTTGTTCACATCTGTGGTCACCATGCCTACTCCCCCTGCATAACATAGAATTGGTGTATCAATTGCTCACCTTTCTATTGTCCCCCAGGGTCAAACACCTCATTTCTGTAGGATTCTACATGGAAAACAACCTGTATGTAACTATGGCCTGTTGCAAACCCATGCAGGTCTTCACCAGGGCTATTTCACAGGTTTGAGAGGTCATTGTGCACAACAATTTGGCCTGACAGGTGCCAATAAGAAGCACCAGCTTCTGGGAAGATTTAAGAGAAACCCTACCCCATCTGCTTTCCCCGTAGGATGTAAGTGGTACAATAAAGGCAACCCACTACTACACAGGAATTCAGTGCTGAATGGTGGAGTTTCTTCACACTAGGAAAACATTTTGTAAAGCCATTTATTCCTTTGATTTTGGGTCCATGTATGACTTCTGGGAGGCAACTCTCAGAAGCAGTGGAGCACAAGCTCCCTTAGAGCCCCTGTGAGTTTAATCCACAAGTAATCAATGCCTACACTAGAAATGTGAGTCCTCAGCATGGATTCAGCCAGAAATGGAGGTCAGTTCATGTCTGATTTTTTTTACCCAAAAGGATTTGATTAGAAACCTCTCTGTTCCACCTCATTTCCATGGCCATCAGCAGAACTCGCACAGTCTCCTACCCGCTTCTGAAGGAACTCAGTGCCTTCAAGAGCTGCAGGTTTCAAGCTCTCCTGCCTGATTGCTCTCAGAGTCCGTGACCACAGGCCAAACTTTTCCTAGGCTTATGTTCCTAGACAGCTAACAGCCTGCAGAAGCAAGCTTGTCCAAGACCTCCCACATTAGCAGTGAAGGGCATGCTCTGCATCATACAACATGAGCAGGTACATCTCTCTATCATCCTCTCACCACATCACAGCCTCACACCCTGGAGCCCAACAGCCGTACTAACTACCTGTGGCTCCCAGACACACCAGCCACAACTGAAGCCCTAGGACAGGACCCAAATGTTGGAAGTTTCCTAGATCCTGTGAAACTAATTGAAACCCAAGGGCCACTCTGTCAGTCAGTTCTGTAGCAGAATGATTGCTTTCGGACAATGGATAAATTTTCATGGTTTACTTGGTTTGTTATTGTTAGCCATTGATCTACAGAAAGAAATATTCTTGGAGAAATAATCTTACCAACACATTGAAAGTGATTGGCTTTCACTACCTGGGAAGGACATCTTGGGGTCATTTGGGATTTTCTTTGAAAACAGCCAATGTTCAGCAGCTATCAAGAGGGCAAACAGATCGTGAGGAGTTATTAGCAAAAGAAGAGAACAAAACAGGAAATGTTATTACACTGATGCAACATATCCTTATCTTGAGCAGTGTATGTAATTCTGATTGCCAGTGACAAAAAGGATATAATAGCATGAAAAAAGTTACTAAAACGAGCAGTAAGGATATCAGAGGTACAGAGGGCTTTTGCTGCAAGGATAAGCCAAATTGACTGTCAATCTGCAGCTGAGAAAAGGGAGGACTTTCAGCACTAGGAAAAATTACACAGGGAACGATTTTTCAGTACCTCTTATGATAAAAGAAATAGGGAAAGGATCAGGCACGTGAAATGCCACATGAAGTTGTCAAAAGTAGATGCATAGTTGGGTTCGAAAGGCATGACTCGAATTTCAGAAGGAAAGATACATTGATCACCACTGAAGATGCTGGAAAAGCTACTTTAAACTAAGGATGTCCATCCCACATGATTGACAGGGTTCATTGTCCTCTCCTTTGCCTGTTTTTGATGGCCTATGCTTTTGGTTAGCAACAGAATAAAGAGCTGGGGACGGGGGGGCGGAGATTGTGCGAGCTGGTATGATAGTTGTTATTTTCTTACATTAATAGGGAAACAGAAGAAATACAAAAATGAAGGGAGGTAACTCTTATTTGAGTTTAAATTCCTTTTTTTCCATTGCCAGGGAAACGACACTTTAGTGTCAAAGATAAACCATATTCCACCTCCTTTATCTTTACAAAAGAGCAGTTGAAACAAGTAGGCCTAAAAGAAGAAAAATTCAAGGATGCTTAGTTCTTATTACCTAATGTGGACCTGTTGGTATCTCTCAGGGTAAATAAAGATCCCTAATGCAGAAGTAGAAGTAAGTAATAAAAATGATAAAAAATTATTAAAATTGCATATAAGTTCAGTGAATATCTGTCCTGCAAAGACTGACAAATCAAGCCCTCACGTACTCTTGATTCCACAGAGTCAGCGTGCACTGTGCATCAGGCCCCCAAGCAAGTGCCAGCCACCCTGCATGGTTCATTCAGATAATTGCATGTGTGGGACTGCTACAGCCTGTGTCCAGATTATTGATTAGCTCAGTCATGATCTTGAGGCTCTTATGCCTTAAATGAATTGTCTGACACCCTCAGGTGACATTACATACACACACGCTACGTAACACACTACTCAGTCTATGTTGCTGAGCGGAGGATGCTCCCTGGCCAACTCCACATTGCCTCAGCATCCTCAGTGCAGGCACGTCCACACTGCTGGGGATGTCATAGGACAGGTAGGTGACATGGAGATGACACACTGCACATCCAGACAGTAATAAGATTTGCTATTTTCTTACTTTAAAGAAGTTGCAGACTAGCAGGAGACTTCTTTCCTGGTATTCATTTCCAATATCCAGGAAAAAAGTTATTTTAGTGCATTATAAAGGATAGAGTCAGTTTGCTGTTCCCAAAGGCCATGCAAGCCCAGACAACATAGACATGGCCACAAATTGTCTATCATTCAGGCTCCCGACTGTCATATACTTCTACCTAAATATTGCTTGAATTGAGATTTAGAAAATAGGACTGACTCACACATCAGGAAAAAATCGCATATATACAATGTCCAGCACTGCCTGAACTCATTCAAAGTCTCTTCTGTGCTTAACGACAGGGACACTACACACTCAGAACCCCATCCTCTGGAAAGGACAAGGATTTCTCTCCAGTGTAAAATCATTTACAGCTCAGACCGAGAACAATCCACAATGCCCAGACAAGGCTTTCAGTCAGAAGACTTATCCAGAAACATGAAGACCCAGCTTCTAAGGTCTCTAGAGGCTTCTACATCACAGGAAGAACCCTTCACCCTGCCCACTGAAACTGGGATGCTACATGTTGGGGTTTATAAATCATGGGGAAGACAGAGAACAGCCAAAAGTGAATTTGACTCTAGCCATGTTGGGGGTGGACATTAATAAGAAATTTGTTTTCTGAGGCTCTGATTCTTCATAAGTGGGTTGGCTCCCTCACATTTGCTTTCAACATGCAAAACTACACTAGCAGGTACAAATTGGTCCAGGTACCTCAGAAGAAGCAGAAAGTGTCCTAAGAGGAGTTGAGGGAGCATGTTCTCCTTCAGGGCAAGAGAGGTCACCGGTTTCCCAATGACTGCTCTAATTACAAGGCTAGTATGAGAATGAAGAACTGAGCAGGGGCGCACCATGCAATCAGATTTTTTGTATCATCAGAGCTGTTTCTGCTTCGTTAGCATCTATTCTCAGAAGACAGATAGCTAGCTTACATCATGACTGGGGGTGGAAGTAAGCATTTCCCCTTAGTTCTCTCTACAGTCAACGGCAACGGTCAAGAGCAGCCAATTTAGGGAGCAGAACTCCCTCTGAAGATGTTCAGATCCTCACCTTCTGCCACTAACCAGAAATGCATATTAGACCGTCCCTTTCCCTTTGGCGGGGTGTGAGTCTAAATTTAGGCAAAGGCATTGCGCATAGACACTCACATTTCTAGATCTGCAGGATATCACAGAAATAATACTATATTCATGCAAATTAATTTATCCTAGTTTTCTGAATGAGAACACTTGTGTGGAAAGCTCTTTCTACAGACTTTCCTCCTGTTGCTATCACAAAGCTTATTGATACTGCAAAGCCAGTGTAAAGTTTCTATCAATCAGGTTGGTTTTCTGCCCCAGCAAAACGTCAGGTGTCAGATCAGACCTTAAGGTAGCCACAGAGACGTCAGCAGAAATGGCAGTCTACCATACAAAATAAAAACAGAAAATTGGTTTAATCTCTCTCTCCACATCACTAGCAAAAGCAGCCTTTTTCTATGAATTCATATACTAGCGACGGAAAGACACAGTTTAAAAGTAGTCATAAGTAGAACAGCAACTCTGTGGCTGATAAGCCAATGAAGGAAACATCCGTAGAGCAATTCGTACGTTACATACTCTTTGAAAAATAGTTGGGAGACATTGAAGTCCTTGAGTTATTCTGTTCAGTGTGTTGTCTTTCTGGAGTAGTTTATTATGGAGTTTCAGAAAATACTGAATTACATTGCAAGAATGTGTCTGATGAGAAAATCTAAATCAAAGAAAAAATCATTCTCTGTAAACACTTAAAATCTAGATGGAAACTACCCACACTTAGCAAAAGAAATAGAAAATAAACAAGATTGTGGCGTGTTTTCCAGCATATTCATCACAATAAAAAGTTAGCATATCAACCCAGCATAACAGCACACATCTCAACTACATTTTCAAGAAACAGTATGAGGAAAGCAAGGACACATCTCTGCTCTGCAGATTTCAGAAGAAGAAATTTTAAATGCACAACTAAGTATTGTAACCAATGTTACTATAACCCCTTCTAGCCAGCATGAAGAGGACTGAGATTACGTGCAAAAAACCTCTGAGATTGTACACTTCAGGGGGCATACCTTTCGGTTATGTTTCCTTTCAGTTAATCAGTCAACCAAGCAATTAGCTTCCCACCTGTAACCATTTTTTCCATCGACTTCACCTCTAACTCCTTACTGTAAATTCCATTTGCCAGTAAATATTTCATATGTTCCACCTAAAGTGGATATGAGTAATTCTGATTTTTTTTTTTCCCTTTTTGTTGTTGCTCTTGAGCTGGAGAACAGAAAGCCTAGAATGGAAATCCTACCATTAAATAGCATCTGCACATCATTGTTACAGACAATTACACCTACCATCATAGCTGAAAAGGTGGAATTTAAGGAATTTGTAAGTAGTATTTGTCATAACTATTCAGAGGCTCATATGGTCCCTAGGAGAAGTTCAATTCCAAATACACTGTTATAACTGCATTTAGGTCTAGTCCATGCATCTCCCTGCACCCTGCCAACAGAAAAGTCTGTGAGGTTACAGGTACGGGGGTTTACTACCTCCTATTTTTTCTGTATTATTACTTCCTCCTTTTTTTTCTGTTTAGTCATTCGAGTCAAACAATGTCTGGAAAGAAAGAGCTAACTGCTTAGGACTGAAATTCTGGGTAAATTAATGAGAAGGAAGAAACACCCAGAAGTTTCCATCAAAATGTAATATCCAATAGGAAGCAGTAAGAGTATCCCCTGCATCAAAATAAAATAAATATCTGTGTTCCAAAGATTAAGACAATAGAATAGTGATGACAAGAGAAGTAGAACCTGCTCTAGCAAAACATCTCCAGGTGGTTTTCACCAACATAGTCCCTTCAGATGGTCCATTAAAGTTTGAAAAGACACAGACTATGGCGACAAACAACGGAAATACCACATCTTGAACCAACAAACAGCTCGCTGGAGTTACTGATACCGTGGCAAAATCACAAATCCACAGAAGGATAAAAAGCAACTGTGGAGCCTGTTGAAGCAATGTAATGGACAATGACAGCAAACTTTGCTGACGTGAAGAAATAGGTAGTGATAGACACAAGTAGACAACAATGATGAATTTCAAAGAGCCCATAATTCAGACAAGATGATTCCTTGCAAGACTTGCCATTTATGGAATTAAACCATCAATAAATGACGTGAAAAAAAGACGTGAAGGAATGTTTGTCAACAGCAGTGGTAGCAAACTTTGATGGAATAGCTCCATCCTTGTACTGCTTTTATAGTTCAGGTCATAGAAACATGACAACAGCTGTGCTGGTTCAGACCATCTAGCTCAGTACTTCTTCTTAGTAAGGACTACTAAGAAAAATAAAGAGGAAGATCACATCCAACATACACCATAACTCCAACTCAGTGTTCTCTTAGCCTCCAATTGCTCTCAGCACCAGGAATTTCCTGAGCCTGTTATGTTTTATATGTTTATTCACCTCCTATTGGATCTCTCTTCCAAGTCTGGTCTCTCCAGGAACCCGTGTCGTCTTCCTACTTCCGCAGTGTCCTCTGGCAAGGAGTTACACAGGGCTACTATCTCTTTCCTGAAGATCCACCATCTTTTTCTCTTTAATGTGCTGGATAGACAGCACTGAGATTGTGCTGAAGCTCGATAAAGGAATAGGTACAAACAGAAGAAAAGTTGTATTGGTTGCAGAAAACAACCCTCATCAGAAGCTGGTGTCTCCGACCATGCTGCTTACTATGGGATACAACCTTTTTCACTTAACCCCTTGACCTGAACTGAAAGTCCATCAGATGAAACACATATAGAAAAAAAATCCTTAAAACCCAAATATGCAGCCAGAGAAGAGAGACGTTATCTCAGTGTGTTCCTGGCATAGTACTGCAATCTACAGTGGGGGCTCCAAAGGACCATACTTGAGCGCTGGGAACAGTACAGCCACCAGAACACAGACCATCAAACACCAGCTTAACCCTACCAAAGCTGTGCTTTAGGAGCAATGCTTCTCATGCCATTCCAATTATCTGCCCTTGCCTTCCCTGCCTTTCCTGTGCCAGAAAAAAAGTGTTTTGTGTTCCTAGATTGCAGACAGTTCAGAAAACAGATCTACCTAGGAAAAAAAATGGCCAAGAGGAACAACAAAAGCAGTTATTTTTCAGCTGGTTTGGTTCTTGAGCAGGTTTCCCACACTAGCAGGTGTGCTGGCACAATAGAAAGGGCAGCCTTGGAGTGGGTGTGGGCAGACAGAGGGAGCAGGACAGTCCAAACTAGTGAGGACAGGGAATAAGCACCTGTCAGACCATGCCAGAAGAATAGCTAAGTGTCACAACTCTCCTGATACCCAGCTGCACTAGATGGCAGCACCAGCATGATGCCTGAAGACATTTCTCCAGTAACTTCATGTTGCGTGAGTGTGCAAACCAAGAAAAAATGAAGAATGCTCTTTTATTCAAGATAAAAGTTGTCTGTTTTAATACCTCCCAGGGTCTAAAAATACCATAATATACAAAAACCTCTATTATTTTTCTGGGGGAGGATGTGGTTAATTGTGTTAAGCTATAACAACAGAGCAACTTAGCATTATTATATGTGAATGGAAATAAGCTCTGCTCTGTGTGGTTTTCAAGGTTTACAGAACAGTGTTTGCGTTCTGACACTTCACCCTGGGGACTGACTTTCCCACCAATAGCAACAGACTTTGCAGGAAGCACAAAAACCTTTTTCACTCTCAAGAGAGAAAGTCAACAGCCTGCCTGCATCTAAATATTTGCTGAGTAAGCACGATAAAAGCATCTCACTGTAAATACGCAACTTCATTTGACACCTATTGCTACATGCCAAGAAATACTGGAGCAACACAGGCCAAACAAGCTACACAAAACCCAGCAGGTTTCACATGGGTTTTTGTTTGTTGCTACAGAGGGGAAAAGGAAGCAAAATACTAAAGAAACGTCAGCATTCAGACACCAGAATGTTTTCCTGATTCCAGGGCTTCAGGGGAGTTCAGATTTCACATCTTGAGTGCTGGAGATAAAGTCCATGCAGTCTGAATTAACCATGGCCCAGCAGCTGCAACTGTGCACAGCTCGCCGCTGATATTTGTAGGCAAACAAGCAGGAGACGACAGCACATTGAGAGCTCAGAGCATCCCAAGATCTCCAGGAGTGCTTATATGACAGTGTCACTTGCTTTCGTTCAACCACCACTCTGTTCTGAAACTTGCAACACTAAAATACCCTAGCTAGGCTTAGCTAACAGCTAGTGGGAACAAAACCCATCAGCCTGCCAGCACAAGGTGTCTCTACAACCAGCAGTACAGCTTGGTAAGGCCAGATAAAGCAAGAGGGGAGAGGCTTCATGTAGGAGCATCTCTGGTCTATAGGAAGGGCTGGTTTTTAGGGGCCTGCCTCCTCTTGGCTCCATTCCTTGGTCTTGAGGGAGTGCATGAGAAGCGTTAAGGATAGCAGGCCCAGAATCAGACCTGAGAACTGCATGAGCAGCGTACAGGATGGTCACAGCACAAAAGTGGCACAGCCATGGCAACGGGAGCCAAGCTGGCTTGAGCTGACAGCAAGAGGTGCAGCTAGAGCCGGCACCCTTGGGAGGCTGTCCACGCAGGTGCAGCACCAGAGCAAGGGTGGCTTCAGCTTGGACACCCACCTGAACCCTCAGAAACACCACCCTTTTCCCACGATGAGAGACCATACCGCCAGAAGCTGGAGCACGCTGAGGTTGGGCAGTGAGGTGAGAAGGTAGCAGTGACCTACCCAGATGCCTCAGCAATTGGAAAGTCATCCCAGAGGCTTAGGGCAGCTGTTGAGGATATCAGTCAGGTTTTCAGCGGCTCCTTTCACCGCTGTTGAAGACAGAACGCCTGGCTCAGTCAGCTGCTGCCCTGATTCTGCAGAGCGTTTCTTGTGCTCTTATCCAGCATTTGTTGTTCCTCTTTTTTCCCCAGCAGCCATCATAAGTAAACTGTGTCCTTTGGCTGTGAGACAATTCTTGGCCTTAGGAAGTGGTCAGCTGGAGCTATTGCGGCTAGCACGTCTCCCTCCAGCCCTTACAAGCCCCTAGCTGGAGAAACAGGCAGAGTCACAGTATCTGTAACCAAACTGCATTGCATGTCAAAAGCCTTGTTTTCCTCCCTGAGGCACTTAGGATCACCTGTAGGTGGGTACATCCTATGCTCCATTATGAAATACAGGTTCAGGCTTTCAGTGTAGGTCAAAAATAACTGCTTCCAAAGCTCCCCTTAAAAGCTCTGTACTTGCTGCTTAAAAATACTTTGCTGACAGCAAGCCAGGAGCTTTTAGGGGAATAAAAAAAAAAAAGTCTGCTCTGCATCTAAGGCAAGGGAATTTCCACAACATCGGGTCTTGTGAGAGGAACATGGTGATCCAGGAGGTGGCCTCGCTCAGGAAATCAAAAGAAGATCATCAGGCTGATAGGAGTTATCTTCAAAGAGAAAAGACAAAAGCAGTGAAATATGCCCATAGTAAGAAAATTTGTGGTTAGAGAGAGGCACATACAGAGATAAAATGGCACTTTGCTGCTTCACATGTCCCAAAAGTAGCTCAAAATATGACATGTGATCCTAATCAGTAATTATGTAGGGTGCTGCTGCTGGCTTTATTCTTCCTCACCTCCTCCCTTCTTCTCCCCCAGGCCAGGCCACAAAGACTTCATAATGCTGCCAGGTCTAGGTCAAATTGGCTAAACACTTACAAAGCATTACAAAGATTTTTTTTTTCCAATTAGCCTCCGAGATGGTATTTGGCTGCCAAAGAAGAAGTCATAGTTATTTTTAAAATAGCATGTTTTCTTTTGCAAAAAATGCACTTTGATTTAAACCTCATTATGATATGGCCAAGAATTCTCATTTTATTTCCTGTGAAAGACCTCCTCATACTATCCACCAGGACCCTAATCTGTAAATGGAAGTAGCCGCTACCCTGCATTGTTCACATCCTTAAGAGAAATGTATGTAATCACTCCCTTATTAAGTGCTCTAGCCCAGTTCCAGCTAGGACCTGTTGTAAGTCACAAGGGCAGACATATGACTGAGGTGGTTGTTTTTTTGTGAGAAGCAGCCATGTGCCACCAAGCATGAGGTGAGCAAGAGGCAGCCTCTTTTGGTGGGTTTCAAGGAAGAGAGAGACAGACTGGAGAAACAAGTGCACGGCCTGACTCCCAGATTCCTGAAGCCCCACCAAACTCCCAGCCTCCCCCAGCGTACCAGTGACTGTTCATAGCCTTCCCACAGCTGGAGCAGAAACTTTCAGCTTTAGCAGCGCTGTTAATTTGAGGGCCACACAAAGCATGCCTGGGGTTGCTCTTGGACCCTTGAGTCATCAGATGACCTTCATGAATCTTAAGGCATATACTACTATAACACTTTAAGAATTGCCATCTGAGTGCTCGCTACAAAATCCAACTACTACTGAGAGCTCCTCAAATTGATGGCAGCATTATGAACCACGTTAATAGTAATATTATTAATATTATTAATAATAATATTATTAAGACTGGCATTAATAAAAATACAAAATTTTGCTCCACGGAGATTTTGGCAAAGGTTTTAGATAGGCTTTGAAGCCACACCGTCACTTCCATTTTGGAAACTCTCTTCAACTTACAAACCATATTTCTGTAGGTCAATTAAAAAATAAAATAACGTAAGGGGGAAAAAAAAAAAAAAAAAAATCAATATTTCATCTTGCATGNAAAAGGCTACATACCAGGAAGGAAAAGAGGGTTTGCAAGGTCTCTTGGGGCCTGGGCACACCACCCAGGGCAAGGACTGGGGACTGATCATTTCAGGTAGCAGAGACACTGACTGTGAAATTGGACTCCCAGATCATCAAAGTCAGGGAGAACTGGCCAGTGCTTCCTGCTCCTAGGAATGTTGTGACATTCAGTTTCGGATGGTCTTCATGACGCACCTCACTACTCTTCTCTGGTGGCAGCCCTGAGGCAATTCTTCTTCAAGGACTCCAGGACTACTGTCTATCTGCAGACTGGAGTCCTACAAACACTTCAGCATCCCAGACTCCAAGATTTTCTCACCATATGACCATTGGATCCATTTGTTCCCAGCTCAATGGGCTAGGTAGTTAAATTAGGCACAAATTCTCCGTACGTCACCATGTTAAGTGAGCTGTAGGACTCCCAGTTGCCTGGGGACCACACGGTTGGTAATGGTCCTCCAGCCATCACGCAGATCCAGTGGATCTGCTGGAATGGTCTCTGTTCATAGTCTCTTTCTTAGAATAATCAATTGGAAGTGTTGCTCAACACAAAGCAGTCAGATCTAATTGATGTATGCTGGAGGCTGATAAAGAAACACAGCTCTACAGAGGACAACTTTTCCCCATTTTCCAATTAATTCTGAGGCACTGAATTAACAGATGTACAGACTCAAAGGACAAAAATATAATTTTCCACTAAATTCCCTGCTAGTTCCTACAAAGGATGGGGAAAGCACTAAAAATAATAATTACAGTATAATTCAGAACAGCAATTGTCAGAATATCTTCTTTTTTTGACTCCCTCTTGGTGGTTTGGGTTGGTTTTTTTTTTTTTGGTCTTGTGGCTTGTCATTATTAGCAACAGAACGTCGTTATGATTTTATGTAAACAGAATGGCTTTTTTTAAGCGGGGAGAGCTTCCGCCTCAGGCATCACTAGGTGGAGGCGTTGCACAGCGTAAGGCCGGTGCGGCTCCCTGCTGCGGGGATTTGGGACCCCCCACAGCCGCTTCCTATGGCAGATGTTGCTACTCCCTCACCAAGCCTCACCCTGGGACCCCTGATTTTTTTCCCATCCTCAGTTGTCTGCTCCCTTGGACGTGATCCTTTTCTCAATAAGAAGCCAGTTCACCTCCTAACTTAGGTACCCAACTAGCTACATGTCCCAACCCTCCACAAAAGTCAAACATGCCAAAGTTGGAGGTTTTTAAAAAATGACAGCAGACGGTGCTGGCACATCTTTGGCTCATTTAAATACATACATGCACCCATCCATCCAGATCTAGGCTGAGGAGACATATTTTTATGAAAAACTTGGCTTTTCTCGTGAAAGTTAGCATGTGGTCTATTCTCGTCAGTCTCTGAGGAGAATCAAGCCCCACTTACTCTAAAAATACAGGAATCGGAGCCAGATATCAAGCAGAACCAGATGTCACGACCCAGAAGAGAGCGTACACAGATGGTAGGGGGACATATGGCACGCAAGTTCTTTCCCACTGTGAGTGTCCCTGTCAAGACAGCTCTTTAGCTTTTTCACTATTTGTTCCTGTAGACAATATGTAGGGGAGTTAACTGCCAATTTTTTTCCTGTTTTAAAGGGACAGATGAATCTTATTTTTTGTAACTCCCAAATACCCTGCTTATTTGCCATTTCAGAAGTGAGAGAATTTATAATCTCCTTTACCTGTCTGTACCTTCTTTGCTCCTATAAAGATGCATTTGTCCTGCCACTTCTCCTATGCTTCAGTTGAAATCATGTGGTTGTGGCACACCTTACACAGAAAATACAGACCTAGTTGATACAATCTGAGTGTGCTTCCCTAGGAGTGGGAGGTAGAAGAGTAGATAGCTCAAATTTCTTTCCAAATCCAAATGCTTGTGCAAGTCATCCACTTCCATAGCACAGAAGAAAAAATTGGTAATCCATATTTGAAAAATAGAAAACAAACAAACAGTGTGGGTATTCAAAACAATGTGTTCAAAGTGAGAAAAAAAATATCTTCTTAAGGGCTTGAATGTGGCCCTTCCAATCTCTCAGGTTATTTGTATATATTAGAATCATAGAATTGCCTAGGCTGGAAGGGACCTTTCAGATCATCTAGTCCAAACATCAATTTAACACTGACAAAAACCATCACTAAACCATGTCGCTAAGCACTATGTCTACCCATCTTTTAAATACCTCCAGGGATGGTGCCTCAACCATCTCCCTGGGCAGCCTGTTCCAGTGCCTGATCACGCTTTCAGCATAAAAATTTTTCCTAATATCTAATCTAATCCTCCCCGGCACAATTTGAGACCATTTCCTCTTGTCCTGTCACNCACCTGGGCACACTGCTGGCTCCTATTCAGACGGCAGTCAACCAAAACCCCCGGGTCCTTTTCTGTCGGACAGCTCTCCAGCCACTCTTTCCCAAGCCTGTAGCACTGCATGGGGTTGTTGTGACCCAAGTGCAGTACCCGTCACTTGTCCCTGTTGAACCTCATGCCATTGGCCTTGGTCCATTGATACATCCTGTCCACATCCCTCTGTAGAGCCTTCCTAACCCCAAGCAGGACGACACTCCCACCTAACTTGGTGTCATCTGCAAACCTACTGAGGGTGCACTTGATCCCCTTGTCCAGATCATTGATAAGGATTTTAAGGAGAACTGGCCCCAATACCGAGCCCTAGGGAACACCACTTGTGACCGTCTGGCAACTGGATTTAACTCCATTCACCACCTGGCCATCCAGCCAGTTTTTTTACCCACGGAAGAATACTCTTGTCCAAGCCCTGGGCAGCCAGTTTCTCCAGGAGAATGCTGTGGAAAACCATACCAAAGGCTTTACTAAAGTGCAGGTAAACAACATCCACCAAGTGGGTCACTTTGTCATAGGAGATCAGGTTTGTCAAGCAGGACCTGCCTTTCATGAACCCATGCTGACTAGGCCTGATCGCCTGGTTGTCCTTCATGTGCCCCATAATGGCACTCCGGATGATCTGTTCCATGACCTTCCTGAGCATTGAGGTCGGACTGACAGGCCTGTAGTTCCGCGGATCCTCCTTGCAGCCTTTTTTGTGGATGGGCGTCACATTTGCTAGACGCCAGTCAACTGGGGCCTGCCCATTTTGCCAGGACTGCTGGTAAATGGTGGAAAGTGGCTTGGTGAGCACTTCCGCCAGCTCCCTCAGTACCCTTGTGGATCCCATCTGGACACGTAGACTTGTGTACGTCTAGGTGCTGGAGCAAGTCCCTCACAATCTCCCTTTGTATTTCAGGGGTTTCATTCTGCTCCCTGCCCCTATCTACTAGCTCAGGGGGCTGGGTACTCAGGGAACAACAACTCTTCTACTAATGACTGAGGCAAAGGCGGCATTAAGTATCTCAGCCTTCTCCTCATCTTTTGTCACCATGTTACTGCCCCTTTCTAATAAAGGATGGACATTCTCCTTAGTCCTCCTTTATTACTAATGTATTCACAGTATATAAACTGAGCAAGAAAGTGCAAAAGATCAAAATCAGCATTTGAGATTGGAGAAGAGATGAGGCAGCACTGCGGCGTGTTACCATGGACAGTGTAGGAAAAGGAAGCACTCCCCTGATACATGTTGCTGGTGAGATAAGGGCAAGAGAGAACATGGATTTTAATGATTGCCAAGAGAAATAAAGTCCATCAGGGAAACAGCTTAGTGAAAAAAAAAAATAAAATCTAATGACACAGCGTTCAAAATTTCCCTTCTACTGTAGTCACTGCTGTGCTCAAAAAGAAATTAGGTCAAGATCAAATGAGCAGCTGGGGGCAAAACTGAACCAGAAAAAGAATTTACATATCTAAGTCACCCGATCTGGAGCAGAAATTCCAAACCAACCTTTCTGGAGCAGAATATTCACTTTAACGACTTGGTGAGCTTTCTACCTTTCTTCAGTGTGGAATACCAACTCCTGATAGTCACCGTCATTGCCAAGCAGAGCTCTAGTTGCAGCTGTAACGCCACAGTGTTCTCTCAGAGGAAGTCACACATGAGCTGTACTTTTTAACTGTGCCACCTGATGCCCAGTGGACATCAGATTCCTTTTTCCAATCTATTTCAACATGGGAAGCAATCTTAGCGTTGGCTGAGGACACAAGGGGTTTGTACTACTTTCTAGCTCACTAATATTCAGTTTATCTCAACAAATGCATCAAGTCCTGATTTATATTATCCCACCTCAAAAGAGAACAAGAGTCAAGTGGTGTACTTTGCCTTTACTCTGGGAAATAATGACCATAGGGATGAGAAGAGGAAACTCTATGGCTCCTGTGTTCATGCATTGTAGCATCTATGACTAAACCAGAGACCTGAGAGTACTCTGGAGTAAGGCTGCTAATCACTGATTTTACTTACATTGTAGAGCTTCAAAATACATGTAATATATCCTTAAGTATTTCTAGGAAAAAAAATTGTCTCTACTTAGCCCAGATTTTTATAAACATTAATTGTATTCTGCCTGCTTCATCTGTAAGCTAACTGCAGCTATGGAAAGAGGTACAGTAGTTGAAGCACCATAGCCTCTGAACAAAAGGCAGACTAGGCTTCTCCTTCTAGGAGAAGCTCAAGGCAACAAAGTGAAATGTGAAATTACCTTTGTGCTTTTCTGCCTGCGAGGATGCAATACAGAGGTAAATTAAAAAGAAAAAAAAAGGAAGAAAAAGTCAGTCAGGGCTGTCCTGTATGGGGCCATTGCACAGACTCCACGAGGTTGTAACAACTTGTTCTAGGTTTGGGCTCAGGGCACATGACCTTCCCCATCACACAAGCCTCTATCCATGAATTAATACAGTCATAGATGTGTACATTAAAACATGAAACAGGCTATATCTCGGCACTGACATAAAGACAAGAAAGTGGGATATAGGAGGAAAATCTCCCAGAAAAAAAACTAGCCTCACAGTACGGAAGGAAAGATGCAGTGGAATTAGAAGATCTGAGAAAAGTTAATCACGAGGCAAGAAACAGAAGGGGCAATCTAGAGTGCCAAATAAATTGTCAGGAACAAGCCAACAGAAGAAGTATCAAATAGTTACAGTTGAAAAGTAAAAATGGTGCAGAGAATGCTTTCATTGTATCTTACACCACATAGCATTCAGATCATTTTCTCTGTCAGCATAGATATACAATAAACTGAAATATATCTACCACATTGTGGTGAACAAATACTTTTTCAAGGATCACACTGCATTTGCCTTTTCCTTCTGGAGCTAACAAGTTTCCAGAAGCAGGCCTGTGGCCAACTAACTGTTTTGTTTTGTTTTTTTTTAATACAGAGCAATCAGCACATCTGTCTCTATGGGAATTTCATTGTACCACAAAAACCAGTGTGTTTTCCTACGTGACTTGCAAAAAAAAAGTTTCCAAGGGGAGAAAACAGAGACAAAATTCAGTTTCAAAATAAAGTCCTATGATAAAAGGATAAGCCACTTCATGTCATGCTACATTCAAGTAGTTAGCTAACAGCTAACCACGATAACTGAAACCGTTCTCCCACACTTATTTTCACACAAGAAAACTAGAATGCCTGAATAATCATAATAAATGTGGTTGCTTAAAAGAAAGTATCAAGTAGATAAATGCTGACTCACAATTATCTGTCTTCACTTAAAAGTCTTTAAGTCTCGTTTAGTGTGAAAATGCTTCTCTTGAATATTGTAGCAAACCTCTGAAAAGAACTATGAAAAAAGTGGTAACAAATCATAACTGCACATTGACAGAAGAAACATAAAATACCAGCACAAATCCATGCAAATCAACGTACTTATCTGTAGTACTGCAAATCCTAGAGTTATTGGTATTTTTTTATTACACAGCTTATGAAATTAGGAAGTTGAAAAAAATCTACCACAGTTTCTTTATTATTTCTCTCATTCTACATGGAAATAAGGGGGTTCTGTTTTTAAATACAAGTGGAAAAAAAAAATCTTTGAAAGATTGTAGCTTTCAACAAGTCTTCACACTATGTAAAAATGTGACAATAATTATCATCTAAACTCTCTAGGTTCCCAAATTTATTTTTTAAAAGCTCCAGCCTAAACATTATGCATTTCCAAAGACGACTGTTTCAGCATCTACTAGAACACTAGCACTTCATCTGATGTTCTCAGTTTTCATGGCAACATTTCATAAGTCTCTGGTCAATGGAGGCTGTGGAAAATTACACAACTGTGAACCCCACAGCCAGGATAATGAGACACTGCTCATAAGAACTATAGCTAAACCTTCTCAAAGAAAAAGGCAGCATGAAATGCTATTGCAAATCTTCCACTTTAAACATATGTGCCACTCCTGGACCTTGCTTTCTCTCCCAGCAATACAGCCCAACAAAGAGTATATTCTACAGCATACACACTTCTGAGAACCAGCTGAAAGGAATTCAGTGACAGATGCTATCCTAGCAATAAAAGATAATGTAAGAACCTACTTAACTTCAACAAAGAACAAAAAAAAAAAGCAAGCAGAATTCACATTTGCATTCAGATGCTGCTCTTAAAGGCTGGAGAGTGAAAATTCTTGCCACTTCAGATCACCTTGAAAAGGACGTAGCATGTCATTTTCTCATGGCGATGCACACAGAACAACGGATGGGGGTCCAGAAACACCAAGCTACTCCCAAGCAGGTTGATATTGCCACATACCTTTAATTTTTTCTTACACAAGCAGACAATATATTATTTCTTGCCATTAGGTCCTGGCCATTTTCCACTCTCTCCAGGATACTCAGCCCAAGCAGAGTCCTTTGACAGATTCTCAGTTAATTTCTGTGCTTGTAGTTAGCACAGTTGAGACACAGAATGAGAACACCTGGTTTCCAGAGTAGCAGCACAGTCTAGAAAGCTTCCATTCTGCAAGAGGTCTGAAATATTTTCAGTTTCCTGACCATTTCAGGAGACTAAGTTTAGAAGCACCCCATAGACCAGAAATCACAGAATTATTCAACTATTGTCTAAAAAGCCACAGATTCCATTCCATTTGCTGAACACACTTTGTACAAACTGTTCAGCTGAAACACATTTAGTTTGTGAGGAGTTTTAAATATACCTGCTACATCATGTGTTTTCCCAACCCCTTCAAGAAGCAAAGATAAGGCCTATTGATTGGGAAGAGACCCTGAAGCTCGTACAGTGCTGATTCTTGCAGTAATGAGGAAGTCAGACAATCACAGAGAGGCAACAAGGAAAGGAACAGAATGACTAGGAAAAGGCAGATAACAGAAACATATTTTTTATTTATCAACTGTAGTTTCAATTTAAAAAAAAAAAAATTACTTCACACCTGCTTCTTCAGTGGATATTACTTTTACGTGGACCACAACTATTAAATAGTCTGCCGCCATCAGCAACATTTACTTCTCATATCTGTGTGAGATTAACACAACAAATTGTGTCCAAAACCCAGAACAGAAATAAGGTTGCAGAGAGCTGTTCTTTTAGGGGGTAATTTGGGGAATGGATGAGTAGCTTATACTCCTTGATGAAAACATTTACTTTGTAATATAAAGAATTAGTGTAAAAAAGAAAATAAAAAATAAATTTCCCTGCAGAAGTACCTTCTCAGTACTATTTTAATAAGTGCATCTTAACTTCCCTTTGCTGCAGAATTGTTCAAAGTTAGGGGCAATAAATACACTCCAGAATAAGATACCTTCTTCCTGGATGGCATTTGATAGCGCACATTTTTCCAGAATCTTGTATTTGGTGAACAAGATTTCTCTGAGAAGTCCCCTTTCCATTGGATAGCTCCATGTTTTTGCTTAATATATCTGATTGATTCCGGCATGCTTGTGTGGTCCTGTATTTCGTCTATTTCTATAAGAATTACTTGAATCCCATCACGGATGAGAGCATTATACATTGCTAGTTGTTGTTCAGAGGTGTCTTCTAACAGGCAGCAACTAGATGTTTCTGATCCCAAAACAATCATCAGTCTTCTGCTTTGTTTAAGGGTTTCATCAGCAACACTGACCAGAGCTGTACGTAATGAAGAAACAATCAAAGTTTGCACTGCAACTTTACAACTGATGTAAATTATTTTATTTTAAAATTGCATATATAGAGAGCAGTGGCTATCTCAGAGGACTGGTGGGTTTAAGATCGCCCAACTGTCATTCATGATTCATGATCCATTGCATGGAATTTCTGACAAAAGTTGTTTTCTTCAGTCCCAAGCAGCAGATATCATTCAAAGAACCTCAATGATATATTAATGCTGCTGAATCCTCATTTGTTCATCACTAAAAAGAAAGTGCAGACCCTCATAACATCAGAGCAGAATTTTTGTAAGAAACCGACACAATTTAAACTAAAAAAAGTGTCCACTGGACAAATCAACAAATTATCTATTAAAAATAAACAAATACAACTATTTTCCAAAAACAGGTGTTCTTTAATTGTACGTATCATCTTCTAACCCAAGAACAATGTGTCAAAAGACAACCTATTAACTGTACTAATTAAAGCATACCTTCTCCTGGTAAATCATCCCTTCCTAATATAAAGAGATTATATCCACATTGTTGTTCTAAAACATCAGGGAGTATTCTATGAACAAAGGTTTCCAGACGATAGAAGCTTCTGTCTCCACTGCTCTTTGCGTACAGGACATATGCATCATAGACTTTCCCATCTAAACCAAATACAAATGTTTATATTAAAAAAAATAAAAACCAGGAACGTGCCTTTATTGTAAGATTTCATTTTGTACTGTTTAAAAATAGTAATGGGGGGGCTGATTCACTTATCTGACAAAATAACATCAAAGTACTAAAATGCTCTACAAATCAAAAGAAAGATGATCAGCCACAGAACCTGACCATCATGCCAGCAAGAGAGCTGGATGCAGGACCTGGGACCTGCAGGAAGAAGCCCCAAACCCCAGAGGTGTCAGGACATTAAGAAAGTGTCCTCTTACAGGACTTTCTTCACCACGTCTCCTGAAACAAACTCAACAGCTATTGTCTCCACTTCTGACTAACCATGAGAGAGGATGGAAAATGGCAACTCTTTCTTCTAGTAATTCTGCGAGAGAAAAGCAGGTAGAAGAACAGACCAGAAAGCAGCCGAGGTTTTGAGAGTTAAAACTGTGTTATAAACAGGAATGAAGAAACAAAAACAAAATCAGGTTTAACTCACCAAGTTAAGTTTAGCTCAACAAGCTACAAGACATAGTTTCTTTGATTTTTTTTTTTTTTTTTTCCACTAGAACTCTATTAAAGCATTCTGGGAAAAATGAATTTTTAACCAGAAGTTGAAATTACTTTTCTGTGAAAACATTTAGAACAGCCATGAGTAAATGTTAACTATCTCAATACATGAAATCCATTTAACTTTCAAACTATGGGCAACTTCAGACAGTATAATTTTGAGGGCTGCCAGACAAAATATCTCTAATGTTGCACTTATTCCAATTTTTTCACACCTGTCCAATGCATTTGTCTACACCATAGCAATAAAAACACCTAAAAAGAATCACTGAATACAGAACTAGTAGTATTTTTTCTCTTTGGCATATAACCATCATAACTGACAGAATTTAGAAAGAAAGTGTTGGGTAAAAGAGAGAAGTTGCAAAAAAAAAAAAAAACCCAACCCCAAAACCCAACAAAATTAACCTCTGAGAAAATGAGAGTCTGATTTTAAATACAAACATTTAGTGCATGTCTTTAAACAGCTAGTTTACAGGATGTAGCTCTGCTGACACCTATTGATCATCATCAGAGTGACCAAATATTTACATGTAAAGAAAATACAGAAAAGCAAAAAGCAACATGCTAATTTGGGGAAAACCTGGAGGTTTTTTTGACCTTTCTCACCACAACTGCCTTCAGTATTATGCAGTGTTTATTGCATCAACTATGATTATATATTTTACCCGTATGACTAAAAAATTACCCAAAAAAATGTCTTTATACATATCTGAAAATTCCTCAAGGAAACTCCACATACATTCCACTAAATAATCACATCATTGCTTAGAAGTAATAGCCAGTGAAAAAAATCAACAGGCTATTTACACTAACATACCTGGTCACACTTACATACCTTCCTTACTTGCAAAGGCACAGACAGAATTACGGTACCAAAGCACCAAGTCAATCTTGAAAATCTTGTAGATTATTAAAGTAATAAATGTTAAAATTAACAAAGAGAGAATCCCTCCAGTCAGCCATCTTTGTATATCTGGAACTGCACAAAAATATAGGAAGATTATTTTTTTTTAAATGCTGAATTTGTCCAAATATGATCTTTTACACAAATGTAAATTCAAGTATCATATTTTTCACTTCCATCTACCTATTATTTTAATAATGATAAATACAGTACTACAGTGACCCCTCCCCTATGCACAGGTACATGCATACATACTGCAAACTGTAATCCACCTGTCTTCTAGCAACATGATATATGAGCATTTGGTAGAAAAACCCCTTCTGGGGAAGTCAAGACAAACACAAGCCTCAAAAATAACAGTATTTCTTACCTCTGTGTTTTAGTATAATATAGGATGCAACCTGCCCAAAGGCATTTGAAGCCTGACAGACAAATGGTTGTTCATAATCTTCACTATTGACTTCTGAAATTATTAGCTTCACAGAATGCATAAGGCGCCCATCGTAAGAAGTTTCCTCCCTATCCAAAAGGTGACAAATAGAGATATAAAACCACAGCCCTTTCTGGAATGGCTTCATCCCTAACAGCTGCAGCATGACAACGGTTGTTTCCATCTGCAAATGTCAACCACACTTCAGAATAGATAAGCAATTACATTATATGAAGGAAACCCAAACAACAGTCAGGCCTTTTCATGACATTTAGCATAGACATTGGAAAACATCAAGACCTTATCTACAGCTGTGTTTCCACAAAAGAATATAAGGTTTCTATAGGCAGAAGTACAAAAATATACCTTACAAACCTAAGCAAACTCTTGTTACAGGCTTCCCAGGCCCTGTAAGAGTAGGTGGAGAGAGAGAAATTCCACAGTGCGATATGACACAGAAAGAGGCCCTGGTACAAGGGCGTCATCTTGCGGTGACCTGCTCTGGGACAGGGAGGAAGGACATCAAAAGTGGTGACCCGCAGCAGACAACACCAACTCAGTGCGGTTCCTGCTGCAGGGAGTGGAGTCTAAACTGCTGCTTCACCCCGTGGATCAGAACAGAATTGTAAGAGCTAGAGTGTCAGGCTGCACCACTAAGAAACACAGATTATCCCCCCATACATTCTACAAGGGCACAAAAATGCCCATTATGCTGCACATTCAGTTAGTCATGTGTACCATGATGCGTGACTGATTTATGAACTGAACAACTTTTTAACCACCAGCAAAATGAGTGATAACCACTACCTTGTCAACAGTAGATCTCAAATGCAAAATTAACTAAGCAACTTAGCCAAGCACTATTCTTTCATGCAAATATATTCTAGTTACTATTTAAAACACAAAATAAAAGCTTGAAATATACCATAAAGGGCATATATAGGACCAAACGAATCACTTTCTAAGGAAAAAGTTACAGTAATTTGAACAATGTAACGAGGAATGAATGAATCAACATCACTTATGCAAATGACTAATGGTTGCAAAGACAACCTATTAAGTGCTAGGAAGTACAAAAAAAATAACACTGCTTTTATGTTATCAGTTCAGTGACTGTGTGGTTCTGCATTATGGTCGAATTGTTTATGGCATTACAATTCTTTATGACAGTACAATACATTACTTTTGTATAGGGTTTTTACTTTCTTAGCACTCAAAGAATTCAGCATTTTATTTCCCCCTGTGTTTTATGATAAGGACTTATTTCTCACAACTATATTCTTATTTTGAAGACATCATTTTCATTTCTTCATCAGTTTCTCGCTCATACGTAGTGCTTGAGAATTTGCAAAAATTAACATTTTTCTTCATAGCACCACCATGAAACCAGGGCTGACAAAAAACCTGCAACTTTTAGTTCCCAACCTGTCCTGTCTAAAAAACTTTCAGACTGTGTTCTGCTCTGATTTTAGGTGCCTTTTCAAGTCGGCTCTAATTGCTTCTCTCCTAACTCCATTTAACTTGCTTTTCACCTTCACTTTATCTCCCAGTTTCCCTTCTCATGCTTTACTCAGTCCAAGTCCATTTTCCTCCCAAAACCCAACTCACCACTGGAAATCTCTCTCCCTTTTCTCTTCTTGCCCCACTAAGCTTCAGTACAAATGTCCTCAACAGTCTTCCATTAGCTCTTCAGCTGATCACATTTACACTTCTCTAACTCAAGGCTCTGAAATCTGGAAGTCTCAATTTCTCCTGTGAAGCACAGGTTTCACCTCTTCTGACCTTTCAGAGATGCAGATGTGAAGGGAAAGGAGAACAAAGAAAGAGACAGTCTGAAGACACGTGCCTGGACATGCTTGATCCAATTGAAAGTGGTTTCTGCCAGGCCAGGGCCTGCTCAATAGAAACTGTATTACAATTATGAGACCGTAAGTCTACAAAACACCTTTTCCCAAGGTTGGAAATTAAGACAGATTTTTACAATGACCAGAATTGAAGTCCACATGCCTACTACTATGTTTCAAGTTTCTATTTTAAAGAAGAAAGTGAATTGGAGAAAGCAAGCATTAGAATTTTTACAAAGAAAGCTATTTAAGCAAGTGAAAAATGTTGCTAAACATTTTTATCTCAAAGGAAGAAAGTTCCACTTTGGTTGCCAACACAGTATTTTCTAATCTGAAAATATACTTACTTATAAGGACTTGCAAAAATTCTGCTCATATAAAATACATCAATATATACACCGTTGCCTGTCCAAAACACCTCATACCCATCAGCACCTGTTGTATTGCAATCCACTGTAACCTGTGAGCCTATAAAATTGTGTTACAAAGTGAAAAGTTAATTTTCATATTTTAATTAAAGTCTATACAATCCTGTTCACAGACTCGCACACAGACCAGCTAAGGATGGTCCCACACCCTTACAGAAAAGGCTACTCGAACAGAGGGTCTATATACTCAGTGATCTGCAGGTTCAGAAAGAGATAAGTAGGATGGAAGAGGCTAAATTCAGAAAGAAGATGCCTCTCTCTGGGCATCACTTTCCCTGCGGATTCAAAGATGGATCTGTTCTTAGAATCTCTTCCAGAGTGATGGAAAGCAACAGATGTGACAGAGAATCACTTGGACTCTCTACATTCTCTTTGCATTTGAGAAGTTTCCCTAGGACTTTGTAAGCAACATGCCTTGTCTCCTTCCCTCTCACCCCCAAACTAAGCTGGTCACTGAACTAGTTTTTGTCAAAAAACAAAACCAAGAAAGCACAGAATATGGTACTCCTTGAGTATGAATTTTCTCTAGGATACAAAATCGTATTTTCTTATTGAGAAAACCACTTACCTAGTTCCACTTCAATGGAGTTGTTTCTTGGATAAGATATTTCTGGGGGCTTTTTTGGTGGGCTCACTAACCAAAAGAAAGAAAGTGCTTTTCAGAAAACTTGGGGCAGTTGCAGTCTGTTCTATGCTCTGTAACCCAAGTACAACCTAAAAACCCCTGTCTTATGGATGAGGTTGTCAGCAATTTGATAAGAGACATCACTCAATACCGAAGTATCATTATCTCAGCTAGTCGTTACTTCTGACTTGAAGATAAACTATTCTTTGCCCCACCTCTTCCAAAACGTAGTGCCACAAATCTCCACACACTCATGGTGGACTGGCTCTTTCACAGCATAAAAATCCTGTAATATTGCATGCACAGGTGCTGAGAAGGGTATGCGTAAGTATCTACAGTATTACCCCTTTACAATCTGGATAGCCTGTCACCCAGCACCCCACAGATACAAACTGTAGCCCAATACTTTTAGAGTGCAATTCATCTATTTTAGACTTTTACTGTTATAAAAGAGGAAATTTAATCTCTGTACTTTAAAGGCCTTGCAATTCTTCCCACAGCACTACCTATATGGAAATACAAGACCAGTGGCCCCTTTTAAATGTCTACATTAGACTAGATATAGACCCTGCAATATGAGAGTATATGAATATATGATATATGAATATTATTATACGACTGTGATACATATTCATATGATATATACATACATACACATGTATGCATATACAAAACAGGGAAGCACAAAAAGAGACCATTAAATAGTAATGCAATCTATTAGTAAACCTAAAAATGTCTTTCATCAGCTGGATTGTAAAAACGGTATTGCATTTCATACCTTGATACAGCACAGCCTTTTTAGTGATACAATAATCAATCTCATAATGCTGTGCTAGCAAAGGAGTTCACCTTTTACAGTTAGGCCTTCCTTTATATCTTTTCTTGTTGTGCTGGTGGCCCCCTGACATAAATCAGGGTCTGCTGAGCTAGACACACTATATCAGAGATCAACAGTTCTTGTGCTGAGAAGCTTGAAACCAAAAACAGAAGAGACAAAGGTTTGAAGGAAACAGACAGGACACACAGAGTCAAGACACTGCTACAATTTGAACTCGTTTAGTTCACTGTTCTTGCAGCGAGAGGATAATGTGAAGGAGAGAGAAGTAAGATGGGCAGGACTGAGGTACTGCAGAAAGTACTGTGCCTGCCAAGCATTACAGGGCACCTGTTTAGGGACCTTGGCAGCTGGTCTGAGTAGCAAAGCTTTGACACACTGCAACTTTGAACAGGGGAACCAATCTTCAACACAGTGGCAACAACAGACAAAAATATGTAAGCTCTCAATCAGAATTTCTTTCCCTAGTAGCCCTGAGCATGCCTATCCACAAATTGGGTGTTTTAGCCATCAGAAACTTGGACAAAAATTTGGAGTCACTGTTATGAACGCAAAGACTGTGAAATTATCTACTTACCTTCTACAGTCAGACTGACATCTCGTGAAATGTTATATTGTTTTCCATTGTGGGTATACGTTGTTTCGCATGTATAGTTTCCTCGATCATGTACATTCACGTCAAAAATTATAAGATCCCTGTTTGAGAAGGCAAACCTTTCCCCTTCCAGCAGCTGGCAGTCCTAATTATGTGTAGAGAACTCTGTTAATTCATACCACTATCTCTTTGCAAGCTTTTTCTCTCTTTAATGCAATCTGAACTTTCAGTGGATCGCAGCATAAGGATTAATGCCTTGCAGAGGCTGAGGAAGAGTGAGGGGGGTGGAATGAAAAGAAAAACATACTTCATTTTGGCTCCGAGTTTAATTCAAAGACACTCCAGTTCGTTTCTTATAGAAAATTACTTTCCACTTTAGAGAAATAAGGAAGTGAAATGCAAGTGTCAGTATTTGTAAAATTATTCATTAAGATTTTTTTTTAATAATTAGACTTAATTTTTTAAAGTATTTAAATACTCTTGGTACTATATGGACTGCACGGGGATAAGGGAGGAATGCTGCAGAAGGCACTACGTTCTTGAAACAGAAAGAGCTTTTAAATAAGCAGGAACAATAAGAAATGGCATTTAATTAACGGAATAATACTGAGAACATAGTGGATATGCCATCTCTCACAAATGACATAGTAAATCTGTTTCCGCACAAAAGAAATTCAGGACAGTGTGTTTCGCTAGCAGGTAAAAAGATGCCACCTGGTGGATATGCGGGTCAACGTCTCCTACATCTAAACTGAATTACTACCCCGTTAATCAAAAAAAACTATATACACCTTTAAAAGATAAAAAGCCTTAATCCTCTACCAATTTGTTTTAAAATATTTTTTCCCCATTTACAATAAATCTTTAGTTTTTATCTTAAAATTCACAGTGATTCAGTGATTTATATTTCAGTGATTTATATTTTAAATAATGGACAGTTACAAGACAGTACAAAACACAACATTCTCACCTTATACCAACGAACAGGCTGAATATTCTTCTCATTTCTGAAAAAATCCAAGTGTGGACACACAACTTTTGCAGATGATAATGTGAATATCACCTCCTCTACAGCAAATTTTTCATTTAAGCATAAGCCATCAGTCCTCTCAAAAACTGTTACTTTTGTACACATTTTCCTGCAGTTTGTCAAATTCCTGCAATTAATATAATATAATTAAATTAACCTATTTGGCATATTTTCCAACTCAAAAATATATGGTATTCTTTTTGGAGAAGAAAGAAAGGTTGAGAAGTTTACAGTTCCTCTAATAGATTTATTTTTGCCTACTAGGAAAAGAACACCAAAACTGGACTTATTTCCCCTGACCTAAATTTATTTTTTGTGAACACACACTCCCTTCTTCATTAGTATTTCTCTTATCCTCAAAATTCTACTCGCTTTCTAAGAGTTATTCCCTTTGCAAGTCATTTCTGTAACAACGTGATTTTTTTTTTAACTTTCACCTTATGACACATTCATAATCTCCAGAATCTTCTAACATTGCAGGGAGAAACCAAATTAAATTCTTCTGCTGATGAATTCTAGCAAGTTTGTCTCTAGGCACAGCTGTTTGGTTACCAACTTTATACCATGTTAAGTTGTAGTCTCCACTTTCCAAGCTCTTTTCCAGTGAACATTTAATAGCAAGAGGCTGCCCATGAGGCACAAGACTTTGCCTCAACATCACATCATAGGCTTCACATTTCTCTAAAGGAAAGAGATAGACATTAAATAAAACCTCAAACACTGTAAAAGGACATGATGAACATATTTCTTGATTACATTTACAAAGTTCATTGGAGTTCTCACCTCCATCTGCAAGTCATCTACTACAAATACAATTATAATCCCTTATCTTTTCAGTTGAAAGTACCACTCAGTGATATACAGATATAGTTATGCTACTGAAATGAAATGGTGGTTTTTTAATGCAAACTTTATACTCAGTGGAATCTCCTCGTTTGCAGCAGACTGTAATTTGTGTATTCAGATGCAAATTACTAAAGTACTTGTATTTCTCAAATCTGTTTCATGCACATACGCACACACAAATTTCACATTTAATGTTTTTAT
Organism: Rynchops niger; assembly: GCA_013400035.1. Classification (NCBI taxonomy): domain Eukaryota; kingdom Metazoa; phylum Chordata; class Aves; order Charadriiformes; family Laridae; genus Rynchops; species Rynchops niger. The sequence continues at coordinate 741,972 of VXBH01009932.1, forward strand.
TTGTTAACTTCATTTAACTGTAGTCAAAGTAGGTCTTTAAGACAGACTATACTCTCAGTACCCAAATGTCCTAAGAGGACACTGAAGTTAAAGTTACTGCTACACAAATATTAAGTTTGCTATGGAAATTTCAACTTAACCCTCATTTTATAAGCATTTAAAGAGGAATTATTACAAGCACTTACCAATAAGCTCATTTTCTTTCCCCCTAACCCAAGGGGATTCACACAGGGAAAAAACCATGAGATTTATTTTCTTTTGTCAATATGACAAAAAAGGCACCAGCTCTGGATACCACGGTCACATTCTTATGTCAGTATTATATTTCTCTAAAATTCCTTGTTTTGTTAGAATATAAGAACAGCCACACAGAGTCATGTAATTGTCTGTCTAGTCCAAAGCCCTGTCTCTGACAACCAGCGTCAAATGCGTAAGAAAAGAGAGTCAGATACAACAAGCAGAGTAATACTTCGCTTTCATCCTCTTTCCTTCCTCTTATGTGCTGCGTGAAAAACCATTCACTGCCTTTTACCACTTCTCTGGGTATCATGTATTTTCTTGTTATGAGAAACGGCAAAGTAAACTTTCCCTCATCTGCATAGTCTACGGTATGTACAGTTTTATAGACCTCCATCACATCTTGCCTTAGTCGTCTCTTTTCTTTAACTCCGAGTCCTCATTCATTAAATGACTTCTCATATGGAAGCCATTCCATATCAGACCACACTGTCGCTCGTAACTTTAGCTTTTCTGATATAGTCTTTCTGAAATGGAATGAATGGAACTGCAGACTTCAATTGATTCACATTCACCATAGTGTTATATAGTAGCATAATGAAGCTTTCTGTTTTCTGCTCTACTCCCTTCCCAAAAATTCTGCTTTTCAGGCAACCACTGATGACGGAGCTAATGCTTCCAGAAAGCATCCAGGGATGTCAAAGTAGCATTTTTCCCAAGTGGTTATTAATTAACTTAACGTTCACACCACACACATGCTGTATGCTTGTTTGTGCTATATGTGTATGACCCTTCCCTGCCCCTACACATCCATTTGATTTTTCTTATTGACATTCTATCACTAAAACATTCAATATCCAGATAGCCTTTTCACAGTCAGCATTAGTTCTAACCACCAGGAATAATTTCATTTTATCCACAGCTCTCACCACTTCACTATAGACATTTTCCAAATTACTTACCAAAACACTGAATTGATGAGATGTCTATATTGGATGCCCCATAATAACTTCGATAGTTATGAAATGCTGTGTCCGCAGGAACTGATAACCATTTTCTGCCTTTAATGCTAATACTCTGAAATAGCGTCATTTTTTCACACACTTCTTGCCTCAGTTTTTCTGAAATCCACCTCCCACATAGCAGGAAAAAATTATAAGGTACACACATACCTAAACAGACAATAGAACGCTCTGCTATTGGGGGAAGGGCAGCCAAATAATCACTTTTCTATATGATTACTTAGTTAGCCAAAAAAACCCAAACTATCCAACAGATTGGTGAACTTTGCAACTTGTCCACCCATGGGCAAAAACACCCAACACCAAACCATTTCCAACCAAACGGCTTGCTAGAAACTCAAGGAATGGAACTTCATTAAGTTTTTCTTTTAACAGTCTGGCGCTGCTGCAAGATTCCAGGTGGAACGAAAAGACTATGACAGCAACTCACTTGAACCATCTGAAATGTTTTAAACATGAACGGGATTGTTGATTGACAAATGAAGGGCAGATGAGTAGCCTAGCAATTTTACAAAAATCTAGATGTTATTGTCAAATGGTTGTATTTTACAATATGAAATGACACATTCTGTAAAGTTAAAACTAAACTCATTTCATCAGCTTACACACCAGAGGGTCTTGCTACTATCCAACAGCCTGGAGAAGTGAATAGGATAGGATAGGATGGAAGGGACCTTTAAGATCATCGCATCCAGACGTTAACCTAACACTGACGAAACCACCACTAAGCCATGTTCCTAAGCACCACATCCACCCATCTTTTAAATCCCTTCAGGGATGGTGATTCAACCACTTCCCTGGGCAGCCCGTTCCAATGTTCGATAACCAGGGGGTTACAAGTGGGCTGACAGAAACCTCATGAAGTTCAACAAAAGGAAATGCAAAGTCCTGCATCTGGTGAAGAATGACCCCAGGCACCAGCACATGCTGGAGACCATTCAACTGGAAAGCAGCTCTGCAGAGAAGAACACTGAGGTCAACAAACTGACCATGAGCCATCAATGTTTCCTCATGGCAAAGAAGGCTAACGGCATCCTAGGCTTCGTTAGAACCTGCAAGCAGGTCAAGGAAGGTGATCCTTCCCCTCTACTCAGTGCTGTTAAGGCCACATCTGGAGTACTGCAGACAGTTCTGGGCTCCCCAGTATGAGAGAGACATTGATTTATTGAAGAAAGTCCAGCACAGGTCCACAAAGATGATTAAGGGAGTGGAGCATCTCTCACATGGGAGAGGCTGAAAGAGCAGAGACAATTCAGCCGGGAGAAGAGAGGGCTTGGGGAGCGTGTGGGTAGACCCTGTCAATGTGTGTAAATACCTGATGGGAGGGAACAAAGAAAAGGGGGCCAAACTTTTACCAGTATTACCCACTGACAGGACAAGAGGCAACAAGCACAAACTGAAACATAACACTCCATCTGAACACAAGAAAACACATTTTTTTACTGTGAGGGTGACCAAGCACTAGAAGAGGTTGCCCGGAGAGGTTGTGGAGTCTTCATCTGCAGAGATATTCAAAATGCAACCGGACATGGTCATGGGCAACCTGCTCTAGCTGATGCATATTGTACGTTTTATGGGTTCCCACTTTTAGGACAGTTTAGAAAAAACTCACTGGCATGCATATAAATTTGACTTTTACAGCCATTTCCACAGAAAATTAGTATTGTGTGAAAAAATAAGTTTCACAACAAGACCTTCCATAGCCACCAATAAACTTACCTGCAATAATTAAATACAGCAATGCTGTTGTGATATTACACAAAAACAATGTTTTTGCTGTCATGTTTCCCTGCAAAAAAGGAAAGAAAACCACCAATTAGCAGTTTCCAATATAAACATCCACAATTGAAAGTCAACATTTGCATTACACAGTTAATACAGGACACAAGAAATATAGGAATTGTCTTTGGCTTGTTTTGAGCCTGTTAACTGCTTGTTTTACCTGACAGTTGCTAATTATTATACCAGAAGAAAAAAAAAATTAGTGAACATTGTCAAGCACTCAGGGGTTTTTTTTTTGGTTTGGTTTTTTTGGTGGTTTTTTTTTTTTTTTACACCTCTAGTACATTTCTCACCAGTTCTTGCCTTCCCAAGCTACAGTCTTAGTCTTTCTAACTGTCCCTTCAATGGAATCCGATTTCATTCTTCTGACCATCTTTTCCACCCTCTTCTGTACGTCCTCCAGTTACACTAAAGACTGAGATGGAGAGGGGAGAACGGAACTTGCATATAGTGTTTAAAATATAGGTGCACTACAGACTTATAAATTAAAAGAATGATTTTTTTTTTCTGGATTTCTTCATAATAATTTCTAACAATATATTTGTTCTTTGAATACTACCGAGTATTGACCTGGTATTTCCATGGGCCTATGTAATAAAATACCAAGGTCTCATCACTGAGTGTTAAAAGACAGGTAAACCCAGTCAGCTGCTGACCACGATTATAGGATTTTGCCCATGTGTTTTCATTTAAAATTTTCTTTACATTTATCTACAACAAATTTCTTCTGCTATTATTACCCAGTCATTCACTATCATGACATCCTTCAGCCACTCTTTGCAATTAACCCATCTGTGTTCTAGCCTGAATAGCTATGTATTGTTGGCAAATTCTGCCACTGCAACATTTTTCCTCTGTACGGATCATTAAAAATATATGCCAAGCAGAAGACAGTTGTTTGGAATTCCACTAGTGATGTTCCTCCACTTGAAAAACTGAGCATTTATTTTTTACCTACTTATTTATAAATGCGAGAATAAATACACTATGGCAGTCTGGCTTCATTGACAGCCTCTGATGAATGCTTTTTGAAAATTAAGGCACATTGTATCAACCATGTCTCCTGTATCCAGTGTGTTCATGTACATGTGTACAATTCTAACACAGTTCTAGTATTTGTGAGCCATGACTTCCCTTTAGAAAAGTTACTGTTGACTCCTTCCCTACATAATTTATCTTCATTTCCACTGGTTCCATCCTATAAAGCAGTTCCTACCCAGCTGCCTGCTACACATACCAGACTGGTGTCTACTTTCCTCACTCTCTTTTGATCACTTGAGGAGGATAAAGAAAACATTTACCATTCTCTGATCTTTTGGTCCAAAAGCTGCTTTAAATGAGACACTTACAATAAGAGAACACAAGAGTGAGCATTAGCCAGTCATGGTGCTTTGTTACGGATAATTTTGTTCTATTACTGCCTTTCACTGACTTTTCAATTTGAGACAGATCCTTCCATGGAAGATTATCCATAAGAAAAGGTACTGGCACTGAAATCCATGCTGTTCTAAGATGAAAACAAATGCAAAAAATTCCCTGCCCCCCCTCCCCCACCCCACTGCTGTGTTCATATCTTCCCATAGCCCATCTCATAGGGGTTTTTTAATACCTAAATGATCCATTGGCTCTCAGGATGCTTTGGTAGGCTTCTTATCACCAATGTGTTTGGAGAGGGATCTATTAGTTGCATGCCTCTGACAAGTTGTTCCTTAACTTGGCCTGCCTTACTGCTTTTTTTCTATTTGGCCTGCCACAGTTTTTACAGCATTGTGAAAGGACAAATGCCATTAGTCAAACTGAATGATGAGCAGGAGAACCTCAGCCTGTTGGGAAGAATCTTTAGTTGATCACTGATTTCTACAACAGTCAAAGATGACACTTCCAGCTGCTGTGTTTTACTTCACCAAACTAACTCGGAAGTGTGCCATCTATTGAGTCACCCACACTGTTTCTTGCAGTGACTGCTTATTTCTTCTTCGCCTTCTCTTTCCTCCTCCCTCATTGCAAATTTCTGCTCAAATTACCAGGCAAGTCTTCTCTTGCCTAGCTGTAAGAAGAAATGAGTCCCCGCAAGAATGTTAAGCATAAAAAAAAAATACACAAAACTTTAACATCACTGGAAGGGGTTTATACATGTTTCTACAAAAACTCCAATTTTCTTCACTATTGTGATGGGTGTTAACTCTTAAACTCTCTAGTCTTCAATTTTAAAGAGGACAAAAATATTATAATGGAAATAATTTAAAGAAAAAATGGGACGGAATAGACTCCTCTTACAACAAGGTATTTTCTTTATGACTTTTCTGAATTGCTGTTTTTTCATAAGCTCTGTTTCATTACAGCGTTACCTCACTCTAGTGTTCTGTCTCACATGTGCTCTTTTAAGCAGTTTTTTGCCCCAGCAGTAGATGCAGCACTAGTAGTTTGCCACGTTCTGAAGGAAACTCTTCCAGAATCCTGCTTCTCTATAAACTCAATTTTCGTTTTATCTATTTAAATTTATAACTCACCCTTTTGCCAACATGGAAGACCTGCAAATATATATATAGCCCTGTGTAAAACCAGACACGTGAACTGCTCTGAGAAGACTCCTTCTTGTCTCTGACTTTTCACGATGAAAAAATTTCCATTTCTGTGGGAGGTATACCCAACAGCAAAATCAGGCTCAGCTCTGTGCATGCATTCACTTAATTCATGATGAAAATAACAAATATATGACTGCAGAGTCAAGTGCAAATGTTTTTCCTACCACATTCCACCATGATAAACAGATAAATTTCTCCCTTTTCCCAGCCATTCTGTCCACATCTTGAGCCTGCAATTGACCTCTGGAGCTTTACCACTCAGGACAGAATTCAGATGGAGTTATTTTTGCCCGAATTTTCCAGAGGGGAAAAAATTCCATGTATCTGAGACCATATCTGTAAAGTTTCACCCTGAAAAGAAATATTTGTATGAATTTAAAATAAAATTAAAAAAAAAAAAGATTATGGCAAGTGTCTGAAAGAGGTCTTCACTGATACACACACCTGAATTACAGTTACAGCATCCCTGATAGCACACAGTAAAGCATAATTCTCATCAAAATCTGTGATTAAATTGGTACAACCACCTTTCCCTCTGCTCTTTAGTCCTTTCAAAGTTGATCTACTCAATTTAAAAAAAAACTAGTCTCACGAGAACTTTGAAAATTCACATCTTTCGGCAATTTTTGCACACTCATGGCACTTTTTCTTAGAATGACTTATTCAAAAACATGGACAGATTACAACATGCAACAGTCATGTTCTCAGATTTGAGTAACAAGAAGTCAGAATATCACACCGTTTCTTTTACGTAAGCCCATGAACATTTTAAATCAAAAATATATAGATATACACGTTACCTTAAGCGCTTCTATGAACTGCAAGGTACGCTATGCCTCTTCAAGAGAGCTTAACCAAGTGTCTCACTGCTGAGCTGGGAAAAATAAAAACAACAAATAGGTATATTCCTGCGCTGTTGAGGCATACCTCACTGGTGCTGAAGAGCCGGGTTAACACACACACACACTAACACACACACACACCCCGGCATCGGGCTGTAGTCACAGCGCGGCGACGATCTCGGTTTTCTGTGAATCGCCGACATCCCCTCACCAGGTGTGGCAGGAAACGAGTTTTCAATATTCTCCATTTAAATTCTCACCTTATCCTAGAAACATTCACCCGAAAGAGGCTGCAGCTGCTCAGGTGTGCCGGCCCGCCCGGGCTGAGGGGAGCTCCCGCAGGGCGAGGCGAGCCGTGCCGGTCGCCCGCCCGCCCGCTGTTCCCTGGCGACTCGCCAGACCCAGGGGGCCACCGATTACTTTGCAAAAAAAAAAAAAAAAAAGCGGACTCACACTTTCTCTCAGAAACCCCGCTGACATTGCCACGGAGGCGGCCCCCACCCTCGCCGGCAGCCCCCGCTGCGGGGGAAGCCCCGCCACCACCTTCCTCAGCGCCGAGGGCAGGCGGGTTCCCTCAGGACGGGCCGGCGCCCGGGGGAATCCCCGCTGCTGCTGCTGCTTACCTGCTGCCGGCGGCCCGACCAGGCGAGGGCGGACCGAGGCGTGGGGGAGCCCCCGCTGCCCTCTCCTAGCAAACCCGGGCGGCCTGTCAACCGGCTGCCGGCCCTCGCTGCCCTCGCCCGGGCAGGGCCTCACCCTCCCGCAGCTGCCGCTTCGCAAACCCGACTGGCTCCGCGTCTGAGTCGGGACGAGTCGAGTCGAGCCGCCCTCCCCTCAGCTCCCCCTAGGGTGGAGGTGTCCTGGCACAGGCAGGTGGTGCTGATTGATTAAACCCAGGCGGTGAAAAATAAGGAGTTTGGGCAAGAGCCACTCTCTGTCGGAAGAGGTAAGCGGGGCGGCCGCCTCACTTCGACCACAACCCGACCCCGCTATCC
>VXBH01009932.1:749551-772871 GCA_013400035.1 Rynchops niger
CCTCTTTTGGGGTTGGGTTTTTTGTTTTTTTTTTTCGTAGTACAGGCAGCTGGAAACGTCCCTAGTTGAAGGGACCTTGTCACTGGCAGTGAAAGATCCCTCCAGGACTATGGAGGCTGTTGTCAGGAGTGTCTCAGGGACATCAGCTGTTTTATTTGCTTCTTCAATAGGCTACTTTGGCAGCTTGGTCTGAGTTTCCCAGACTGCCACATGTCACTGAGATATGTGGCTTGGCTCTGAAGCTTGAACATACAGGTTTAATCGCATTTAGCCTTGTCGTGGTTTAACCCCAGGCAGCAAGTAGGACCATACAGCCACTCGCTCACTCTCCCAATTGGGATGGGAGGAGAATCAGAAGAGTAAAAGTGAGGAAAAACTCATGGGCTGAGATAAAGCCAGTTTAATCGGTAGAGCAAAAGCTGCCCGCGCAAGCAAAGCAAAACAAGGAATTAATTCCCTGCTTCCCATGGGCAGGCAGGTGTTCAGCCATCTCTAGGAAAACAGGGCTCCTTCACGTGTAACGGTTACTTAGGAAGATGAACGCCATAACTTCAAACATCCCCCTCTTCTTCCTTCTTCACCAACCTTTATATACTGAGCATGGCGTCATGTGGTGTGGAATATCCCGTTGGTCACTTGGGCTCAGCTGTCCTGGCTATGTCTCCTCCCAACTTCTTGTGCACCCCCAGCCTGCTCGCTGGTGGGGTGAGGGGCAGAAAAGGCCTTGGCAACAACCAAAACCACAAGTGCGCTATCAACACTATTTCTCATCTCAAATCCAAAACATAGCACTACACCAGCTGCTAGCAAGAAGTTTAACTCCATCCCAGCTGAAACTGTGACAAGCCCTTAATTTTTACTTACAAACTTAACAACTATTAAGTAACCCTGGCATTTTTAAAAGGTTACTTAAATTGTGGCGGTTCTGGGAACAGTATGTTCACTATATTCTGGTCTTTCTTAGTTCTCTGTTTTACTCACGCCACAGCTGGAGTCATATTTCTTCAAAGTAGAAGTTCTTCAAATGCAGCATGATGAACACATGTTGAACCCAGAATTGTATGTAGGCATTTTTAAGGCTCAATTGTCACTTATACTTTGACTAACTACTAAAATAGTAGAGGTAATAATAAGGTAGAGGAAAGCTCTTTCTTAGGTTCCTCCCAAAGTAGGCAGCAATCATTGACCTTTTGGAATTATCAAGGTAGGTGTTCTCGTTATTGTTAAAAATACATCATAAACAGATTTGCTAACCAAATTGCAAATATTCTGCAAAAAATGGGAAGAATAATCCAGACATGTCCTGCTCCTTCCACCCTGATTTTTCATTCTACTTCTGGTACTTCTTTCATTCCACTTTCTGGTACTACTGCATTTACCAAACGGAAACAGGTTCAACCATCCTGCCCACCATGTGGTAGCCACAGATAAACAAAGATGAGAGATTACGCCCTGCTATGTCTGCACATATTGGCCTCTATCAATGCAAGGTATATAGTGCTGGCTGGAGGCACGTTGTAACAGCTCCAGACATGATGCTGTTGGGAGGAACACAGAGAATTCATTCCTGAATTCTGACAGCAGCATTTATGCAGTCAGCTAGTCTCTCTTCAGTCAGCAATTATATCCAAATTTTATTTTTGGAAATGTTTCTTATGAACTTACTGCGTTAGGTCAAATAATTTTTATGCAAGATTTCTAGTTTCTGTGTTGTTATTTTGCACCACCACCAAACATCTCTGAGTTAAATCTGACTATCATAAAGGCAAGTGAGCTGTTCCCTAATCTACTCTATTACACTTTTCTGGAAGTACTTATTTTTTTTAAAAATCTTTTTTTAAGAATTCTTTCCGAGACATACATACTAGAGGTTCTGCTGTATGCAGGGTCGTTGGTTTTTTTTTCTCCTGTTTTCATTATAATACTACTAATAGTGAAAAAATGTTTCTGTTAAAAAGGTTTCCGGTATAAAAGATGTTAAAGCATTACCATAATGAATAGGTAAAATTAGAACTATTCAGTCACTTAACCATTCAGTGATTGATGCGAATAGGAATTTAGAGAAAACATACTGTAGGAAAGCTTAAGGAATATCAAGTGAAATGGCTGAATTTCATGAGACGGCAAAATATACAGAACATGGCAGTCACAAGAAAAAAATCTCAGGGAAGAGCAGAGAAGAGCAGAGAAGTGCAACAAACGAGGAAAGTAGACATTGACACAAGTCTGCATGAACATTTGATGTGGTCACCAGGAACACATCAAAGCAGACCAAGAACCACCAGCTCCAGCAATGAGGGTGATGCTAAACAAAGAGTTATCCAAACATCCTCCTCATCAGGTATGTGCAATGGAATTTACCTTTTTTTTATTTAAAATCCACACAAACATTCAGACAAAAGTATTTTGTCTCATAAAGCTCTAAGATAGAATGATCTGTTGTAATAAGCGCAAGGAGGTCTCTAATACAACTCACCAGTGCCATCTTTGAAAATGGATTGCAGCAGAGCAATGATCGTGAGGTGGAATATCTTCCTGCAGCTGAGGAGGTGTTCAAAAACACCTACTTCTGTGCAAATGAAGAGACTGGACTTTGGGGCAGCATTTGGTATATTGCATTTTCCCAAAATGTATTTGCTAAATAAAGTATCACTGTGAAGTCCTTTTTCCATCGAATGGTGGCATGTATCTGCTTTATTTATTTGATAAATGTTATATAACCAATGAAGGGAGAATGTTACCTGCAATAAATAATTCAGTTGAGTTACTGTCCTGGTTTGGCCTCAGACGGCAACAAAGAACCCCGTGCTGCTTGCTCGGGTCTTCCCAATACTGGAAGAATCTGAAGAAACAGGCAAGACTCTTGGGTTGAGACAAAGGCAGTTTAACAGAACAGCAAAGGGAACAGGAAAACAACAACAATAACACAGACAGAGGAATATACAAACACGATTATGGAACCCAGGAGCCCCAGCCCCTCCAAGCATCGACTTCCTGCCCCCTCCCCCAGCAGCTCAGGGTGGGCATGGCTCACATGGCATGGGATACCAGGGAAAATTAACCCTATCCCTGCCGGAACCAGGACAGTTACACATAGAAGGATATCAGAGTGAGAGTACTCACTTAGGTAGGGATGGAATGGAGGTTGCCTGGGTTGAATTTAGACCATTGCCTTTCATTACCACAAACCTCTTGTTTTTCCACATCCTCCTGTAGTTTTGTTTCAGCTTTCAACATCACTTGTCTTCCCCAGTTTCTAATATTAACAACTTTCTCTTTTCACATGTATTCATCTGCTTTGAGTGTATATGTGTGGCTGCCTTAGCATTCTTGTTTGTATCAGGAGAGCGCAGATCTCACTCTCAACCCCACCCCCCACACTTAGTATCATCAAACAGTCATAGAATCATAGAATGGTTTGGGTTGGAAGGGACCTTAAAAATCATCTAGTTCCAACCCCCTGCCATGGGCAGGGACACCTCCCACTAGACCAGGCTGCTCAAAGCCCCATCCAGCCTGGCCTTGAACACTTCCAGGGATGGGGCATCCACAGCTTCTCTGGGCAACCTGTTCCAGTGTCTCACCACCCTCACAGGAAAGAATTTCTTCCCAATATCTAATCTAAATTTCCCCTCTTTCAGTTTAAAACCATTCCCCCTCATCCTATCACTACGCTCCCTCATAAAGAGTCCCTCCCCATCTCTCCTGTAGGCCCTCTTTAGGTACTGACAGGCTGCTATAAGGTCTCCCCAGAGCCTTCTCTTCCCCAGGCTGAACAACCCCAACTCTCTCAGCCAGTCCTTAAAGGAGAAGTGTTCCAGCACTCTGATCATCTTTGTGACCCTCCTCTGGATCCATTCCAACATATCCATGTCCTTCTTATGCTGGGGACTCCAAAGCTGGATGCAGTACTCCAGGTGAGGTCTCACAAGAACAGAGTAGAGGGTCAGAATCACCTCCCTCGACCTGTCGGCCATGCTTCTTTTGATGCAGCCCAGGATGCTGATCGAGGATGTCCTGGAGCCCATGGAACAGATTCCTTTCAGATGAGGCAAAACTTGAAGACGAGCTCCAACTACTGGGACGTGCTACCAACAGTACCTGACAGCAGCTAGTCTGAAATAAAGTCTCTTGAAACGTGCATTTTGTGGACACCAGGTCCTCCACACCAACTGATTTAACTTGCAAAAACCAGGGCAACATTTGCCCTGAATTTTTTTAGGACAAGTGACAATATAAGTAATTGCTACTTTTGTAAAGGAAATTATAGAATTCAGTAATCTTGTGTTTTACCTGCTCCTGGTAAATCATCCCTTCTACGTGAAAAGAGACTATAGTCACACTGTGTCTCTAAGACATCCGGAAGTATATTTGGGGCAAAACTATGTGGTTTGTAGCCACAATCTTATACTTTGGTTTTGTCTGTGATAGGTATTCATCGTACATCTTTTTCGTCTGAAACTGAACAGGACAAATAAAAACCTAACAGAATTTTAAAGCCCTTTGTGTATTTTTTTCTGCTGTTTCTACTTAAAGATATGTTGCACAAGTCAGCTTTGATGAAGACATTAAGAATATGGTTGTACGTACAAAACTTTTAAAACTACAAGAAAATATAGAGAAATGTAATTGCAGGTAATTATTTAGATGCAGTTAAAGCTGCATAAAAGAGTCTGTTTTGATACCTGTCATCCCAAACCAGAATACTAGGAAAGTCAAAGCCATCTAAATGTGCTTGCAGTGCTGAGAATGTGCAATTCTGTTTTACTGATCAATCCCACCTTTGGTTTTAACACTGAGCAACAAGTTTAGCATTTACATCTTGCACACATCCATCTTACAAGAATTTCTCTGGACTTCTAAGTGTGGTAATCAAACATCTTGCAGTTACAAATTATTCACCAGTAGAGCACAGGAAGTCATTTGTACCTCTAACAGGTTTCTAATACAAAAGCTAGGCATGCTTTTTATGGCAAAATCTATCCTTTTTTCCCCCAAAGAAAATGATTCATTGGTTTTCATGCTTCCAACAAATTTACTGTCTCCTACTTTACCTGCAGGTTGAAAGATTGAAATTCAGCTGGGAGAATCTAGAGAAATGGGATGTGGAACTGACTGGTAAACAAAGACCTGTTTTCAAGGTCATAACCACAAGCACTGGCAAAAGTCGGATGGAGTTTAGTTTCACAAGGTAAATTGAAACATTTAATAAAATATTCTTTAGCTATAAAAATGGCCAATTAAATCAAAATTCAGTGCAATCAGAATGAGCAAAAGAATTATATGTGGCCACAAAGCCACCTTAATCCACTCATCTCCTTTGAGAAAGGTATTGGCAACTATGGGAGGAGAAGGCAGCAAGGCTAATAGAAATAAAGGTATGATCCAGGAAACTGTGATAGCTAAGATAAAAGCAAAATTCTCAAGTTTTCTGCATATTTATTTCAGGAAGGCCAAGCAGTTTCTATCCTAAATTCCAGAGTAACTGGTGTATGAAGTTGCAGGTCCAGTAGTTAGTAGTCTCGAAGCATAGCAAGAGCTACTGCAAGAGGTGATATCTTTCTTTGGGCATCTAAAATAGTTGGAGGAACAGACAAGCTTTTCTGCATAAATAAACATTCTACGTTATTTTTTAAAATATTATATATTATACAATTGGAGAACAGAAAATCTTCTATTGAGGAAAAAATATTAAAAAACAATCAAACTGTAAGCTGCAGGGTATACAAAATCTTTTGATTCAGAAAGTTTAAAATGGGAGTGGGAAATGGGAAATGTGCAGCGTTCAGTTACATCACATTAGTCTGTTGTTTTGTTTCAATATCCTTATCGCTTTCAGCTTGGAAACCAATTATCATGGTAGAGCGGAGAAAGCTGATTTATATCGCAAAACCAGAATTGCAAGGCTGACTGGGAAGCCAGCTAGTGAAAGATGACAGCAGATGCTTGAAAAGGGAAGAGCCAAGGTGTGGCAGTAGTTACTGTCATGGAGGAAACTCCCAGGGCATCAGCCTCTGCCTTCTTATCGATGTTTTCATCAGTGCTGTCAGCAGAAAAAAATGGAAGTTTTCTTATTAATTTACCAATGTGACAACAGTTAGAAGAGAATTATGTGACCCAGAGGCCTGGCTCATAACAATGCTTATTTGTGTGCTCTTCATGCTCTCAGAAATTACACCACTCTTTTTTTTTTTTTAACACAAAAAAAATGGCTTGCCATCCAGAATCACAGACTAAGGAGAAGAACTGGATCTCAAGATTCCCATGACTAGCCTGTATGTTATATCTATTAAAAAAATAATAATTAGCAAATGCTCATTATTAAATCAGGTGAACTATTTCCAGTAGAGTTAGAGAAGTACCAAAGACAGTGCACCAATATAAGTGTTCCTTATAGATCCCAGTCCGAGAAAGGTGCTCGGACTCCATGGGTTATTGGTTAAAACTCAGTTTATTGGAGATAAAAATTATGTTTCTTCAGGTGCTGGGAACTCGGAGCTGTGCAGCATGGGGTAGAGCTCTAGTCAGGGTGTGGCATGCCACATAAATCCTGTCTGTGGGGAGATTTGCCAGCACTGAAGCTTTTAGAAGTTTTATGAGGTGTCCTTAGAAGTAGACAACTCTATTCGTTATCTCTACTGTCAAGCAAAGGACGCTGTATGAAAACAAGCTGTTTCTCTTCAAGGTAAACTGAGACACGTGGGTGGAGTCACCTCCAGGTGCCAAGTGGGAGCTGCCTACAGGCTTCTCCATTAGAGTGAGCTGGCTCAGGTTGTCCTGCACCCACCTGGTACGTGGCAGCACAGATCAGGCTTGCACCTACTCACATCAGCTCTCATGTGGATCACTAAGTCCTCTGTGCACATCCATCTTCTTTTTAGGACCTCGAAAACACTATTCAGGGCACCAGTCCACCTTTGGCTGAAATGTTGTGCACTGTCCTGGTCAACATCTTAACAAATTTGAAGACGTTTCTCATGGAAGACTACCAGTTTACTAGGGAAAATGAGAAGCTTACCTTTCAGGAAGGATTATGTTAATTTGGCTTGTCTACGTTAAATTGAAGATGGACTACAACTGCTGTCTATAAATAATACATCCAGTAGATGCCAATGAAGGAGAAGAATATGTCTCAGCTGTCAATTAATACATTAAAGCTACAAAATAACAAGTTTCTAAGAATCAGATCAAATGAGATTCTTGAACAGCAATAATGGAAATGAGAAACCTAACTACTTAGGTAGGATCAAGCATGATAAACCACACAGAGAACAATATAACTGAACACCTGAGATGGGAATGAACTAGCCGAAGGGAGAGGAAGCCCCTTACCATCTTGTGTTTCCCAAGTTCAGACCTTCTAGTTGCTATGTATATATTGCACAGGAACACGCAACCAAGTTCTTGGTCACAGGCAGGGAAAAAACTTGTCATTACATACATGTGACAGTCACTGGCAGAAAGTTGTGTCTAGGGGGCTTGAGATGAAGCCCTCTTAAAAACTGGAGGGCAGAGCGTGGGGGTGTTACAATTTAGCTGGTGAAGAGATAACACGGGGAAGTCCAACAAAATTCTGCCATGAGGCCACCTCCTGCATGTCTTCGCAATTGCTTCCTTTGTTAAAAAGTTCTTAGCAGTCCTAGGAGTACATACTGCACTTTATGTGTGTGATATTACGCAAGCATAACCCCTTTCTGCAGGCAAAGCTGACAGCGGTTTTAATGCCAAGGCACAACATCAGTCTTTTAAAATGTGTAGAGTAATACTTCCATCTTGCAACAGTTAAAAGTGCCGGTGCAAGGAGTCCCAAAGCCAAGCAACCACAAGAATTTTGAGCTAAAGCAGCAAAGGAAAACAAGGACGTAATGAAAGTGTTGCATTGGAACTTTCAAGTAAATGCAACAGAAATTTAGGTCTCCTTAACTTGCCTAAAGGGATTTCTCTGGGCAATTCGTAGAGTCAAATCTCCCACTTGTGGTGGGTTTTTTTTATTATTTAAAACTAGTCAAGAAATTATTCCAGCTTCTTGGTAAGAACTTCACTATCAGTCATTAAAGCATGTGAGTTTCTTCAGTAGAAGCAAAGGGACAGAGCGTTTCAGTTCACTTACTGGTAAAAAAAGTCTTAGCAGCAAGTGTTTCGTACGACTTCAATGCTTTCTTTCTATATTTACTCTGAATGTATGACTTAAATTATTCTGGTTTTAATTAATATTCCTTCTAGAGGTTCAGTTGTCCAAGTCTCCACATGAATTGTTCTCAGTTACACAGTGGAATTAGGGGTGACTTTGTTGTTCCTAACTAGGGAAGTGTTCACTATTTTAATAACTTAGTCATTTTAAAGCAATGTATGCTGCAACATGGCCAGTATGGCACACAAAGCAGTGGTTGTAGCCTTCTATGTGCACTTCTGTGATATTGAGCTTCACTGCAGAGAAGCATCATCCATCAAGAAAAGAATCTTGTTGATGAAAAGGAAAACAAAGAGGTTGATGCTAAGAAAATGGCTCTGTTTTGAGAGCACAGTGGGGAAGACATGTTTTATCATCTCAAGTACTTGAAAAATCACTCAAATCTCTTCACAACACACAGAACAAAGATTATGAATATTAAGTATTTCTATTAGATTGGTATACCTATAAGTAATTAACCATGAGCAGAGCTTTTTGTGGCCAGGTACTCCATAGCTGCACACAGCCACTGTCTCAGACTTCATTCAAAATAGACAAAAGTCTCACATTGTCATACTCCAATGATGAAGGAGACTGAGAAACTGGCTTGTACAACATTGACAGCTCTTGGGATTTCACCACATGGCCAGCTCTTAAAAATTTCGTCTCTCTGAAGGACAACTACATGTATCCAGATTTTCCTTTTTTTTAAAAAAAAGTTAAAAAATATATATAAACTGAGTGGACAACTAATGCTCACTAACCTGAAGAGAAATAAAGGAATCCAAATCTACAATAAACCTTTTTTTTTACATATATAAGTCAGATTAAAAATAATTTGCATGCTGGTGCTACCAGCATTCGGGTAAATTAGTACCACCAGAACTGGTGATACCAGTGCCGTTCTGCCTGCCCCATGGGACACAGGAGTTGTGCCTGCAGGTATGAGACGAAATCCTGAAGTGAAGAGGGTTATCAGACTGCTAAAGCCTAAACAGAGCATGTGTGGGAAGCGGAGTGAGACAGGTAAAGGTGAAGCAGACAGATAATGCACAGAGGTCACATCCTCTTTTTGACAAAATGCTCTCTTATAAAGCCATACCTTCTGAAGTATGATGTTAGCTTTCCACTGGAGTCTTCTGTAAATCAGTGAGACAGTGTTTCTCCAATTCAAACACTGTGAAACAAAGACAAAAGTGAAACCAAAAATATTTTTATTCAGAAACAGATGATAACTACCTACAAATACAGTTACAAATCTTCCTCTCTGACTCTCCTTTATACAAAAAATTGACTAGTGTATTATTGACTTTCCAGGATACAGCAAGTAAATTATCTTTGAAGCTTGATACATTGCAATCTATAATGATACTATACTCTAAAAAACACCATTAGAGTGTGGCCTTAAACTTTGTTTAATTTTGCATAGCCTGAGCCATTCAAGTCATAGGAAACAGCACAAAGTTGAAGAGGAATTTGATAGAACAAAGGAACCGTTTTTTTAGAAATATGGGGCTTTTCTAGCTCCCTTGTCAGACTGTGTTTGCTTTTCAAGACCCCCATCCTGCAAATTGTTTTCCTGTTTAACATAGTCAGAAAGCCTCTTTTGGCACCTAAGCCAGAAGCAACAGCATTTATGTAGTTAAGTGTTAAAGGGACACTGAGAAAGCCCAACACTCGCTAATCTGAATTTTTGCAATCCTTTAATCCTGTATGACTAACCCAGGGTTTCTGTGCACAAACAGGAGTGAGTGTTCTAGTATATGTAGCTCCTGTTGAGGGTTGGCCAAAATAATATGTAACACACATAACGTGGATTTCTTGCATGAGTATATTCTCAAGCTCAGCATCTAATACATTTGAGCTGCTTAAAATCACTACCTTTGTTTCTGTTTAGTACCTACACAGGTAGCTTCTCCAGTTCTTGAAGTTAATGCACAATTAAGCCCATTTAACATGTTAGAGTATTAAGGCCAGCCTGTAAAGGGGATTTGTAAAGGGAAAGATATCTTTGAGTTAATACATCAATGTGTGTTCATGCTTTTAAATATTTTTAAAATTACTTTTTAAAAGCTAAAAAATTACAGGCATTCCTTTTCTGTGTGTAAAGAGAGCATGGATGAAACTAGATCTCCTGGGTCCTAGACAAGTGCCGTGCCCAGCCGACTGCACAACACAACAGTCATTTGTATTTGTATTTTGCTGAACACCTGCCTGATGACGGGAAGTAGCGAATGAATTCCTTGGTCTGCTTTGCTTGTGTGCGCAGCTTTTGCTTTACTTATTCAACTGTCTTTATCTCAACCCATGGGTTTTTCCTCACTTTGACTCTTCTGATTCTCTTCCCCACCCAAAACCGGGGAGGGAGCGAGCGGCTGTGGGGTCCTAGCTGCCGGCTGGGGTTAAAACACTGCATATGCACAGGCAGGGCATTATCTCTGGGATCCTCTGCAGAAATCTTTTTGCATATTCCCCATCAGATGTGTGTCTTCTCTGATATTTCCCGCTTATGCTGCTCACTCCGAGTTTCCCCAAGTTCCACGGAGGCAAAACATAAATCACTGTTGCTGCGCAGGAGGCCTAAACAAACCCCTTATCTTTGTATGTATATCACAAGATACATAATCAAAGGAACCTTTTTTTAACTGTGAGCACAAATGGAAATCCAAGAACTTGGGGCAAGTATGGAAAAGGCTTTCTAATATCAGCAAGTCTAAAAAATGACAATAAATGCATCAAGCACATCAATGACATAAATTTAACTTCTTATGACCTGCAGATGGAAGAGGTAAGTTTAATTTCAATTATATGGGGTTTTTTGGAAAAAAAGCAGCTCATTTTCTTCCCGAAGGGGTGAGGGGTTTCTAAGAATAAATAAAATATAAAAAAACTAGCCACAAATACAAAATGTTATCTGAAAAAAAAGCAAAAGCACTAGTCTAAACAAGTGGGATAGCACTAGCCTAGAAATACCACTAATAGCTGATAGACTAACACTCTGTTTTGCTAATGAACTAAAAAAAAGTAGGTCTGCATCTGAATCCTTGTTATTTGCACCTGGTATAACCTTTTTTTTTTTTTTTAAGTACTTTTCTACTTGTTTGGGCTGCTATGTTTGAATGTAGCATTGACCAAAAAAGATGACCGAGAGATCTAACAAAAGTATTATGGATTAGGGAAGAAGAGGAGAAAGCATTGTTATGTGTCTAGAAATACCTGAACAATATTATTTTAGATTAAAATAAAGCTTTCTTGTGAGATACCTGTCCTATATAGCAGACAAATATTCAAATTATTCAGGTAATAAAAAAGGAAAACTAAAAAATAGCCTTTTGGCTGGTTAGTACCTCATCTGTTCATCCGTTCGTCATCTAAACCCAGCTACCGCCTTTCCATTATTTCCTTTTTAAACCAGAAACAAGCAAGCACCTTTACCATCACCCTTGACTGACTAATCATCTGTTTTTAGGACCAGCATGGTACAGATACAGCTTCCAGATTCCTGTGACTCCCTGTTGCCTTTTTCAGGTGCACATAAATAATCCAACTGAAAACATTAGCTCTTTCTGTAACTTTAGGGAAGACTTTTGCAAACAGCTGGTTTCTGTTAGTAATTGTTCAAGATTTGTAGTCATAGCAGTGGTTTGTTGGAAAAAATCCACAATAATATTTATACTTAGGCTGGTAACCTAGGCAGAACAGAGATTTCTTAGGGAAGGAGCAACGCCCAGGTCTCCTGGATGAATAAAGCAATAGTTGAGTCTGAAAAGAAGGACTGAAAAGAGAAGGACCAGCAGCTGACAGAATGGGTCTTTGCTGCTTATTCCTTTGGGGTCAGCAGTAAATAGGGGCTGGCCGCTTTAACTCAATCTTAATCAAGTGCCTGCACTGGAACTTCTCAGAATATTTCAGCTTCTAGAACCACTGACCGTTTGTCACCTGGACGCATATTGGGGCCGTGTTGGAGACCTGGTCAGAGTGTGCTCATGACAGCCTTCTAGTTGCAGACTTGGTTTTCTTCCAGGGAAAGCCAAAGAGCTGGTTTGAATCCACACGATATCCCAGTGTGGGGTCAGGATACAGCTGTGTTGTGCACCCAGAATCAACAGCACTGAAGAACTTACACATCCTGTAATACAGCTACAGCCATGGAGAGCTCTCAAAGGTTTTATTTACGCTTCGGCTTGTCCCCAGAAGATTTACCTGCCTGGACTTGCATTTCTTCCGCTCCCAGGGTAAGGAAGGTGCTATGCCATGCTAGGAAGGTGTCCAAACTGCCCACGTTCCTGCTCCACAGCCTGATCAACTGCCACGTACTGTGACCTGCTTGTTACTCAGCACACTCGCCTTCCAAGAACTTACAAGTGTTGACAGAACTTCCTGGCCAGTGATGTTCACCTCTAATTTCCACTCTCCACTCATAACCAACATCATTTGACTAGGAAAGTGTAGCTGCTGACGAGAGCACCAAATAAAGAGTAACTGGGTAACGGCTGGGTTCCTGGGCTCTGAATTTGAAACTGAATATGCTTCTGAGAACACAAAACACAAATCTATTAACGGATTTCTATTATAAGTTCATGTTTTAGAAAGGATTACTATAATTGAAGGAAACCGTTTTCTTGCATGTTTCAATTCAACATTCTCCATACAGACAATCATCATGTCAAGCTTTTGGATTTAGATACAGAAATGATAGAAAATCCCCAGAATCACACCACTTTGTTACACAAAAGACTGAAAACTAGACTGACAAATAACTTTTACATAAATATTATATTGTTTTACTAAGCAGTTATATGTCATTTAGAATAAGTCATTCCCTCCACTCCTTTTACAGTCGTATCAGTTAGTATAAGATCCTCTCTCAATCTAAGAAACCTTTTGTCTTTAAGCAGATTAGATTCCTAAATGCAATAACAATTAATTATTAAAACATGGACAGATAATACAAATAAAGAACTATAATCTATAGTAGTCCTTCTCAAGAATGCAGAAAGTAATTTTACTGGTAAAAATATAATTCCTTTCACATTAAGACATCTCTGAAAACGTTTTATTTTCCACTTTGCATGTCATAGATAACTGCTGGTTTTCCTACAATGTGCTGACAAGCCATTACAAACTCTGCAAAGCCAGAGCAGTCCATCAAGACAAGGCATGCAGGAAAGGGTACTGGGGCTCAGTGACATGACACAGATGCCCTGAGCAGCATTCACCTCTAGAGCTGTTCTAGCCAGGTGAAGTATCACTTTTTCATCCACATTTCATAGAACAGAATCATAGAATTGTCTAGGTTGGAAGGGACCTTTCAGATCCAAGTCCAACCATCAACCTAACACTGCCAAAACCACCAGTAAACCACGTCCCTAAGCACCACATCTACACGTCTTTTAAATACGTCCAGGGCTGGCGATTCAACCACTTCCCTGGGCAGCCTGTTCCAATGTTTGATAACCCTTTCAGTGAAGAAAGTTTTCCTAATATCCAATCTAAACTTCCCCTGGTGCATCTTGAGGCCATTTTCTCTTGTCCTATCACATGTTACTTGAGAGACGAGACCAACCCCCACCTCACTACAACCTCCTTTCAGGTGGTTGCAGAGAGACACAAGGTCTCCCCTCAGTCTCCTTTTCTCCAGGCTAAACAACCCCAGCTCCCTCAGCTGCTCCTCATAAGACTTGTCCTCTAGACCCCTCACCAGCTTTGTTGCCCTTCTCTGGACCCGCTCCAGCACCTCAATGTCTGTCTTGTGGTGAGGAGCCCAAAACTGGACACAGGACTCGAGGTGGGGCCTCACCAGTGCTGAGTACAGGGGGAGAATCACTTCCCTAGTCCTGCTGGGCACACTATTCCTGATACAGGCCAGGATTCTCTTGGCCTTCTTGGCCACCTGGGCACACTGCTGGTTGTTGTGACCCAAGTGCAGGACCCAGCACTTGGCCTTGTTGAACCTCATGCCATTGGCCTTGGTCCATTGATCCAGCCTGTCAAGGCTGGATATTCTGTGGATAAATGTACATAAAATTAAGATGCCCTTTTAAAATGTAATTTAGAAAGTTAAGAGAAAATAGCTGAGCATATCTAAACAACCAGAAATACAAAAGCTTGATATACAAAGTCCCCTCTTAGATGAACAACACCTTTGCCTTTTACAGTGAAGCATTGACTATTTAAGCTGAAGCTGAAAAGAAAATGGCTTTAGTTTCAATTTAATCACACAGGATTTAAAAAATTAAAAATATTTTAGTTACACTACTGCTTATTGAAAAGATCATATCATTATTAATTTCCCCTTCTGTCCTCTTTTTGAGTTCTAAACATTATAAAATAAATCCCATAATTAAAAATTAAGTAGGGGCAGTCATAGTTATGTCTTACATCCTATATCAGTAAATGGGCAAAGTATTTTTCCTCACCTCTGAAACACTACTTACAAGGACACACAATATTCAGGTTTGTCAGTGTTGGTATCACTTGATCATAATAAAATCCATTATGACGACAGAAGCCAGCATTATTTTTAAGGACTAAGACATTTAAACACAGTTTGTTACAGCTTCTCATGTAATGAAAATAAAACCCTTGAGTAAGCATTCTGGTGCGTCACATTTATAATATTTCATCCTTGTTTCCTAAATAGTGTCTTGTCATTAACGTCTAACGAAATCAGTGCACACGGCTAGGGAAGTAGCCTTGCATTCAAAAGCAAATTCCCTGCTGTCTGATGTACCAACACAAGACAAGCAATCTCATAAAACGGATAGGTACTGTTCCTGCTATCCTCCACTCCCCCTCACATCTTCATTTTTCTGGTTGCGCTATGTATTTTTGTTTCTAAACTTCAGACAAAAGAAGAAAACCAGGATCGGGTGTAACTTGGGACAAACCACTCATACCCACTGAAAAAACTGAATCCTGCAATGAAACCACTCTGCAGGGCAGGCAGGCGCAGGGGTAGTGCGGCACTCTCCTTTGCACTGCTCCACATCCATGCGCCGGAGCCTCTGCGTAGGACTCGAGCTGGCGGGTGACAGGGACAAGCTGGCCAGGTTGCTTGTCCATCAGTCAAAGCCTACAGTCCCCTGCATCAGTAGAACAATGGTCTTTATATCAGGGTTATCTTCTCTGGGCTGCGGATGACTGGAAGGTATTTTGGGCAAGTCTGCTAGTCATCCATCACATTCATTTGAAGCTTAACATGTAAGTCTATCAAATGGCAGACTCCGGAGAGCGGCAGGGCGCTCCAGCTCCCAGAGAATCTCCAGGAAGCTACATGCTCTCGAAATGGGACACAAACCTCCTGTATGCAATTCAATGCTCATAACAGAGTCATCATCTTCTTCCTGGCTTTCTAAAAAAGCAGAAGAACAATAGAGAACTCGCCAGGAATAAAATCACCTTTTTAAGCTTTGTTGGAACCATAACTTTGCTCAAACATTTCTCACCATAGAGCTAGCTTAATTCTTGAGGTAATTAGAGATGCTCATCTCTGATGGGTACCAGCCGCAGCAAAATTAACCTGGTTAAAATCAGAACAGAAGGCTCCACCAGTGTTTTTGAAAAGCACAAAAGTTCCTTTTGTTGTTTTTTAGGGGTTGAGGTTTTTTGTGTGTGTGTGTTTTTTTGTTTTCTTGCATTTAGGAACAAAATCCAAATCAGAGGGAAAAAGACATTCCGTCCTGTGTGACACTTGCTCAGGTTCCTCAGTCTGCACCTGCAAGAACAAACCAAAGCATCTTCTCACATGGACGTGCTCTGGACTGGCCCCCTCTCATCACAGGCATTGGGCTTCTACTTCCGTACCAAGCCAAGCTGAAGTCCACTCGATAAGGAGAACCTTCGCTACCCAACTGTCAGCATGCCACATGGGCTGGCAGCTCCTCCCCAGCCAGGGTTCGTCCCGGTGTCCCCAGCAAGGACACAGGGTGGGCTAAAATGGGCCTTCTGGGCCCAAGGTGCGGTTGATGAGGGTCACTAAGGCTCATTAGTGCCCTTGGGGCCCTGACGTTTATAGACAATCAGTAAGAAGAGACTGCCCGTTCTCTGCAAACACTAAACATGAAACATGCAATGCCTTGTTCAAATCACCTCTCTCTATTTTTAGAGAGTTCATGGGAACAAAACCAAACAAGAACTTCAAAAAGAGCAAGCAGAAAACAACAGAAAAAAGTATGTAGGTGCTGAAGAATACCTTTAATACTCTTGCAAAGCAAACATTCACAGAACCACAGAATGGTTCAGGTTGGAAGGGACCATAAAGATCATCTAGTTCCAACCCCCCTGCCATGGGCAGGGACACCTCCCATGAGACCAGGCTGCTTAAAGCCCCATCCAGCCTGGCCTTGAACACTTCAATTCAAACAATGAATGCACACAACCTAAAACATAATAAAGAAAACTTGTAAATTTTACATCATAAGCACCATAATCTCTTTTAAAAATCCTATTCCTGAGTTCATTTTACATGCAGAAAATAAGACTGATTCTCTGGATGTCTGCTGTAGTGTCCTCCTGAAGCAAACGGTTCTTTTTTTTCACCCCTCTTCCTTTCTCTTGCTTCATCCCAAGCCTTAGGGTTTGGTTAACTTGCTTCCCTTTACATTCTTTACCAGCGAAGACATCCAAGAACTAAGTTAGCTTCGCTTGCCTTACACAGAGATCTTCTTTATTCTCTTTACTGAATGGAAAGCTTTTCTTACAATGGCTTTGAGGAGGATAGGGCTAAACTAACGCGGAAGACTTGAACAGCTCGCATGGAGGGCTTTGTCACAGTACTGGCCACATTCCTACCGTTCCTCTAGTCCAGGCAGGAAACCTGCTGGTCAGACTGGCTTCAGCTCTCGCAGTAAACCATGCTGAGTCCAGCTAACAGGGAACAGTGATTTTCTCCAGCTTGACTCTTCCCACCACGCTCTCTTAATCTCTAAGTACACAGAATTAGTTCAAAGATGCTGTATATTGGAAGAGGTGGGGAAGGAAGAGCACCTTAGCAGAAGCAAATCATCCACCACCTCCTGTTTAAAAAGAATTTGTGCTGTGCTGCTGTCAGCATGGAAGCGATGCCTATAGTGATCCCCTTCCTAAGGGGAAGCAACAAATAAATGCATAGGACCTTCAAGCACACGCTAATTTACAGCCTGAACCCTTACCTGGGTTTTAGATAGGTGTATAGCATAGATTAAGCCTGTAAATAAGCGAAAGCATTATCAATACAGGTCTTAAAAATACTCCATTCGGAAAATTTCACATGAAAATGCTGATACAGTCTAAATATAGAATTAGACTTATTGCTGCTGGTTATACAGAAGTTAACAAAAGTTCTCGGATGCTGAGAAACAACTACTGTGAGAGTTACACAGGTATATAAAAATTCATTTCAGAAGAACTCCTCTAATGGCTTTCTTCTCTGCTTATCTACTTTGCATGAAAAAACAAGCCCAGGATTAAACTAGCAAATAAACAGAGCTGGCATTACTCATACTACAAAAAGGGTCAGAAATGGCATTTAGTAACAGCTTTCAAGAAGTTCAAAACAACCATAATGCAAAAGGTACTGGCCAGATTTTAAAATCCTATTTTTATAAGCTACTTTTATCTATTAGGGCTGAGAATTACTCCGTAAAACCTATGCTAAGCACAATTAGCCCCTCTGAAATCAACATGAGGTCTTGTGCAAGACCAGTCCCTACAGCCCCGCTGCCAAAGCTGTGCCTTTCCTGGAGCAGATCAGAGTCAGGGCTTGCCTGTGGAGACAACAGAGACAGCTGCCTCTCGGCTACTGCTCAGAAGCCCTTCACGTTTCTGCCATTTGAGGTCTCCTGCATTTCCCACAGCTCTTGAGGAGCTGCAGCAGAAGGCTGCTGCATGGGACACTGCTGGGGACCGTGTTGGTCCCAGGGAGCGAGGCAGCAGCCTTGGGGCCGCTTCAGCTTCACCTCATTGCAAGGAGGGCACAGGACAGAGCAGAGCCAAGCTCACAGCTTCCATTTGCCCCAGCAGGGCGAGGTGGTTAGTGCTGCTGTGGTGCCAAAACCCGATTAACACAATGATTAATGAGACCCTTTCCCCTTCATCAGCCTGAATGAAGATCTAATATAACAAGTGTCTCGTTTAAGACACTTCAAGTCAAGACCGCTGCTGGCCGTTGGGTCATTCTCAGCATGCTTTAGTGGAGGAATGAGGGGAAAAAAAACAGCAGTGCTATAAGAAAAAAAAATATGTAGTGCCTTTATTTAATTAAAAAATGGACCCTTCTTCAAAGTGCCTTTACATAACATGGGTGAAAACTCTAACATCATTTCTATAAATAAATCAAAAGGAACAAATATTTTTTTACAAAACAGTATTTTGGCTCAGTAAAATAACTTTCTTATCCCTAAAGGCAGGGATAACAAGTAGCAGTTTTTCATTCAATCTATTCCAGTCAGCAAAAATAATTCAGGAGGCCCAAGGTCACTGGAACTCTGTTGGCTGGCCTGCATACTGAGAGCTGTCAAGGTGGAAGCACAAAGTCAGTATTGTACCCGAGTCTTCAGAGTACAAATAGCATACTTCCAGTGTTTAGTCCTCACATTTGATAAAGGCATCTTCTTACAGAAGACTTCTGTGACCAAACCGTACAGCTTCTCTCCTACTAAAATCTATCGATAGGAACCATCACGCTTAACCTTGCTCAGATGGATCTTAGTGACTTCAGATGGATCTTACAGCTCTTTTACCCTACAACAGGTTGTCACTGAACACACACCATATTTAAAAGCACACTGTGTGCAACAGTTGGCACTTCATGCCCAGAACCGATCCTTCCTTGACACTTCTGTCTTGAGTAAAACACAGAATGAGAACAGAATATAAATATGTGCATTGGTCTATACATACATGACATTCATCAATAAAACACTCCAGTACTATAACAGTTTGAAATAGTCTGATATTTCAAATGCACTTTTTTCCTTCTTATCCTGACATGAAGAGAGTCTTATTCCATTCTGGCCAAACACACATTCAACCCACAAATCTCAGAAGGCACTGTCTCTCAGAAGCAGAGTTTCAAGTTTCCAGCATACACCGAGGTAACCAAAGCACTTTAGGTGGGAGAGGAACTTATTTCCACTGGGTTTGCCTTTTATCAGGCAGAACATGAGGGTCACACCATCCCATGTTCACTGGGCAGTTCTTCCATCGGATTGCACTTCACACTATCAGATTTGATTGAGGATAGAGGCATAAGAAGATAAATGCTTGAGGCATAAGAAGATAAATGCTTGAGCCATGAAAGAAGAAAAAGCCAACACTGCAGTGTCAAAATGAGTACATGAATTCCAAAGGATGCAGAACATGAATTTTTTCAGATGAACAAGTGGAGATACCAAAGGACCAGCTCAAAGGGAAAAATTTCTGCCTAACACTATATTAGCAACAGCCTTCAAGGACAGCTTGGAAAGTGATGGGAGTTTGACACAAGAGCGAGTTGCTTCCAAGATAAGGGAGCTGCATGGGAAAAGACAGGCTGGAGTCTGAACAGGAGAAGAGCAAAAGGGGATGCAAGAGAGAAGCTGATAGGACACACACAGGAATTAACTGCAAGCAGCAGTTAAAGGCAGTAACAGCCAATCCTGAAGCTCCCATATACAACCATATAAAATGTAACTTTCAAGGACAGACTGAAAAGCACAGGTAATTTGGCTCTCACGTCTCCCGCTCCTATAAAATTCAAAGCTATAAACACGGCATGAAACAAAATTAAAAAAAAAAAAAAAAAATCAAATCAAGTCCCTCCCCTGAAAAAAGAACTGATCATTACAAACTACATCACTGGCTACACACAAGCCAAACATAACTTCAGGGTTGACAACTGTGGCATACATAATATTGTTAACAAATAAAAAAAAAAATAAAGAGAAAGGATTCAACATGCACAGTAAGTTTTAACAGCTTCCTTTCCCAAACAGCTGTGTAGAAGCTGTGACTCCAGCCCCAATTCACCCAGCCCCAGCCAAATTCAGTACACAGGCACCTGAGACTCCTTATATCATCAGGGCAGAGGGAAAGGAGAAAAGCAAGCAGCTGAAGGGGGTAACACAGGGCAATCCTCTCTCTCACTTTAAGGAGTACTGGGCAATAAAGCTATTTTAGCTCTATTTTCTAAACACATCTGGAGCCAAAAAGCAAGGTTGTGCCACCCCTTTTCTTCTCCCCTTATACTCTGAACCCTCTGGGAACCAGATAAACTCACTAATCTGGGAGAAGACTATCCCAAGGAAATGAACAATTTCTGCCACATTAGCCTGTTCAGCCAGCTTCAGCATTTGGAGGTCCTAAATGCTGCAGCCACCACCCTGGCTGGGAACAGGAGGGAAGACCTGATCTCCTTCAGCAACAGTGGCCCAACAAGCAGCATGTGCCCCGACACCTCTTGACCTGGTCCTTAAGGTAAGGTGGATGAAGCCAACCATCCTGTATCCTCCATGAGAGAGTCTGTGTCAGTAGCTAATTGTTCCACTTGGGTGAAATAAGAACTAACATATTAAGCCACTTAACTAGAAAATAGTTTTTTCACTCAGTACTGCATTACAATGTTATTTTTACAATGTCTGCATGGGGCAAGTGACTAAAAATAGTACAGTTCTTTAAAATGTAAAAAAGATCAGGGGAAAGTATTGATGCTTTGTCAGGTTCAACAGCACTTTTAGGGAGCTGGAATTGTCTCTTGGACGATAACACAGTGATTCAGTAACACAGAGGGATTTATCTTTCAGCAAACTGAACAAGGCAAATAACAGACTTGTAACAAAGAAGTTTTGTGTCATTTCATTAAAAAAATTGAAAGAAAAACATTTACTGGCATCAACCATGTCCATTACATAATATCACAATTATAATTACTATAGTTCCCTTCATATTCAACCTTTAATTGCAAAAAAACCCCAAGTTTTCTGGGTTTTTTGATAGTTTTTTTCCCCCTTCCATTTTTAATACCAGAAGAATCCCACCAAATCACAGTGCAATTCTTGGAAAAGGCCTCATATGCTTCCAACGTGGTTTCCATGTCATCACTGTGCTACTGACAACATTTCAAGGTGTTCTGTTGATCTGGCCAGAAGAAAAAATGATTCACATCTGTAGATGAAATTGTAGTACCTTCAATCCAGAAAATTTGCATAAGATTGTCTGCACAAAACAGATACTTGCGACCTTCAATCAATCCATCACCAGCTATGTGAACTGACTTAGTCATTAAGCGTCATTTTTCTTTTGTTATTTAGGGAGAATTAGTCTTTTGTAACAAATGCAATTGTGACGAAGATCCATTTTTCCTGGATGGCATGTGGTAGCGCACTTTCTTCCAGAATCTAGTATGTGCTGAGTGAGACCTTTCCGAGAAGTCCCCTTTCCATCGGATAGCCCCATGCTTTTGCTTAATATATTTGATGGATTCTGGCATGGTTGCGTAATCTTGTATTTTTTCAAGTTCAATGAGAATTACTTTAATGCCATCTTGGATAAGAGCATTATACATTGCTAAATGCTTTTCAGACACATCTTCTAGAACACTGTAACAGGAGGGTTCCGGTACTAAAACAATTATCACTCTTCTACTTTGACGGATTTTTTCGTCAGCAATGCTGATCACAGCTGTAGAGAAAAAGGTTGTGCAAAATTAAGGCCGTATGTTTCTATTTTTTGTAACCAACAGGGTCCCTTCCAACCTAAACCATTCAATGATTCTATGTTGCAGCCTGGTTCATACCCTGTTTGATATTTGAGCCAACACGCTTTAGCTCACAAATAGCGGCAGGGTAAGAGCATGCAAACAGTGACATTTGGTTAGTCAACACGGAGAGATCTGGCCAAGGCAACACAATCTGACGCCACCAGATTGCTTGTCTATATTCTTATTTTGCATAAACAGAAAAGAGCTACCAACTATCTACTACTTACCTTGCTAATGCCATTTTATTACCATCATAGGCACAATTGCAAAAAAAAAAAAAACCAAGTTCCAAAACTATAGGCTTAGATAAAACTATGACCTTTTTCCTTAAACAACTTGTTCTGATATGCTAAACTGGTTTGGTTTTTTTACATGTGAGTGGAAGAGAAAACAAAGAATCCTCCCTTCAACGGCATTCCAGACAATCAGTTCTAAAACAGCAAAATATGGTAAATACCACACAAAACCCATACGGGTTAACCCCGAGAACCGACTATCGCATTTTTTCAAGCTGGAAAAATAGAGCAGAACTTTATGTTCTACTTCTCAGGGAACCTTTCCTTCTCAAACCACTACCAAAAGCCTTCAGATGTAAAAAAAAAGTGATCCATGAAGCACCTAATGTAGGTTTGTTCACACCCGATTTTTTTTTTTAAACAAGGACTTCTATTTAAGGCCTGCTCTGCAAATTTATTCAGTCTCAGTATTACATTTTTAAAGTCATAAAACCAGGAAGGATTCAGCAGACGTTCGTCATTTTATCTCACATAAGCAGTCAGTGGGACAGACTTTGCAATTTTCAGCATCAAATGCTAGAAATTTAAATTTAATGTGCATTTGCACGCAGGGGAAACCTCCAGAAGAATTTTAAAGCCTTGCAAGGAAGGCAATGCTTTTGTAAGAACATTCACTAGGGAGAAGTAGTCTTTGATACAGCCAATCTTTCCTGATAACTTACTGTTCCTTTGTATTCTTTTTCATCTGCGTGCACTAAGCATCCATTATACCCTTTTTTGCATCCTGCTGGTTTGACAGCAATTCTCAGAGCAAACAAAAATGAAACAGTAGAGAGGTCATCCTGTGAAATTGCACCTCAAAGCAACAGGCTCTTTTCACACCACTCATGAGATCTACTTTTCCATGTTTCCTGCCCTTAGTCATCATTCACAACCACAATTTTAACTCCTTTTCCCCTCGTCATCCTTCCATCTCCAGGTGCCTAGGCTAGCCAGACACTGAAAAAACCTGGAAGAGCTAAATAAAGACAAGGAAAAGGCTGAGATAAACAGACTTCATGGGAGCACCCAGTGCTCTATTTCTCATTCTCCATCAGAGAGAACAAGAAAATCCTAGCTCATTCAATGGTGGGAGATATCTGGAATCACTGATTGATTGGCTGTTTCTGAGTTGTATTTAGAATCATAGAATGGTTC
>VXBH01009933.1:0-10008 GCA_013400035.1 Rynchops niger
AGAACAAGGGCAAATGATCATGAATGATATTACTGGAGCAGAAGTCTTGCTTTTAATTTTTTAATGAAAAATTTTTAATATCACATATTTATTCTCATGCAGGATGAAAAGTTTTGTTACTTCTCAGTTCCATGGGAAAATGTTAGCGTTTCCCCTAATCTGAGCATGTGAATTCTGGCATAANATGTGAATTCTGGCATAAACTTTGCAGTACTAGTAATTTTTGTTTTTTCCTTCAGTCTTTGGTAGTACATATATTTCCTGTTCAGATTTGTATTGCAGATGCTTTCAACAGATTCTTATTTTGAAATCCCATTTTACATTGACTGTGTTTTGTCACTTCTTAGTACCTTTATCACGTACCTCACAATGCAGGGAATTTTCTGAGACGTCTTCATCTGCGTATTAACACATCCCTTCGAAATACTAGTGACAAATCAAGTCTTGTGTTAAGTACTTCTGTNTTTAGGGTAGAATTTATTCTCCTGAATCCTCTTATCAGTAAGATCAGTAAGTTTTTATTGACAGTCCTACATTAGAGTATAGCAAAAAACCCTGAAGGAAAAAGACGTTGAAAATGTTAAATTTTCCAAGAGGTATTTTACTCACAGTCTCTCTCCAACAGGCATTTCTTCATTACCTTATTTTCTGCAGAAAAGCAAGTCTTGACATTGATGCTGTGAAAACTCTGTAGCAGCAGATCCACCCCTGTGGATTTGTGACAGGATCACAGGGATGAAGGAAGCTGGTCCCTGTCGCTGTCTTTATTGCCAAGGAGTTAATTTGTCATATTTCTATGGGCCTTTGCTTGTTCTGCAGGGCAGCTCAATGAATAGCAAAGTGTATGTGAAAGTTTCTGAGTTTAAAGTATATCCAGTTTCTTCCTTAAATGCCTTAGCTGCCTTAGGGCACTAAGAAACCACTTACATTTCAATGCCTGACAAAAATAATCATGACACATGGAAAGAGGAAGGCTATGAACTGGTGCAAAAAAAAGAGAATAATATCGAAGTTCTTGTTCGTGTGCTTGCAGCCATGCGCAGTGTGCAGTGATGCTGTGCAGAATGACAAAATGCTGCTTGCTGGTGAAAACGTGCTGTACACATATACTTCAGCAGGAGAGAAGAAATAAATTTTCTGCAACAGTTGCTGTACCTGAAGCCTTTTTGCTGCACCAAACATGGTATGCTAATATAGTTAGAGTAGTTATTTGCTTGGTGTGCTATTTGGTCTGTTATTGCAATGGAGTATTGTAGTAGTTTTATAAAAAGAGTTGGAAGTATTTCAGTTTACTTTTGAATAGTTTTAGGTCACCCTAACTGCGTATTTCCAGCAATAACACAAGGAAATATGCTTTATTCCAATAATCATCACTTGTTCTGTTTATTTCAAAGTTCTTTAAAATAGACAGGGAGGAAAATTTTCCAATACACCTACCCAGCATAAATTAAATGTGCCAAGGGGTGAACTGAGCTCATACTTCAATTTTTATGTAAGTCTTATGCAAATATTTGGTTTGCTTTTAAATAAAACATGAGCATTTACTCTTGTAATGGGTAGCACCATTTCATGGAAGACACACCTTTGACAGTATTTATTATAATAATGATTAGTTTTCTGAGGTCTATCACGAGCGTTGATAATAATTCCACTAGTTTTCAAAAGTAGGCTATTGACTGCAGGAGCAGAAGGTCATCCAGTCTCTCTTGGAAATGTGTCCCACTGCTGAGAGCTAGCCACAGAAGGATTGTACGCTAAATTCAAAATCCTAATTCAACATTGCATTTTTGATTCTAGTTAAGCAGAGCTAAATATGAGTTCAAGTGCCATTGCTATGTTATGTTTACTGTCTTGCTTGAGAGGCGTATACTTAAATGCTTTGTTTCATAGAAGCTTACAGGAGTAATGTGCAAATATGTTTTTGAGGTTTAGGGGTATGACACCAGGATCAAAGTTAACTTGGTATTTTTTCAGGGCTTACTTAGCAGAGGATTTGGGTGTAACCTAGGTAATCTGGTTACTTCAGGAAGTTCAAACAGGACCTTCTAGGGTAGAGCAACATATTATATTTGGTTTAAGACTTCCAGGCACAAAATATTTAGTGTGGTTTCCCAAGAGAAAGTTGTTAACCAAGCAAAACTTTGGACAGAATGTGATTTGGCACTTTGGCAGTTGACTTAGGGCTGGTGAAATTACTTTCCTGCTCTCAGCAGAATCCTTACTGTGCCTCAAACATATCCTTAAATTGTATGTCATATTTTATCTTATATGGGCTAAAAAACATAGTAGAAATCATAAAATCACCAGCTTGGTCATGAGGGTAAGTAGGAAAGAACTTACCGTGATGGGTACCTCTGCTTAGAAAAGGAATCAAAGTTAGTGTGGAATTGGCTAATTCTGACAATATTTTACTCAAGCACAACTTCTTTTCAAGATCTCTATATACACCATGTAACTCCCATTTTAGGACTAGCAACTGTTCTAAATCACTAATGCACAAAACGTGCCTCCACAGTACACCTCCACTGCAAAAAGAGTAAAATATCATTATTTTTTTGTGTTTGGTCAGGACAATCATGGTATGGAGTGTAAATTACACAGCGGTTCTTGATTTTCTGAGGTTTAGTTATAAATCAGATGGTGCAAATCAATTCAGAAGAGGTCTAGAGAGAGGTCTGGTTGATTATATGAATTGGAAAAATGTCAAGTGCTGAATGTATGGTAGACACATCCCATAGGAATGGATATTGTAGCAGAACGTTGCTGAAGGATAGCACATATTCAGCAACTGTGATTCAATAAACATAAGCTCGTTTATTTTATTCCGCTTTCACCATGATGAAAATTTACCTGGGGAACATGTAAGAGACCACCTCAAACTGTAAAAACATGGGTTAAATACTTCAGCTTGCTGAAGGGGTGAGGGGGAAAGCTGTTCTGAGCAATGTCAGCCACTGTTTTCAGCTCATGCTAAGAAGTGCTATGAGTAAGACCACCAGTTTCTTTTGTCTTCCCCAGCTGAGCAAATCAGGCACATTTTGCATGACTAGTTTCCTGTTTAAGTAATTTAAAAGTCCAAAATGATGAAGCTGAAACTTGTGCCTTTGGGAGTCCTTCTCAGATGCTTTACTGCTGTACATCTTGCACGTCTTTTCATATTATAATAATGAGAATCATGAGTTAGGAATTAAATATTAACCTGTATGGTTTGCTGAAAATTCCTCTGTCTATAAAAATTGTACTATTAGACTGGAGAATTGCCCTAAATAACTTCTGATACAGAAAGTAGCTGATGGACCTTATCACTTGGAGGGAGAAGGATGACCATAGACTACTGTTTTCCTGTGAGGCACAAGAGGTTCACCCCTTCTGAGTAAAGCAGCAAAGCCAGCAACTCTTAAATAGCATGGGGAAGTTGCTATCAGCTTTTTGAATGTGCACATAAAGATAAATTTCAGTGATGGGAAAATCACATCTGGACTTGTGTGAGTAGGTTTAAGCAAAATATTCCAAGCATGTGAGAGCTGTGCTCGTGACAAGCTGCTGCAGTGAAGCTATGTGCACTGGTGTTCTAGACATCTTCATTTGAGCTATTAGATACCTCACACCAACTTGGTTATGCAGCTTTATAATATATGGTTTGTTTGCTAACAGGAAGTCCACTGCTATTTCTTCACGCTCCAGGCTGGCCTGGACGGTGAATCTTGGTTCGTTCATGTATGCTCTGCATGTTTGGGTTTTATTGAGCCTGATGTGACAAATATGTCCATTTGTCAACATAAAATGTTTTTCACCATATTTTGGGCCATTTGCAGAACAATTCCAAATCCTTATGAAATCTGTCTACAGCTGTCTTGGGGCTCAGCATTTCAGTTTCTCCGTCAACTCTCCATGGAAGTTATCTACATAGAAGAAAACAACAAGAGCTTCAATTCTTGTCTTCTCTGAGATGTATTTTAATACTTGGCACAGCTGGAAGAGGTCTTTCAGTATTGTGCTGTTTCCTGTTTTTTGTACTGTTAACTTATCTAGTCTTTTAACTGGGATCCTCACTACTGAGTGTTGTGCAGAAGCTTGGCAGAAAGTGAAACTTTTTCAGATTCATATATTCCGTGCTATTACGCAAGCTGTTTGTATGTCTCAGTAGTACTAGCAAGGATGTAATTTCCTGTTTGCCTTGTATTTAAACCTGTTCCTGAGGTGTTGTTTGAGCCCTGCCAAAAGAAATACATTCCAAATCACAGCAAAAAGCTTTTCTAAAAGTAAGTACTAACATCTGAATTAAACTACACATATATGTGCCTGTGGCTGAAGAGATTAATTAGAAGCAGAAATGCAGAGTTTTCTTTTAGATAGATTATGAAATTAAATCTGACTTGCTGGCAGCAAAATATTGTCCTTGTTAATAGAACTTCTGTTTAAAAATATTGTGGAGCCTTCAGAAATCTTAAGCATCACAGGTCACCATGGGTAGTCCTGCTCTCAAAGAAAGGAAGACCGGGGTGTTCTTCTCCAGGGACCTGGACATTTCTTCCTCCCCTCCCTGGCACAGCCAGGGACTGTGGCCTCTCTCTGTTTTGCAGTGTGTGGCACCAGTGAGGGGGAGCAGCTCCTTGTCCTCGGCTCTCCCCAAAAGAGAAGCAAAGATGCATGTTTGCTGCAAGAAGGAAGCATGTCCAGAGTGACAGAGTGGAGCTGCCCCATCTGCTGTGATGTTCGAGGTGACATCGCCTATGTGACCCCCTGTTGCCACCATTTCTGCCTGGGTTACATCCTGCGATGGGCAAAGAGAAAACCGTTGTGCCCCGTTTGCTGGCAGACTGTCAACGCCATCATTTACTCTGTGCGGTCAGAGGAACACTTTTTGGAGTTGATTCCTCCACCCCTCTCAGATCCATTGGTCACCAGCCATCGGGACGAGCAGGGTGCTGTGGAGCTGGTGACGAGGACTTACATGGCTGGCTTGCAGCCTGAGGTCTGGGCGGGCCTTTTCCAGGCTTCCTTGGAGATCCTTGAGCCCCTGCTGTCCTGGATGAACCAGGTGCTGTACGAGGCTTGTGGGAGGTAGCGTTGGCCCAGGGCACCATCATAGTCGGTGCTGCTACGGACTGAACGAGGAGCCCTTGTTCCAGGAGCTGCAGCCCTTCCTGGAAGACCAGACGGTGATGTTTGCCAGCCAGCTCATAGATGTGGCAGCAGAGCAGTGCAGTGAGCAGATCCTGCGGCACCTGGAGCTCCTGGGCTTCTGTGCTGCCAAGGAGGAGCAGGACAGCCCAGTGGCCACTCCTGGCCCCTCCACCTCCCTGGGGAGGAGTCCTGTCCCCAGCCTCAGAGTGCAGGAGGAGCCCCCTGAGGAGCTGGGGCAGGCGGTAGCAGATCCCTCCACTGCTGGCCAGAGCAGGGACTGCTCACCTCGGGGGCCCTGGTGTCCCCCAAAGAGGAGGGCCAGCGGCTCTCCCACCTCTTCAGCCCACAAGAGGCCATGCCACCAGCAACACTAGGGTGCCCCAGAAGCCACTGAAATGAGGACAGACACCAGCTGGAGGATGTGCTGGCCCCCAATGGGACTGGGAGACGCTTGTTAGTAATTTTGTTTATGAAAGAAGAAAATAAAACTGTGAAAACTGCAGGAAAAGTCTTAGTCTGTCATTACAAGCCGTGCAGCTGGCATTGCTGCCTCTGCCATCACTGATGGTTTCTCATCCTTCTCCTGGTGCTGTACACACCTTCCCCCTCACGTGTTGGCTGCAACTTCCACATTCTCTCTCATAGCTTGCCCTGAAGCCCCAATTCATCAGTAGAGAGGGTATTTCTCACAGGTTCTTCAGGAGATTATATGTTTTTAACTATTTCCATCTCAGGTCTTCCTTGCAATGTGTCTCTCAGCTTACCAAATTGATAAATTCCAGGCTAACAGGGTTTTGCATTGTACTGCCATTTAAATGCACTTAAGCTATATTTTATTATCTTCTGTGATCTGCTAATAATGATCAAGGGAAATCAGTTATGGCATTTAAAGGTCTTTTCAAATTTAGCCTCAGACTTTTCCCCTTTTTGAATTTTTTCTTTGAGTTGTTTGTATAGACATCCCACGAGTGTACAGACTTAATTCTTCCTATAGAGAGATTAACATACTGCTAATCTTCCAGAAACGGGTCTTTATCTTTATCAAAAACAAGGAATAATAATAGTGCATGGATAGTATGAAATGGACCTGTTATTCAACAAAATAACAGTTCTGGAAATAAATGGTCCCAAGTCTTGGTTGCCTACATGTTGACGGACCAAAATGGCAGCTGCTCTCTGTTTTGGCTGGAGGGTTATTTCCCTGAAGCACTGTACCTCTGTCCTGTTTCTAACTTTCTTCACCTCCAGTTTGTATGTGCCAGTCCTGGGAGGCTGATGTGTGTTGCAGCAGTGGGCAGCTGGGACACAGCAAGGAGAGCCTGAGCTGGGGCCGACACTTTGCCTGGGAAAGAGACATAGGTGATCTTCCACAAATCTGCTCTACAGGTGAAGAATGGTCTGTTTGTGGAGAAACATCTAAATGCCATTGCTACCTTTGTCCATGGGATTTAATTCCTATCCTGGGAGTCATGCAGTGTGGCTATGTCTTCATGATAAACAGCCAAGGCTCTGCGGAGAAGGACCTGGGAGATGACAGGTTGGCCGTGAGCCAGCAATGTGACCTTCTGGCCAAGAAGACCAATGGCCTCCTGGGGTGCATTAATGACCTCCTGGGGTGCTGGCTGCTGGACAGCAAGTGGAGAGAGGTTATCCTCCCCCTATACTCTTGCCCTAGTGAGGCCGCATCTGGANCTGAGGTGATGCATTGAGAGTAACCCAAATATGTGGAAAGCACTATGTCTTCTAAGTCCCAGTCCCAAACTTCGGCTATAAAATTAATCTTTCCATTTTCAGTGGAGCCAGCTTTTATAGAGACAAATTCATGGAATGGTTTAGGTTAGAAGGGACCTTAAGGATCATCGAATTCCAACCCCCTTGCAATGGACAGGGACACTTTCCACTAGACCAGGTTGCTCAAAGCCCCATCCAGCCTGGCCTTGAACACTTCCATGGATGCGGCAGCCACAGCTTCCCTGGGCAACCTGTGCCAGTGTTTCACCACCCTTATAGTGGAAAATTTCTTCCTGATATCTAATCTAAATCTACTGTGTTACAGTTTGAAGCCATTGCTCTTTGTCCTATCAGTACATACTCTTGTAAAATGTCCCTCTCCAGCTTTCCTATAGGCCCTCTTCAGGGGGAGGCCACTGGAAGGCCGCTATGAGGTCTCCCCGGAGCCTTCTCTTCTCCAGGCTGAACAACTCCAACTCTCTCAGTCTGTCTTCATAGGAGAGGCGCTCCAGCCCCCTGTACATCTTTGTGGCCCTCCTCTGGACCTGATGAACAGGTCCACATCCTTCTTGTGCTGAGGACTCCAAAGCTGGATGCAATACTTTAGGTAGGGTCTCACCAGAGTGGAGCAGAGGGGTAGAATCACCTTCCTCGACCTGCTGCCCGTACTTCTTTTGGTGCAGCCCAGGATATAGTTGGCTTTCTTGGCTGCAAGCAGACACTGCTGGCTCATGTTGAGTTTCTCGTCCACCAGCACCCCCAAGTCCTTCTTCTCAGGGCTATTCTCAAGCCATTCTCTGCCCAGCCTGTATTTGTGCTTGGGATTGCCCTGACTCATGTGCAGGACCTCATAGTTTGCAGTGTTGAACTTCATGAGGGTAGCACGGCCCACCTCTCAAGCCTGTCCAGGTCCCTCTGGATGGCATCATTTACCTCCAGCATGTCAACTGTGCCAAACAGTTTGGTATTGTCAGCAAACTTGCTGAGGGTGCCCTCAATCCAATTGTCCATATTACCAACAGAGATGTTGAACAGCACTAGTCCCAGTACTGACCACTGAGGAATGCCCCTCATCACCGGTCACCACTTGGACATGGTGAGCCATTGACCGTTACTCTTTGAGTGTGACCATGCAGCCAATTACCTATCCAGCAACAAAAACAGAAAAGGGAGAAAAGGTTTGGGGGGGGTGGGTTTGTTGGTTTTCGTTGTTTGTTTTTTTTTTTTTTTTTTTTTATGCGTTTGGTCTAAGTATTTTTGTAAAGGAACTTAAAAGATATTACAAAACAGTGCCTTGAATTATTGTGTGGAATGGAGCTGCTTTTACATGCAGAGCTGTGTAAGGGTTTGCTTTTACCTGGCAACGTGCCTTTAAGTGTTTGCATATGGCTTTGATTGTGGTGTCTAAATAGGACACAACAGACAGTATGCCAGGACATTAAGTGTTCTGTATTTGTTCTCTCAGCTGCATACTTTGCATTGTAACACGCTGTTATTTCCTCATATAATTCCCAGCTTGCAGGCAGACACTGGCACAGGTGAATTCTGCCTGCAAGTATCACCAAGCAAAGATTTCTAAAAGCATGACCAAATATTTGTTCATCACTTTCCATAAAACTGCATTTGCACACTTTTTTTGCAAAACAGTTTCCTTATGCTGCTAACTCTACCAAGCAACAGCGTTCCCTTTGAAATTCACTTCATATCTTTCTCGCAAAGATTTAATTAGATAAAATGGTATCAAGAGGTCTGCAGCAAATCCAGGATATGGTGATTTTTAGTAGGGAACTATTGTGTAAGCTTTCCTTTGGCAGCTTCCCTGGGTTCCCTACAGACACTATCCCCCAGCATCTAGCAGTCTATAGACAGAAATGAATATTTCTTGAGAGACTAAAAAGTATTAGCAAATTACAGGAACATTAGCTACGTTACAGAATTCACAATCAGTTACATTTTTCCTACCTCTTCTGAGTGCTGGGAGGTGTGTGGAGGCCTTGATAACGAATGTGAGGCTGTTTCAAAGAGATTACTCAGAATAAAAAAAGTTTCAGCAGCAGAATACTTCCATGGAGAATACATATCTATCTGCTGCAACAAGTGAGATGTCAGAAAGAGACACAGCAAATTATGACAAATTGAGACTCTGAGATGAAATGTGTGATGAAATTAGTAAATTTCCTCCATTGCTTGCCTATTTAGGAAGGATACACCTAGTTAAGAAATAAACTGCCAAGCCACAGTACTGTAAAAATGGGAATGCCTGTGCCAGGGATGTGTGTCACCTTATGGCAAAATTAGATACATGAGCAATAAGTAGGGCAGGGACAGATTAACAGAACAGGCAGAGAAAGCAGCTCAAGATTTTCTTTTTTTGATGTGGTAAAAAATGATCAAATTGGAAGGCACATGTTGCATACTGTAGCACGTGAAAATTGTATAGTAATAAAAACACATGCACTGCAAAAGAGAAATCTAGCCACAAATAATTAAGTCATCTAATTACCTTTTTCTTTTCATTTTTGGATCACACTTCTTTGCAGCATTTTGACCTTACAAGGGAAAAAAAAAAGGAATTAGTGGAGTCGAAGGGAAAAGTTGATTCTGATGTTCTGACAAAGGGGCTTTCCAAAGCTCTTAGCAGTCGCCCAAGCATCTTTCTGATGACAGCAGTGGTGGATGCTACCCGACTGTGTGTTATCTGTGGTGAACAGAAGTCTGAATGAGGATTCATCAAAATAGCAATGTTCTATGAAGGAGAAAACTTTGGAAGAAAATTGGCTGTGAAAAGGAGAACTGGAAAAAACAGGAAACTATAGGAAACGTGGGGCGGGTTGTACGCAGTTACTTTCTATCCTCAGGTCTGTGTTTTTATAAAAACTGAAATGCTTTTACTTATCTGCAAATATTATGTGGAGAAAGCAAAAGCCTTTTCTTGGCTGCAGGTTGGGAAAATTGCCTTTGAAGGTAATTCTTTGTATTTTAGCCATTACTGGCCAAGTGGGTAAAAGGGACTCCTGTAGCAAGGCTACATCGGGGCATCCTCTGTTAGATCTAGTCAAACAAGTTGTTTCCATCTACGACCTTACGTCTCCCAGAGACTCAGTCTCTTAAAGGAGAATGATATTATCAGCTAAGAGATAATATTATTAT
>VXBH01009933.1:10586-22587 GCA_013400035.1 Rynchops niger
CAGCCCAAGGGCAGGTTTTCTTTTAAATGCTCCTCTCAGAATTGTTTGGAGCAATGGGCTTCCATCAAGCCAATTTCATTAAACTTTAGAAAGCACAGTGAGATCTTTGATATGGAAGAAGTTCTACTAACCTGGCAGATGAGTGTTGTTATTTTCACACCGCTGTTTGTTTGCTGAAAGTTTATAAAAAATCAGGAATAGTTGTGTTCCTGCTTTGGAAGAGTAGAGGGTGCTGGAAGAACAGGGTTACACAGTGGCATGCCATTTTCATAGCAATTTAATGAAGAGCATGGTTACCACGTCGGTTTGCTAACAGAGAATCATAAATCCTTTCATTTTCACATTTGATGGCTTGGGCACATCTCTGCAAATGAGAGAAGGAAGCAGGGGGCAGAGCTCCTTGGATAGCAGGTGTGTTTTTTACTGGCAGGTTGCACAACGTTCCCATGGACAGTGGGAAACTGTTGGAAATTATCCCATCACTGAAAGCTAATGACAGCCCTTTGGTCCACCCCTGTGCTGGACTGTGTCACATAAGCCATGAGGTCAAGGCTGCCCACCTACAAGTGCCATGCGGTGATTTCTCAGGAGTAATAGTGCTCATGCAGCCTGTTCTTAAAACCAAGGAGGTGTGCTGTGGGGTGATGCTGTGCATATGCAGATACTATGTAGTGTTTCTATTGCCAAAAGATTGCATATGCTTTGTTTAGAAGCTTCCTGGCATCCAGCTCAGCATCTGCACTGAACTCTTAACTCGATGAACTGGGTCTAATGGCCTATGATTTAATTTTACTGCAGATTAAATATTGACAACCTAGAAGTGTTGCTCTCTGCTGACACCTTGATAAATGTTTATGGCTTGATGCGTAGAATGTAAGATTGGCTGTCTTCCTTAATACTACTTTGAAAGCAGAAAATAAACTCTTGCGAAGAAGATTATGGTGAACTGCATATCACTGAATGTTACCACATTGTGCTAATTAGATGTGGAAATTGCAATGGTTTCTGTGATACATATAATTAATTTGTATGCCTTTCAAAGCTTTTATGGAACAGATATCCTGCTGAGATTAAGCCTTTAGCACAAAATACAGAACAAAATATCTTACTTTATTTTTCATTTCACAGTATTGAAAGCTAATCAGACACCTTTCCATAACACTGAAAAAAAAAATCTCAGATGCATTTTGCTGGATTAAATAGCAAATCCAACCCTTGGCATGAACATGTGGACTCATGGTATAAATTAACATTCTGTTAATTTCAGGGGTGTTATGTAGATAGTTATATCAATGTCAAATGCAGCCAAGGGTTCAGGGATCAACTTCCCATAAGAGGAATGATAACAAGGAAATGAAAAACCCTGGAGTAAAGTATCTTGTCTTGAGAGCTATTCTCCAGCCTGCAGAAAGGAGAGAAAGATAATTTTACTTGGGTAGTCAGGTTTTTTACATGTTCCTGGGAGTGTTGGAAAAAGTATGTGATTGCTGCTTTGAAGACAACATCTGTCATGGTTTCGGCTGGGATGGGGTTGACTTTCGTAGTAGTTGGTAGTAGCTGGTATAATGCTCAGTTTTGGATTTGGGATGAGAATAGTGTTTCTAGCACACTAATGTTCTTGGTTCTTGCTAAGCAGTTAAAGCCTTTGCTGCTCCTCACATCGCCCTGACAGTGTGTGGGCTGGGAGTCCACAAAAAGTTGGGAGGGGACACAGCTGGGACAGCTGACCTCAACTGACCAAAGGGATATTCCATGCCATATGATGTCATGCTCCGTATATAAAGCTGGTGGAACAAGAAGGCAGGGGAGGACGTTCAGAGTTACGTCATTTTGTCTTCCCAAGTAACTGTTATATGTGATGGAGCCCTGCTTTCCTGGAGATGGCTGAACACCTGCCTGCCGATGGGAAGTGGTGAATGAATTCCTTGTTTTGCTTTGTTTGTGTTCATGGTTTTTGCTTTACTTATTAAATTGCCTTTATCTCAACCCATGAGTTTTCTCACTTTTACTCTTCTGATCCTCTCCTGCATACCATCCAGGGAGGGTGAGCGAGTGGCTGTGTGGTCCTGGTTGCCAACAGGGGTTTAACCACTACAAACTCTAATGAAGTTAGAGAAGGAGGGGAACATCCATGCTCTGTTCAAAGACAGCTACCTTGATCTGGCACCAACCGTTACCTGTGTGACCAGACCTTGTGCTTCTGTGTCAGGTGTGACGAACAAGTCAAGCTGGAAAGCACGAACATTTTAAAATAAAGCTTTTCCCTTTTCCCTGAAATTAAGCACTTCTGTCCTCTGACTTGAAACTTTGGCTTGGTTCCTGGTGCTAGAAGGCTCTTTCAAGAAGATCTAGATCATTAAGCATTAGGTTGTGTGCAG
Organism: Rynchops niger; assembly: GCA_013400035.1. NCBI lineage: Eukaryota > Metazoa > Chordata > Aves > Charadriiformes > Laridae > Rynchops > Rynchops niger. The sequence continues at coordinate 12,965 of VXBH01009933.1, forward strand.
TTCTTCACAGATCTCTATGTTTGCTCCATGAAATTTCCACATGACCTCTTTTGCATTGACAAATCTTACTAAGATGCCATTTAAACATTTCCAGGAAAGTTTATTTTCCACAATTTCCACATTATTTATTCCATATTAATTCCCACAATTGCATACAGATGCTCAGCAGTATCCATGCTTGTTTTTACCATGCATGGAACATGTCATTAATTCACACCATAAGTTCAATTATGTAGATTTTGGTAGATTATTTCTTTTTTCCTAAGTTGTTTCATGAAGGTAATAATTTTCTGATATTTAAGTTAGGCAGCAGTTGCTGCACATCCAAAAGTTAGTCGTGTAAACCTTCAGTTTGCCAGCAAGTGACAAACACCTACCTGTAGTTCACTGGGATGTGATGGCAGTCCAGATTTCACAGAATCACAGAATAGTTTGGTTTGGAAGAGACCTTTAAAGACCATCTAGTCCAACCCCCCTGCAATGAGCAGGGACATCTTCAACTAGATCAGGTTGCTCAAAGTCCCATTCAACCTGCCCTTGAATGTTTTCAGGGATGGCGCTTTCATTCCAGCTTCTTTTAGTTCCTAGAAAAGGATTGTTCAAAACTAATTTCTTGCTGCTTTATCTGCTACATCCTCACATAGAGCCAGCAATGGCAAAGGACAAGCACAGGCATCCGTAGAGTTCTCAGACTAAAAGGCAAAGCAAGCTAAGCCACTCTTTCTACAAAATATTTTCTTTCAGGGGTTTTGTGGACTCAGGGTTACAAGGAACAAGGTATACCATTTAAATACAAAATGTTGGTGGACACTGTATTTCCACAACTTATTTTGCATTTCTCAGAGCTGACTTTTTGTTAATTCCTGCAGCCTTGCCTGATTTGTCACATGCATGATTGCAAACAATTGGAACAGCTAACAAAACTGAAGTAAATTAATGACAACACTGCCAAATAGAAATGATTAGCTTCATTACACCTGCCATTTCCAGCACATACTGCAATGGATAGTGATGCTAACAATCATTTTTTGTAACTACTGGGGCAGCTGCACTATACAGTCTGCTCAACATTCAGCCTCCAGGTAGCTCTTGCTGCGGTAGCTGGAGGTACGGGCTCCTGCAGCAGGGCAGAGTGCGTTAGAAAGTGCATTAGAAACAGCACATTTTTGGAAGGAGACTGCCTTTTTCCCAGGAACCAGTATTTCTTCATTGCAACAGCTGATATTTTTCCAGGTTTGATAACATGAATATGCACTAATCTTAACCATTGCTAGCCGTCCTAGCTCCCTCAGGGTCAGTTCTGAAGCCGCGGGTTCGCCCCTCAGTAATGACAGGCTTGAGCTTTACATATTCCCTGCAACACACAGGGCATTGTTGGAAAGTGCATTCTGCATACGGAGACAATTTCAGTCAATGGTTGCAATGTGCTGGCGGCTAAGAACTTTCTAGTTCGAGGGCTGTGAATTTTTAAGTCAGTGGGCTGTGCAGGTGACAGCATTTTCTCAAGTAAAGGTCACATAGGATGAGGATTGATAAAAAGTGTTTCATCAGTGACCACCACCATTACTTATATTTCTATTAATAAGTGATGTCTGCCAGTGCTTCATCCCTGGCTGCTAGCCTGAAATCTTTGGGAGTGTCCCAGAAGCAGGGCCAGGCTCGCAGCCCTGGAGAAGAGCAGGAAGAAGAAGATTTATGTGCTGTATCTGGATTTCACCAAAAGGAACAAGATATCTTTCTGCCTGACTCTGAAATCCTAGAGGATGATCGCCTTGCTCGGCACACTACCTGAGATAGAATAAAGGGAAAAAAACGGTTGGATCCTGAAGGGTTTTCTGCCTGTGGTAGGCAGGGAATGTCTCAGGGAGAGTGGTCTCAATCTCATCTAATCTTTAACAAAACTGCTGGTTTGGTGAAAGGACCATTTCTACTTTTTGCAAGTAAGGCTGGTGTTCAGGGCTGTTCATAATTAGTACACCAATTATCCCAATGAGGCTTCACCTCAGGAAGGAGAATTTGCCTTCGCTGTGCCGGTGAGGAGCCGAGACACAGACAAGAGCGGAGGGGCAGGAGCTGGGAAAGACACGTTTTGCCTCCCACTTAGGCAATGGCCTGAGCTGCCAAACCTTACTTCCACTGGTGCCTCATTTTCGTCATCTAAAAAACTCAAAGAGTCACGTGTCCTTGAGGACTTTGTGATTTACAGAGAGCAGTGCTATGGAAGAGGTGGTTATTTCAGTGCTGGTGACGTTAAATGCCAACTGTTCAAAATACGCTGCTGGAAAACCCACAGATCCAAAAAGCTGTATTTCTAAGCGTTACATTTTTAATGCTGTGTGGGTGGGGAGAGTGGGAAGGCCAAGAATAACAGGAAACAAGTGAGGAATAATAGGAGTTAAGGCTTGCAAGAACTAGCTGACAGTGTTATTTGGTGCACATCATTGTGGGATATGAGTATTGACCCACTCCTGCTTGTCCATCCATGCATAACGAGAAGGAGGAGTGGAACATACTAAGGGTAAATCCCTTATTAAATAATGATGTGGAGACAAAATAGAGCATTTAATCCACTGAGATTTTCCATTTGCTGCTTTGTTAAGGAGGGCATAAAGTAACAAAGCTAAGACAGCTTTAAGAGGCAAAGCTTGCAGAAAAAATATTATCTTTCAAAAGATTCATTGCTGATAGCTAGAATAAAGCACACAAGGTTACAGGTCCAGTTAGCCTGCTCTTTGCTTTTCTTATTTGACAGAAAAAAAAAAAAAAAAAGTAAGTATAATCTGTTTCTTTTATTTATTGATGTATCTTTACAGCCATTTGGTCTAATAAAAAATATTACTTCTTGCTCCTCAATGGCATTTTTCAACAACAAAAATGTATGCAGCCAAAACTTTTGGATCAGCTCCACATGAATCCATCTTTTTACTATTATTGGGCTTTTGCATTGAGGGTGTAATTTCTGATCTCTTATTTCAGAATTGTCAGCTGAAAATAGCTTTTGCTGAACTGATTTCCTGACATGAGAGGTTATGAAGGAATTAGTTCTAACTGGTGCTCTAAGCAACAAAATACACTGTTTACTGAAACGTCATCATCTTATTTATGTTTTGAGAACAGCAACCTTTTTTTGAACTGCCAGTTTCACTGTATTTCTAATTCGTGTTCATTTCAAAACCTTTGGAGGAAAAAGAAGGCATATATGCACCAAGGAACAGGTCTGATGAGATTGCACAGGAGAATGCTACTTAAAACTACTGTTTTTATAGCACCACAAGTGTCTTGGGCGTATGATGACAGTCACAAATGAACACGTTACTTATCAATTCTGAACTGAACAAAGTCAATAACCTAGTTGAGGGAAATGACAATGATTGATGGATCTGCTCAAGTCTTTCACAGATTCATTGCAACTCTGTCATCCTTGTCTTTTAGAAAGGCCTTCAGTCAATAAGCGAACAGCAGTACAATGCACCACAATCAGGAGCGTGAACAGTTAACAGAAGCTTGTGCTCTTTCTGTTGGGCCAGAAAATTAACTGTGCAGATAAATTCCTCTTTTTGTGTCCTCCTGCCAACATATCGATAGCACACACTGTTCTTCAGTGATCTCTATCTTTTTTTGGGAAGCATGATAAAAGCCACTCAATGAGAGCAGCGCTGGAGTTTCTGAAGAAGAGCTTTCTCTCTCTGACTCGCTACAGACAAACATTTAATTCATAGACAGTAAATGATGCTGTCTCACCCAAAGTGGGTACCAGAAGGAATATGGTTATAAAAAACCCCAGAGAATGTATCTACCAAAAGTTGCTACAGAGCTTTGGTTTCAGGGTGTTTAAATGAATTTACCTTGAAATGAATTTGTAATTTCACTCTGGACTGAACACAAACATGGCTGTACAATAGGATACCAGGGCTTTTCCTGCATCAGGGTGCATTCTGCAGCATGTAAGAGCACCTGAACCAGGGAAGACTTGGCCTTTTATCAGCTTCTTCCAGATTTCTGTCTGCGTGCAAAAGAAACCCAGGCACAAAGCCCAGACTGGCATCTTAGTGGGCATACACTATTAGCTAGATTTAGAAATAGGCTGTAAATTTAGGCTTCCAGGCTTACCAGACTTGCATTTTCTTTGGGCTTTGTCTTTTCTTTCCAGTATGTCTAGTTTTTACATGAGGTCCTAAATTTTCTTGTTTTACAGGTAATTTTTTCTTAGTAGAAAAATGCCATATTTACACAGTGCTGGCCTCTCACAAGAGATCAGTATTTCATGCAGATATCTAAGCATCTCCAGAGTTTAGAGAACGAGAAAACAATAGTATTATTTTGTCGGGCTCTTCCAGGAGATATGCTCTGCTCCCTTTGATATAAATATGATGCAGGCATTTGAAATGTGTCCAGCATTGTCAGCTGCTCCTCTCCCTCTCTGTACCCCATCCCAGGTGTATATCCATCTGCATGGAAAGCAAAGACGAACAGGACCCAAAGGGCAAGCAGCTGACCTAATTGGCAGCATACTCCCAATGACCTTTCCTAAGAAGCAGTGTATATGATCTCCAGCAAGATCTCCATGGAGTCCTGCACTTGTGGGCTCTCAGCTAGCTTGGTGTAATAGAATAGTGAGCTCACTCAGGTCTATGGTCTACTAACTTCTCATCAGCTCATTGCATTGTCTTCTCACTGGGGTTAGATGGAAAGGTTTTTTTATTCGGAAAGATTGAGGTCTTTGTGGTTGGTTTATGTCCGTATAGCCTGGGTCTCCCAATGGATTTATGGAATAGATTTCTTCTACTGCTTCAAAACATTTGGTGACTTCTCTGACCTTTTGGGCCTTTACGATGTGAAATAGATGAGGAAGGAGGAGCTTCTTCTCCAAATGAGTTGATGTGCAGAGCCAAATGAGATTGCAGGTGCTATAGATTGGAAGACCTGTAGGCTTGTCTGTTTCTTTGCTAACTCCTCTTTGGCCTACAATGAACTAGAGAGGTGGGACAGAGATTTTATAGCACTTTTTGTTGATAAGCAGAACTATCAAGTTTCTGCAGCAAAAAAACCCTTATTGAGCCTTATGGAAGACTCTAGTAAGTTGCTGTGATTCTGATCCTAGAGAAAAAGATAGCAACTTCGCAAACTGCAATCATGAAAAAGAAGGCTGGAGGATGTTTTGAGACATCATCCAGTGACACTCCTCACTATCTTTCAGAAATTACCCAGACTCTCTGGGTAATTACACTTTATGTTTCTCCTTAATTTCTTTCCTAGACCTTCCTTGCTCCAGTTTTATTTCCTCATTTCTTTTTGAATAAGCTATACTCTTTAAGGAAGTGTATTACTTTCTCTTCAGAAGCTGTCTTCTGCATATTGGAAGACTTGTATCTCTGGCTCTCCTCTCTCTAGACAAAACTACTGCTACTTCTTTAACCATTCATCAGAGGATAAATTTTGTAGAATAATCCTTATTCTGGATTTCCATCAGCTGGTTCACCCTCACCAGTTAGAAGCATGTTGAACTGAACTTTACCAGTATTGGATAGGAAAGAGGTTTTACGTATCTCACAAGATCTCATCCCACCATGTCCACTTCGGTAATATCTACCAATGACTTCAGGATCCTGCCTTGATGACTGTAGTTATATTTTATTCTGCTATACACCATTATAGGGGAAAAAAAAATCCTTTAACATGCAGAGTGATTAAAATAATAAAGGATTGTCATAGCCAGATAATCAAAGTGTCTGATGTCTCACTTATCAGAGCTCTGCAATCTGTTTAACAGGACGATAGACAGGCTGCAAAATGTTCACAGTAATGCTCTGGCTGGAATTATAACCTTGAACCAGACTCAGGAATTCTCCTCCCAGCTTTTTAAGCGTGGTGGACTCTACCTTCAAGAACAAGTGTAAGACCAAACCAAACTCTGCATCCAGTCACAGAAGTGTAGGGAGGTCTGGAGGGTTCCTCTGAATAAAGAGAAATGCATTTGGATTAGCATCCCCCTGGGAAGGATCAGGATTTGTCCATCAGGGAGGTATTATAGCAGAAAGAAAGACACAGCTCCAAGCTGCACTATGTGATGGGGCTAGGACTCATGTTCCATGGTGTACATGCAGCACTCAGTGCTGATCAGTTTGCAGGACATTCAGAACACAAGATAAGCAGTTGTCCCTATGAAACTTAATGGTCATTTTAGCCAAATTTCCCTGAAGAGCCAGAGCTGTGCTAAATTCAAAATTAATTTCAATTCTATTATCTTGTAAAAGATACAAAGATTTTTTTCCCCCTCAATTCCCTCTTTTCCTTTCTTTCCTCCTCCCTCCTTTTTTCTTTGTTTTTCAGAGAAATAAGATGAGGAGCTTTTCTTCCAAGAGGTCAGACTAAAGAAACATATGGTTCACACTGAAAAAAACCTGAAAACCCAGGGGTCTACAAGAATGAATAATGCATGGTGTTACTTTCTCCATTAGCACAGATGAAAATATGGGAAGCAGTCCTGCATTTTATGCTGTATTACAGGCACAGATCAATGCCAAGCATGGTACAAAGCCAGCAGTGACTCTATTGGTGTCATAATTTTGCCTCAGAGTTGCCTGTATGAACAGCAGATTTTTATTAGCGTTGCAAAAGCCAAGATGTACTCTGTGATTTTGTGTGTGTGTGCGCGCGCACAGTAAAAGGGAGGTGTTGAAGTACCTGTTGACTCTGTTCTCTCTTCATGGAGTGCGAATCCCCTTTAAGTTCTCAGCAAGTGAATCTGAAGGACAGAAAACCTGAAGGAAGTTTTAGAGGGACGTCACAGAATCTCTCCAATATCTATCCCTCCTGCCCTTACAGCCTGCAAAACTGTCACTTAAGCCTCTTGCGTTACAAATCAGGCGATGTCTGCAGCACAGAATTAAACAAAAAAGGCTGTGAAAAGCTCCTGAAAGGAATCATGCAGAAAAAATGGAAGTTTTCCAGTAATCTCTGGAACACAGGTTGGAAGGCATGAAGAAGGATGCAGCCACCTCAGCTTTGGCTAGTTTTATCAGGCTGAGAAGATACTACTGGTCTTAAAGAAGGCAGGTTGGAGGGACCATGTGACAAAAAGTCTGCCAAGAGACTGGAAGGACTCAGACAAAGGCAGAGCAGTCACATGCCTGACTATGTCTTTCTCACTCAGGTAGGACCACTGGCTAGAGCTTCTGGAGGTGAGGAAATAAGGAAACAAATAAAGGCATTCTAGAATACTAGATTTTATTTTTTAATACTTTGTCTTGTGATGTTTCACACCTCTGATAGCATGGGGCAAGAAACCCCTGTCTAAAAAGGGATTTCTTTTTTTTTTCTTTTCTTTTGAGTTGTACTGCCAGCTGCTGAGTTTTCAGGAGACGACCTTTGGAAGGTGTAATTCAACTGATTCTGCTGAAATGGCAATTATTAGTACTAGGGTGGGGAGTATCCCAATATCTGTTATATGTGTAAGTGGGAACTACAAAAATATCCCCTAAAGGAGACTGAGAGGGTTGCTTAAAATTTTGGTCCTGAAGGTCAGCTTTCTGACACTTTCCCCTTGCAAAAGTGTGGAGTCAGCCATGGTGCAGCTCAGAAATCAAAGTGACAATGGAAAGAACTGACAACTGAATATTAAACGTGGTCGATTTCCTAAGAGTTGTTTTATTATTCCGATGATGTTTCTATCACACTAGATGTTTGAATATTTGAAGTGTTTTCTGAACAGTGCTTTTGCTGAAAATTGTTTGTGGTATTTCTGAATAATCAGGTCATTCTTCTATGAAGAAGAAAACAGAAGTGGTGAACTTCTATTTATGACATAACTATTTAAAAATGAATAACTGGAATAGCAAATTTCCATAATAGTGCTTATTATAGTCCAGAATATTTTTCTTGCAGAGTGACATCACAGTTTTGAAAATCCATAGTAGCTGGATGTGTCTTTAACCCTTGCAATGAGATTTAGTACTTGTTTCTTTTCAGTTGATAGCTTCTGGATGGGGTTAATTCTTAACTTTGTTGGCATTATGGGGTGGAAACCTACACCTGTTAAAAACAGTAAAATCTGATGCTTTTTTTTTTTATTCCCATTCAGCATCTCTTTTCCTATAGGCAGATGCTGGGAAAACGGGGGTGCCATATATATGTGATGTATTTCTCCCTTGGCATTCATTATTTTTGTGCATTTGGGCCTCTTTTTAAGTCTCCTTGTTTTACAGTGGGCAATCTTCATCTTCTTAAGGGACTTGTGCATCTGTGACATTTCTCACAGCCTCTTTCCCCCCACCTGCCCAGGAGTTCTGTGACTTTCTCCACCAGCCCCATTCTGAATCCACTGATGGAACAAATCACAAGTGCTGTTGTGCTAATGAAGGCAGCATCAATTACAGTTCCTTTACCCTTGCACAACACAGAGTACTCACTCCCTTTCGTGGGCACAGGATTTTGCTTACACAGCTTTTCATTGGTGCTGCTTTAAAAGTTTAGAGTCCAATGGTGGTTCTGTGCTCGATTCGTGCTGTGTACACCAATGGCATGAGGTGACAAATGAGAATCGCTCCCGGCTGATCCTCCTCCTTCCGCGCAGAGATTACTTGCCTTCTCATTACTTACCAGGAGGCAGTAAGGTGAAATTAATGACTGTTCAGCCTTCAGTCAAGCCACAGGGCTTTAGTATAGCCTGGTGGCACTGGCTGCTACAGCCCACCGGTGACCACAGTGTGTTTTCTGTGAAGTGTTTAGTCATGGGCTTGTCCTTCGTATGAGTAACTTCAGACTTACTTGGTAGCTGGGCACTCTTTTCTACACTTCTTCACTTTAGTCTTACTCCTGCCTCCTGCTTATGACCTTCCTGATGGCTTCCAGACATTTGGTAACAACTCAGGTATGAATTGCCTCACAGCTGCTGAATAACATGTTGTTGTTTAGCCAAAACATCTTTTTCTAATTTTATGGGTGTGCCATTCAGGTTCACCATTTGCATTCACTTACAGGTTTCAGTACGAAACTCTTCTTAACAACATTTTCTTTCCATAGGTCAGTCTTCATTTTTACATGAGGCATCCATGTATCATGTCAGAATAATCATGTTAGTGTCAGTTTCTCATTAAAAAAAGCAATACACTGCAGGAAAGTTGCATTCATGTGGCATTTCAATGGCCCCATGGTCTGTTTCTCTGCTGTCTAACCTGCAATACTTCTGAAGTAAATTGAAGACTGCTCCTAGATTTCTGTGGTATCAGTGATCAGTCTGTGTCCACACTCACATACGACTGTGCTTCTGAAACTCTTTCCTGTGCAACCTGCTCACCAAAAGGACAGACGCTGCTATCATTAGTTCCCAGGAAGGACCAGTTGCTTTGAACGGGAGGGGAGCGCTTTCATCCACGGTGCATTCAAGGATCTTCTTGAGGAGCTTGCCATAACCAGTGCCTCACTGCAACATTTTGCAGGTTGCTGTGGATCTTCCAAAGGGCAATATTTACAATTTCTTAATCATTGTCCTTGGAATCATTAGTTACAGATTTTCGGAACCAGAGCCAGTGATATTTAAGGCTATACACACGTTCATCTAGGAAATCCTTATATAGGAAACATAGTTCTGCATCTAATTTACTAGTGCTGAGTAACAATACCGA
>VXBH01009933.1:30692-47357 GCA_013400035.1 Rynchops niger
CTTCACTGTTCTATGAAGGCCTTCCTAGCTTGGGTGGATAATTATTATTCAGAGGAAGACAGGTATATTTGAAGAAAAAACCAGAGTAATTTATACTGTGGTGTCTTCCTTTTTGAGTTTTGAAGAAAAAGAGAAGGAAATTAAAAGAAGACAGATAAAAAATCCTGAGGAACTGTATCAGGAAGAGCAAAGAGGGCAATGCTACTTCAGACTGTAGCTGATGTAGGATGATCCCAACATGTTTCTATCAAAATTGAATGGCTCAGTTTCCTGACTCTGCCCTTTACAGTAACATAATCACACCATTAATGTGATATTCCTCAGTGTATCTGTCCTATTGCTATTTTCAAACACAATGCACATTTATCAAACACAATCAGCTACTCAAAGAAATTGGGCAATTTTGTTGTGAATAGCATTTGATTTCAGAACTCTTGCGGGACTCACTAAATGTACTATATCCACATTTTCGTAAATGAAGCTGTATGCTGGAGACTGCTAACAATACAAAGCTGTGCAATGAGAGCAAATATGTGCCTCTGTAAATCAAAATATTTTTTGGGTACCTGATATTACTGTGATTTTAATTTATAACTGTAATGGTCCCCAAATATGATAAAGTAATTGTAAGGCCTGTGCCATTGAAGAAGGTACTTAAATTTCCTTCCATTTTACTTGATATATAAGATTTCCTTCAACATCCTTTGATTATGGGATGAATGTTTCAGAAGATCAACCTTGCAAAAAGGTACCCTTCAGTCACATCAATAGAAGCACAGCTGGCTGAATATTTTTCAAATTACTTTTTCAGAGGAAAATACCCGAGTCACTAAAACACAAACTGATTGGGCATAAAGGTCCCTTTCAATGATGTTACCATTCCAAAAAAAGTGTAAAAGCCAACATTTCAATTTAAAGAACAGCTTTGAGTATACACAAAACAAATGCTTATTTGGAGGTTAAACATGACCTATAGCAAGTACTATAGATGAAATATAACAAATATTCAGAATTTTTGAAACAAAGTATTTGATTGACTCCCTCTTATTCTATTTGAAGAAGATTTTTCCTTTTTAAGCTTTTTTTGAACGTTTGAAATTTCAACTTGACTCGACTTAATTTTCATGAGTGAAAATGTCAAGAATTCTTGCAGAATGGGGAAAATGTTTTCATTCCCTTTTTAAAAAGTCTTTTCTGAATGCAAAGGAGAAACACTTTTCTATTCATAACTTTGTCACCCTTTTGCTTATTTATACCACAGACACGATGCACATCCTCTCACCTCGATCCGTAGGGTGCTAAGTGACCTAGTTGCGAGTTTTCCTTCTGCTGAAACAAAGCTTAACTGTCTCAGTTAATGAAGAGCCCTTATTAACTATTGTTAATGATAGAGCCCATTTGATAAGATAGATACAAATATTGAAGTTAGTCTAATTGACAGTTAGCCTCTAATTGGTCTAACTGCATATATTCACTACCCTATTCACTACAAATTATGTCAATGTATCACGTGTTGGAATGTTGTAGAATAACCTTCTTCTAGAATAAACATAAGAGGTATGTTTCATTTTCTTTCCTTTGCTGTTGATACTTGATGATTTTCTATCATATAGGGTCTTGCGCACCTGTAGGAAGTTGGATGCAGTACAAAAGGGCACCTATCAAAAGAAAGGACACCATTTTGTGTATGGTTATTCTGTCAGTCAGTTTTAGGTATCCCTTTTTGTTATTTTGAATATATTGTCAGAGGAAGCATTGCTTGGTTGGGGAAAAAAAGAAGTTCTCTTAGTGTTTATCTTCCACACATTGGATCCATGTCATGGCAGAGTGATTCTTTTGGGTCTGCTTCTCTTGAGTTTGCCCTTTTAGGTGGTTGAGCTGCAAGACTTCCTCACTTTTTATTTTTCACTCTGACATGCCTGCCTACCAGGCTAGGTTGCTGATCAGCTTAAAGCTTTCTCTTGCCATGTAGCGGCGGTTTCTTAGTTGTTTCAAAATGATACTTCCTGGGGTAGCTGCCTTTTGAGACTTCTTTTCTAGCTCCATAGCAGCAGCAGAAGAAAACATGCTCTGTTATGATTTTTATCATTCTTCCCTTGACCAGTTTCCATAGTGATCTGATTAGTATTGCTGCCTACCTTGGGAAACTGCTGACCTGAATAGCATGACATTATACTGAAACAGCCCTCTGCCCTGCTGGAAAGCGTAGGGACAAGGGGAGAAGTTTCTGCCATGAAGTTAATAGTGAAAGGGACAATTTCACTTCTGAGTTCAGCTCTAGATCTCCTGTACACTAACAGATTTGTTGCTGATTTCCTGCAATGGAGTGTGTCTAATTATTTGAGATCAGCTAGTCTATATGAAACCAAGGTGAAAGCTACAACATCTTAGTATTAGAGTCTTTCGAACAGCTCACTGCCTCCATGAGGTGTTTTAATCTCCTGCATGGGTATTTCTCCTCTCTCCTAAATCAACAAAACAGAAAAGCAGTATCAGATTTCCAGATTTCCTTTTTTATTTTTTTTTTTTTTTTTTTTAAACTCAGCCTCCTGTTTGTTAGTGTGCCTTCTGCATTGGAATGAAAGTTAAGTTCTGTCTTATGTCCTATTTCCACTTAAATGAAGCAGCTTGAATGTGCTTGAAGGTGCTTTCTAGGACTGGCCTGAAATCTATCACAAGGTAGGGCTGTTGTGAGTGCAGCCCTGCAACTAGACCCTGACTGGGCTGTGGAAGGGACCTTGCCTTATACCAAGTTTGGAACAAGAAGGGATCTGCACTGTTGGGTTGGATGGCTTCCTGTTGCCTTCTTTTCTGGAAGAGATCACTGGAATATCTTCCAGAGCTGAACAACTGGTCTTTCCCATAGAGCTCTTCTGTTCAGTAAATAATTTACCTTAGTGACGGAGCTATCTTCATAAAAGATTTTAGCAAAATAGGCATCTACAGCTTAACTGTAGACTATTCCAGTTAAGGACACTTGCTAATGATGAGTTACCTGAGCACAGCTTCTGGAGAGGTGTCTGACAACAAGGAACTCTTTCTAGTGATGCTGAGGCTTTTGTGGCAGATCTTGAAGGTTGGAAGCTCCTTGAAAGAGGATTCAGTCCCTGTCTCTCCCTGAAATAATCAGAACTAAGCCCAAGAGCCTGGAATTCCCCTTAACACCGAGATCATCTTAATATCAATAAAACATCTTTTTGCAAGCGAAGCTATGAGATGGTTCTGTGTTGTTTCCAGTAGGGTTTTTAGCAATTACATTTTCATACCCTGGCTTCTCACTGTGCATACTTTAAATGTTCCCAGTGAAGCAACTGAATAATCAAGCTAGTTCTCCAATGATGGAACAAAGACATCCATAAAAGATGGTCCACAATGAACGCTTGCAGGGTGTTCAGAGTAGATGCCTGCTGCATACTGTATCTGCAGGGATTAATTGCAGGGCGGAAAGTAAGGATAAAGTTTCTATCTGGAAGTTAAATAAGTACAATAACATCTTATTAGATCAAAATAATTCTAGGACATGCCTAGCAATAAGATATCTACAGCACCCTCTTTCCCAGCAGCAGTGGGAAAGGATGACCGGTATTTGGTACCTTGAAAGTTAGAAGGAGAAGCTGCCTGCCTTACTGGATGATCCTGCCTCACAACTACGGATTCCCTTTTAACTGAAACAAGGATGGGTAGTGAATGAGGACACAGGGAGAGATTCAGGAGTGAAAGTTTCCTTGTCTAGTTCTCTTCACCTTCCTCAGTGACGATGTACTTGGTTGCAGGGACAGTTCTGAACTGCCACTTGGAGGAAATGCAAAGAATTAAAGAACCACATCTACAAGCTGTGCTTCTTACAATATGTGGCATGTACTTCTGCTGGTTTGAGCTTAAAAACCTCAATGGTCTCACACTAATGAATGCCGAAGTACTATAATTTTTGCATGCTCTGCATAAAGCATTCTGTACAAATCATTCTCATGGAAATCAGTGGGACCACCCTGTGAGAACAAATGTAGTTTTCAGTCCCGTTTATGATTCTCTTGCATTGAACACCACACTGACATTACCAGGCAAGCAGTCTGGTCCCAAAGGAGATGGATTATTATTACATTTTAATTCATAGAGCAATTATTGTTTCTTGTGTGATATATAGTGAAAACTCTACAAAGTTAACTTGTAAAATGCAGGCGATTTTGAAGAAGCAGGATTTGAAGCTGTCCGCATCAAAGCCAGGATGCTCTATTTTCTTTCCTGCCTTTTGGTTTCTCAGCTGTACCATGGTAATAGAAAGAGGAAGAATATTCAACAGAGATACTATTCGGGAAAGATGAAGGAACAAAGAAAATAGGCCAGCAAAAGACACTATCCTCTTCTGTACTTGGGACAGATTTAAAAAGCTTCAATAAATTTCTCATATTAATACTATATTTCCTTTGATTTTTTCCCACCAGAGGTAGGAATAAAACTCTTGCCATCTTTAACAATACAATTTTAGCTCCATAGAGAAAGACAGCATCTGATGATCGTCTGCCAATTCAACAGGTATGTGCAGAGGAAGAGGAGTAAGATGGAAAAGAAATATGGTTGAGGAGAAGGGCAAGAAATAATAAATGGAAGATGGAAAGTATTTTAATGAGTTGTCATTTTGAACAGCATGATTTTGTGAGTCAAACATAAGAGATGTCTGCCTTTGTGGGTATGTAGGAAAACGTTTAAAAAATCTTGTCCATGTTATTTACACTGGCTATGGAAAACAAATGGCCAACTTAAATAAGTTTGGGAATATGAGCTGAAATTTTATAAGCAGGAAGAGAAGTTTCTTTCTCAGTGCCTCTGAGACCTGTTACGCAAAATATTCTTAGTGTGGCCATAAATACATGCATTCCTGCTTTTCTGATACAAAACACTAATGTAATTGACTTTGTATTTGTGTTGGTATTGTTGATTGAGACTGATTAAGAACATGTAAAGAATTAGTCAGAGGCTGGATGTTTTAACCATCAACGGCCCGTCCATATTTCTTTGATTCCTCTGCTACTATTTACAGGTCAAAATACCATTGTGTTCCCATCACCTTCATTGTGATCTTGCATAAGATTCATTTAAGATGTTGTGTACGTGTGATATCTTTAAAAAAACACCACTATAACAACCAGCCACAGCTTTGAAAGTGTTTTGAAAACTGACTTGAAGTCTTGAAAACATCCAGGTATTCAACTGTGAAACATGATGCATAATTTAACACTTTGCAGTTATTTAAGTAACACTTATTCAGTGTAAATCTCTGTGAAGTAATTATTTTCATTTATGAATTGAAAGGTCTTACAAAGTTGAAATACTTTTGAAGAACTGTCAGTGAGATGGGGACTCTGAGCTTAAACTTCATTTGTATGCAACAGGTCTAAAGCTCAGATCTGTGTGTTTAGGATAGCTAAAGGCATCAAATCCAATTAAAATAAGATTCTGTGAGACATAAGTGGGCCTAGTAATTTTTGAAATGAGGTCAAGACTCTAAATTTTCTTGAAAAGTTACTTTGGAACTATACTGTATTTTATGGAATAAAATGAACAGAGCACCAATATCACAAGAGTTGTGTTTTTAAATTAATGTAACAAGTTCTGAGATGAGGCATATGACTAGGACAATTCAAAGTGTGTCTGCTCCTGACCGTGGTCTTCCAGCTTGCTCTGTAGGCAGAATTATATTGTTCAAACTGGTTCATACATGTTTTCATCGGTAGAAGATATTTTTCATGCCATTCTAAAGGAGTAATTAAGAAAATGGAAGCCTGAGTAATCATGAAGTTACATATTACTGCTGCTACTACTGTATTGTGTTACTAAATGCTCTGTCCTGTTTCTTCATTTGCAAGATTCAGATCAGTTCTTAAGAAATAAGCCCTGGCCCCTTAGGAAAACATGAAACGTTTCAAGATGGTCTTCTCACTAGAGTACAGTTTTTAGTCTTTTCAGTTCTTGCCTGTGCCAAAAGAATTAGCAAGAAAAAAATAAAATTAATTCAATTACCTGTCATAGTATCAGCAAAATATTCCATTCAATTTCAATGGAATGGTAAAGCTTAGATATTATAGTAAAGTAGAGATATTATAATGAAAATAATGTAGGAAATTGCAAACTGTCATATTAAAATTTTTAAAATATTTTGCTAAAACAGGAAAATACAGAGCTTGAAAAAGAATGTCATTTGTAATTCAGTGTCATCTGCATTTACTCAGGGCCTGTTTTGGTGTAGATGAATGACTTAATCCATGATTTTAGCCAGAGGCAACATGAGGCTGACTGACCTATAGCTCTTTTTTGAAGGTGTGTGTAATTAACCGCCCTTCTCTGGTCTTTGAGAATCTGTTCCAACCTCCATGGTCTTTCAAAGATGATGACAGTGGATGACAGCAGTGTTACAAGGATCAGCCAGATCTCAGCATACTGAGTATGGCCTATTGGGACACATCAATTTGTGTGGGTCACATTCTCACAAGTGATCCCTGACTTAACCCTCATCCACTGCTGGTCCTTCTCCTTCCCCTTGAACCCTTTCAGGTCAGCCCTACCTGTTTCTGTAGCCAGTAAATCACCCACCCCTTCCAGCAATGGGCCCACATTTTCCTTGTTCATCCTTTTATTACTAATGTGGTTGTAGAAACTCTTCTTATCGCCCTTGACATTTCTTCAGCCTCTGAAGTTCAGATGAGCTTTGGCTTGAATAGCACCAGCCCTACATGTCCAGGCAACTTTTCTAAATTCCTCCTTTTCACTCTGTCCCTGCTCCTCTATGCTGCATTTTTGTGCTGGAGTTCCGCCATGATGTCCCTTTTAGCCAAGTCCTGACAGACCTGCTTGACTGCCTTCACATCAGGGTGGACTGTTCTTATGCCTGGAGGATGCTCTCCTTAATGGTCTGCTAGCTTTCCTTAGCTCCTTTGCCTTTCAGAGCAGCCTGCCGTGGATCCCAGCTGTCAGCTCCCCCTGCCTAAGTCCAGCCCTGCTCACCTGAAGTCTAGGCACTGTATTTTGCTAAAATATTTCTATTTTCTCTTTTTCTTGTTTCAAATTTGATGTTCCTGTTCCTGTAGGATTCATTTGGCAGATTTTTGGATTCTTGCCTATTTACTTGGAATGAGAAAAGACTCTCCACCCATCCATTTATACTCTGTATTTATGCTTTCCCCACATCAACTTCTGTGAAGTCAAGACTTACTGAAATATTTGATTATGAAAAAGTGATATCAGTTATTTTTTAGTATCTTGATATCAAAGATCTTTTTGTTTCTATTTTTAAAAAAAGCATCCTCCTTAAAGTGGTATTTTAGGTGCAGTACTTTTCGTGACAGTAACTCAATTAGATCACATATCTAATTCCTCATATAATATTTATCCTCTTTACTTTTCTATTTAAAGCTTTGGAGTGAAACTGACCTTTTACCTGGCAGTTACAGAAAAATATATTTTCCCCAAAATGAAGAAATTGGAAAATCTGAACATTTGTAAGGAATGTAAAACTGAAGAATATTTTCAAATTTTCTTCAAAACTGGTTATTTAAGAATTTTTTTTTCCACTCTTGCCCAGTGTTTACAATCAAAAGTGAATTCATTGTTCTTTCCTTTAATAGCCTTTCAATTCATAATTCCCAGGCAAGTTCACTCCCTAGTTCCTATTTGCTAATGCAAATTGAATGTATTTAGTTGTGTATGATGTCTGTGGAATGTTTGAAATTAACAAATACATACTACAAAACAGAATTTTTAAGCATCGTGATGAAAACTATTTATTTCCAGCTTCGGAGAATCACATTTTTGGGAAAAAAAAAAAAAAAAAAAAGAGTCCTGAATTTTGAAGATGTACTACATGAAAATGTAGAATTCATTACATACATAATGCAGCAACTGTCACATGATTTAGGAAAATTCTTCCTGATTTGTTTAGAAAGCACAAGAAAAGTATTTCCCTTGTGTTCTGAGTAATGCTTTTATTTTCCATGCCTTATAGGAAGGAGAAACATGGATGCTGCAATCCGGGCACCCAACAAGGAGGAACTAAAGCAATGACCAGACTAGACGTGTTCCTTTTGTGGTTCTAGTTGAGGTCATATTGCTGTGGTCTCTGCAGACCAGAGCCTAAAGGCTCTTTATAATTCCACCTGATAGTTTGGAGGAAAAAAAAATCACTTCTATTTTGTTTTTCAGCTGAAGCTATCAAGGAAATTCAAATGGAATCCAGGAAAACTTCAGGATTGGCTGAAACTGAAACTTTTCTCTGAAATAATTTACTGACTCCTCATCTCATTAAAAATTTGTCATTCGAGCCACATGGACTTGGGTGTTCTTCAACAGGAATTCACTTGTAATTTATTACTGCAATCAGAACAATGGTGAGGAGAAAAGAAACAAGGTGGCACAGTTATTTGCAGTTTCCAAAGCTTCTGGCTGAGTCCGCCACAAAAGTCTGTTTAACAAGATGTATCGTTATAGATGAGATATAGAGCACTTTTATAGATTCGAAGCGAAGAGACATGAAACAAAGCAGGAAGACAAATGACTGCTTTTTAGCTTGGTTAAAGCTCAAGAGCAGCTACTGCTGAAGCCTGTGTCAGATCTGGCTTTTCTTCCTGCGTTCATTTACACTCCCTCCATCCCATCCCTACCCCAAACAACAACAACAAAAAGAACCAGTCAGTAAGATGGGAACTTCTGTACATTCTTTAGGTTGTCAAAGAGAAGACAAAGCCAAGACAGGGTTCATAATGTGGTCACTGGATAACTCCATCACCAATTTAATTCAGCACTGTTAAATTTAGTGCAATGTAATATGCCCTAAAATGAGACATTTAGTAATGAATAGTAGAATGAAATATAATCGCATAAAGAAAGTTGTGGATATCACTGAAAACCAGGTAGTGAAAACTTCTGTTCCTTGCAAAATAGTGATTGACTGACAAGGAAAAATTTTAAGGGGAATAGATGACATTGGTAAGCAGTATGGTAAACATTGCTTAGATACTGGATTAATTCAATGTTTGATTGTTTGCTTTTTTTTTAATAGATATAGCAAAAATATGAGAAAGATGCTGGAAATAGTGACAGAATTTAGGAGGAGAAAGACACTTCTAAGGAAAAAAGGATTGAAAAAAGCAGGAGATGAATGGGATGGTGTGACAGAAAAGTATGGAATATCAGATGGAATTTTTTCAGTACTTCAGGACAAAGGGAGTGTTGCAAATGGCCAGTTCCTGAAGAAGATGAAACTACCTCAATGCCAGTGTGTAAAGGAGCTCACAGACCAGTCAGGCTTGCATAAAACTGGTGGAATCTGAACACAGAAAAAAAAAGTTGGAGAGGAACCTGCAGGTGGTCTAGAAAAATGAAAAAATACCTGTCTGTCCTGAGACTATAAGTGCAGATTGAGATTATGTCTTGTCTACATTTGATGGACCATAAAATGTTGTACTGTGTGGATATGGCAAGGTTTTGGTGGTGGTGGTGGTGTGTCTGCAGGGGTGGTCTCTATGGAAGGAGGCCGGGGACTGCTCCAGAATGGTCACGCACTGTTCCAGCCAGCTCCAAGGGACCTACCTACAGGACACAGCCCAGCCCCTCAGCTGTGGGTGAGGTGCCTCTTCCAAAATGTATTCAAGGCAGAAAACCTGTTTTAACACTTGTCTTAATTTTTCACTGCTCAGGTCTATTTTACGGGGGAAAAAAAAATCAATTAATCTCCTCCAGTCAAATGTGTTTTGCCCAAACCAGTAAATGATAAAAAATGCTTCAGACTTTATCTTGGCCCACAGTTCTCTCATCCCACTGAGGAGTGGCAGTGAGTGAGCAGCTGGGTGAGTGTTTGGCTGTTTGCAACAGCTAAGCCACCACAGGTGTGTGTGCAGTTCAACGTGTTGAGCTCATGGACACGAGTAGTGTGGTGAAGCGTTAGGGATTTTTATTTATCACTTTTGAGTGAAGATGCTGATGTCTGTGTCAGTTCCATTGA
Organism: Rynchops niger; assembly: GCA_013400035.1. Taxonomy (NCBI): domain Eukaryota; kingdom Metazoa; phylum Chordata; class Aves; order Charadriiformes; family Laridae; genus Rynchops; species Rynchops niger. The sequence goes on from VXBH01009933.1 coordinate 40,684, forward strand.
GACTTTTGCAGTTCCATTTTCCAAACATAGAATATTTCTGGGAATATTATTTCATGAAATGTTTTTTTGAGAACTGGACTTCAGAGTTAGATGAGAAAAAAAGTGTTCTACGATATCATTGTACAGAGTACAGTTTCCAGGGTGCAGTGCAATTTGTATTTTTTGTTCCATCAGAAAACATGAATTGCAGCACAAGCGATGGTTACCAGTGACAAAGGCTTTGCTGCTTATGTGGTCTGTGCCGAGGTTAAATGCTAAGACTTCTCCCTGTACTTATTGAGAAACCGATCAGTGAAATTGCTGATTCCTGGGTGGCGTCTTTGCTGGATTGATGTGTAGATGACTAGTACTGGCATTCTGCATACTTAGTTCGTGCAGAAAACAAACTGGTAATTGCCTTCTGGCAAACGGAAAGAATCAAATGTTCCGTTTGCATCATGCCTTAGCCAGCTTTGCAAGGCTCAGCAGTTTTTCCTACTTGAGAAACCACTCGAATACAGCAGTTAGATTTCAAATGGTTTGGAACTGCCTGCGCATCATAAAAGCAAATGCTTTAAATGTTGCACCAATAGCATTTCCTTTTATCTGTGTTTATGCAGGTTTATTTCAATCCACATACGTGGACGCTCTGCTCCATTTGGATGTAATACAGTGTGTGTTCACAGCTACCTGAGATAATCACTCTCACACTCAGTGTCAAGCCGGGAACGTAAACTGGACACCAAAGTTTGTTCTACAGCAGAAGGTTACTCTGAGAAATTTTGTTGTAGTTGCTCATTATATGTAAATGTGCTTATTATATATAGATGTAGATATATTTGTAAGGCATAATAGCATATAATCATATATAGATGTCTAAATTGGCTAAGTATATAAAAATCTGGTTATGGATGATAATATAAATGTGCATTTATATGTGTCTAATTATGTATTTATACATAATACATGTGCACATATGTTAGTAAATGTGTTTACACACATATAGAAATATATGTATTTATATACACATATGCAAGTCACATATATAGATAGGTATCTATTATATATCATGCATACATACAGGGCTCTTTTGCCATGAAAATGACAGCAATTTTTGTACTCTCAGGACAAAAGAGAGTACAGTTGCCATGCTCTTTTGTGACTTTTGGGGTCTGTTTCTTTTTTTTCTTTTCCCCCAACAGATCTTTTGAGAAGACATGAGCATGATTCTACTGTAAAATAGCTTCCAGATCTGAGACACTACTTTGTTTATCACCAAACCTGAGTAGATAAGTTTTTTCAGATTATATCAATCTCTAGATAATGTGCATTCAGATGGGAGAAATGAAGTAATTTCCTGTTAGGGGGCACGTTACATTATTCGGTGATATTGCCACTCAGTCAGATTGACAATCAGCTTGAAACCATGCATTAGTTCAGAAACATTGCTGTCTTCAGCAGGGCTATAACAGCAGAAACAGGTGCAGCAGTGGAGACATTGTGCCACGTATTTGCATGTGCCACCAGAATGTGAACAACTTTTTTACAGGACTTCTTTTTCAAAGTATATTTAAATTATTGAGGAAAAGATGTAGCGAAGGTTGACTTCCCACTAGGATTTTATTCTGGCTCATTTAATAGATTGGAACTCAGGTCGTTCTCCAAAAGTCCACTGGGCATTTCAAACCAGATTTATTATTGCCTTTTCGAAGTGTTTTACAAATGTTTTATCAAAGAAATAATTTAAACAGCAATAAAATATGGGAACTATTTTAAAATGCCCCCAGTCTTTGGTAAAAATACTGTTGTTTTGGATTGTTTTGCAGTGCAGGAGGTTTCTGTGGACAGACTCGTAGTGATGTTTCAGTAGTTGTTAACTTTTTCATTCATTTCAGCCTATTCTTTCTGTGCAAGATCTGCCTTTCTATTTGTTTTACATAAGCAATATCAAGAAGGATCGTATTTAATAATGGATTGCAATGACTTCAAATAATTTCATGCTCAATCCCCCCCTTCCCCAACCAAAGCACTTACTCAAAGGCTTTAGTAACCAAAGGGCATGATCCTTCAAGTTGCTATGTTATTTCTTACAGGAAATGAACATTCTCAGTTACAATTTGTTTCAAACTCACACAGATAGCACAGGCACTTAACTTTTGGTATGGATTGAAAATTTACTTTCACCAAACCTCTTTGGTTAACTATTTTGCTATCTTTCATTGCAAGCACAGCATCACCTTTCCTTAAAACTTTGTAATACAAATTAGCATTGCTTAGATATTTTTTCCCTTTAATTTTTTTTTTTTTTTTAAAGATGGGAATATCATCAAAACAATTAAAACAACAAAAAGTGAGTATTTGCTGTATTTTTAGGGAAAAACTTCCTTTCCCACCAAGCTTATGCTACATAGGGCTTATGAAGAAAATATCTATTCTGAAAATTATTTTTCTTTTTACTTTTATGTATTAAAAGACTTCGAATATAAAAATATATTGCCATTCAGTATATATCCTATATACATGCATTAATGACAATCTTGTTGGCTACCAACAGAAAAGATAATTTTGCATCAGCAACAGTAAGAAATTTGTCATGTTTAGTAGTACAGACTTTTGATATTATCATGAAATACTGTGGATGGCATTCATCAGAATAGATTAATTTCCTATACTTTTTTTTTTCACTGATTTTGTAATAAAGTGACATTTTTTTTGGACCATAATGTTTTCAAAGAACTTAGGAACATCATAAAAATGGTTTTCACTGGCTTCTTCATGAACATTCAGACTTTAAATATGTGAGTTTTTCACGTGCCTTTAATTCTGTATTTCTTTGAATCAGTTTCCCTGCCTTTTAGAGCCAGGCACTAGCCTGCTGCTGAGATGCTGATACTATATCCAGTATATCCTGTAGTTTGGATATGGCAAGGTGCAAGTAAGTTGATACAGAAGTCGTTAGGAGTCGTTAGGAGCCCTACTTTCTGAAATACTTAGAAAAAGAAGAGCCAAGTCAGTTTCCAGGAGAAGAGGAGTATATTCAGTCACTTTCTTAATATCACTTTCTTAATATCCACTGACACTAGTGTTGCTTTCTTAATAATGGCAGTGGTGAAGCCTCCATTTGGTGATGCACAATTTCAAGTTTGGGAGCCTTGGCAACACCGGTTGTTCCAATCCAATGGATGATCATCCCTGCCTTTATCCGTCCCTCTTGTAGTTAATTATTATTTCTTTTTACAATCCTTTCCTCTGGATCATGTCACTTTCTTAAGCTTTAACTCAGGCATGCTGGGATTAAGGACACTGACAGCTACAAAGCATGAAGTAAGATTAAATTAGTTTGTAGTATTGTACATCATCTTATTTTCCCTGACTGATGATATCAATAGCCTGAGAAAAAGACATATCAAGATAAATACTAGCTAGTATTTGTCTAGACAAATTATGCAGCAGTTTGCCCTGAAACATTGCCTTGCAGGAGTAAATGATGGCCTGTAATGCAGCCCGTGGGAAGTATGGGGCAGCGTCAGCGCAGTACCTACAGCAGGGAGGGCTACGGGAGATTATATCACCATGCCCTTAATATGCCTTTTCACATTCAACTGACTGTATTGATCTATGTAGAAAAGGGGTCCTCAGGAAACTAGATGACTCTGTGGTATCTCTTTTCCTCATTTACACGATTATTTGCCTCGACAGTTCATTGTACAGTTTCTTTTCTTGTAGGTGCATTCAGTTTCTGAGCTGTGAAAGAAAGAATTTTGTGATTTCTCCTAGTCTCGTTTATGAGCATTTTCTTCTCTTTAGGTTAAGCTTACTATAAGTGCTTTCATGTCTTCCCAGCTCAGGTGAAATTTCCAGATCTGAACACTGCAGACAGATTTAAAGCCATTCAGTATAAATGTAAGAATGTGGGGAGACTAGGGAGGAAATACCTTCCAGAGTAAAGCAGAGAATGTCCTAAGAAATAACTGGCCTGTTTTAGAGCGCTGAACTAGACTCAGCAGTCCCCTCAGAAAGGGTTTGCTTTTGTCTGATAGATGACCAAAAGGATCTCAGAGGGTAGTTTTTCAGCATGGGCTAAATTGATGTCATGGGCATATGATTCTCTTCTCTTTCTGCAGGATACTGCATATTACTTGTTTCTCGAACTTTTTGCCCTGCAGATGATGAGGAAAGGCAGAGTAATCCAAACAAAGGTATTTTCTTTGTACAACAGAGAAGCCATTCTCTGAAATTGCTGGAGTGAACAAAAGTTTCCAGTCTGCATTGGCCTGAAGAGGCACCAGAAGGACTCCTGCTACTGAGCTTTATGTTGCCTTTAGGTAGGTGAGTACCTGGAATTCAGTAAACAGCTTAGGATAGGAGAGAACACTTACCTGTGCTGGTGTTGTGGTCCCCGCAGGAAATAGCAAGCAATAAAAGCTTCCACACTGTCTGTAAGGCTAAGAATTATACTTGGAAACTCAAACGATAGGAAGGTGAAAGGAATGTTTTATGAATACCATCATTCTCTCAGTCTCTACACCAGAATGGTATCACTGACTCTTCCTTAGTAAAAAATCTTTTCTGATCAGAAATAAATCCCTTTGATATGACAGTTGTTTTTGAGCAGGAATTCTAGGATAGTAAAACCTTAGAATTTAGTTTAGAAGCAAGTTTAATCCCTTCTTTAATCCTGAAGAAATACATGTCTGGATGCTTGTTTCCTGCTCCCTTTGCAGGTCTGTGTTGTCCTTGAGCAATTTGTTCAGCATTATTCTTGTGCACTAATTCAGCTTGTATTTTTCAACCCTTTTGTATTTTATATAAGCATATTAGGAGAAAAAAGAAATGCTACTTTCATCCTAGAGAAAAGTATTTTTCCTGGATTTCCTCTACACCTAACAGATAAAAATAAGTACCTCCAAGCAGTCTTTCTGAGCACACACAATTAAATAGGATATACTGTACTCTTGTATCTCTCCATTGACTACAGAAGAAGCAAAGGAAAACATCCATCTTTGGATAAATTTAGCACTTGTTAGATCTATGAGAGTCAATGACAAAGTGCTGTTGGATCTAGTTAGTCCTTTGTCTTCTTTTCAGGGTCAGTGATAATTGTGTAATAGTTCATGTTTTGTAAAATAATAAAAAATTGCAATGTATAGTGTACAGGGAGGAACTCTAGGTTCAGAAGAAAAGTAACACTTTTTATTTTTGGAGATGAGTTGATCCACACTAGCTGATCTGGTGAAAAGTCCTGTCTCATAACACAGAATCAAGTTAGTCTATTGAGACTCGCCATGATTAACCATCCTGCCTGGACGTTTATACCTTGTGATAGAGATGGTTCAGTTTCTCTCCCGGCATAATCTGTTCTTTTAAAAATAATCTGATAGAGACAGCAATTTATTTAAGTATTCAGATTCAAAGATGCATTTTCAGAAGCAGACAGAAGGATTTGTGAGAATGTGCACAGAAAGAATATCTTGGGTATAGCCAGTACCTATATACAACACTGCTGTTGTCTACATTTAGGGAAAAAAAAAAAAAAAAGTTTAAAACACCTACTAAATGTCATATGCACAGACAACAGGTCAAAGAAGCTGCACAAAAGCACAGCACAAGTACAGTGAGGTGCCTGGGAAGGTGTGTGTTTTGTAATAAACTCAATAAAGTCCCTTGAGACCAATTAGTATTAATTGCAACGATTAATGAATAATGCATTACTCAAGAATGCATTGAAATTACTAGCTTTAACCCCGTTTCGCATTAGAGAAGTGAGCTTTTAAAGACTGCCAGTTTGAAATATTTTAAAACAAAATGGCAAAGTCTGATGGAAAACTGCTGAGGGCAGGAGACAGAGAGATGATGAAATAACTCCATAGTTTCTCTTGCTAATCCCTGTCATCTTTACTTTGAAGGACAAACTACAACAGACAAGAGGAGGGAAAGGGTCTGGAGAATGCCTCCAAGAGTACTGAGCACGGCCAGGTTCTTCCAGCACCATCCCATTGCCACAACCATATTTAAGGAACCAGATTGCTCTGACCAGGCAGGCCAATGACTGGAATTCAGGAGACCATTCAAAACTTAACGGCTCATTTCCCAAAGTCATGCAGTAATATGACCTGTCGCAATCACCTTAAAAAATGTGTGTGGCATGCTGTTGGTTAATGTTTCCCACTAGGATCTTAATCGTGAGTTTTCTTTGGCAACAGCAAATGAAAATGTTGCAGACAACAAGACACGTCCGTTCAAGATTCCTTTTGAAATCTGCAGGTTAAGAAATAAGCCAGGTCAAGGAGCTGCAATGCCCGCATTCTCTTTATTTGTTGAATACATTTATCCCTAATTAAAGCAGCAGAGCCTATTCAGAAATAATCCAGTAGGGGAACTCGTATTGTTTATAGGGAGCACAAAGCAAACCCTCCTGTCCAGCCTATGAAATGCANGGAAAAAATGTCTAGCAGATAAATCCACAGGTGGCTCTGATTATCAGCTTGCTGAGTAATATTAATTCACAGATTGAAACAACAAAGGCAGAACCACACTATTCTCTTACGGTCAATGAAAGCCCAGACAATGGTTTGCAGCTACATTTGTGATTTTATTTTTGTTAGTGTGTGAGTTTAACCTCTGCATTATGTGACAGTATTAGTACCATGGAATTTCAAGAATGTGAATGATGGGAATCGTAATAACTAGTTCTT